>OU696697.1:63419368-63761281 GCA_916050605.2 Platycheirus albimanus | reverse complement strand
TTTGCAAAGGAGATGGCCCATTTTTGGGCCCAGTGCGTCCACTAATGAATCTAGTATCAAATGAAAGGTGATATTAAGGACATTATGTGGGTGAAATATTTTTAAAATCGTTCGTGGGGTTTTTGAGATATTTGAGCTTGAAGTTGACTAATTCAGAAGCAGAATTTCACTTATTTTTCCGTCAAAACTGCTTATATTTTCCGATGTAAGATACATAGGGAAATAAATCTGGTATCAAATGAAAGGTATTTTGTCCACCTTTTCATCGTAATAAAAATTTTTTTACATATCCTATATTCTCTAATATTTCGTTTTAAGTTATTAGAAATCAAGTTTTTTGTACTAACTTTTTAAACGTCAATACCTTAAAAATAACGGCAGTGATTCCTAATTTTTTAACATCATTTTAAAGACTATTTATTTACCTTTAATTTGATATATAATTTAGTGCCTTTTATTAAATACAAACTTAGTTTAGAATTAACTTACACTAAAAAGCATATTTACATACACTATGTGCTATGCACTTTTTCGTTTAGCGTTATTTTTTATAATTTCTTAACCAAAATTAGCAAAACATGTATTATTTATTACTTACTTTAAGCCCGATAAACAACATTTATATTGATGACAATCTAGGTGATGTTATAAGAAAACATGCATCATGCTATACTTCGAAAATATAGTCCATGTAAAAAACTTACCGTTTTCTTTTTATTATCATAAGAAGTTTATAAAAGACACATAATTATGTAGATGTAATAACTTATAGTCTTTATTTTTTCAATATTGATATGTACAAAAAGATTTAAAACGAAATGATTTTTATTAATATGAGACATAACTTTTAACATATATTAAATGCGAAATGGAGTTATTGCATTGAAATAATAGATTTTTATAATTCATTTTGGTTTAATTACACACATAATAACCTACGTCCTACATTAATTATAATATTAAGTATTATTTCAGATTTATTCTCCTTCAACTTCATTGTCTATTAAAATAGTATTTAAAAATAAAGCTGGAGCTATGTTCATATTTGGTTAGTGACGAGCAAATCCTAAGTACCACAAAATACTCATAACATGAGCGCAGCAACCAACAGTTCTCATTCCTACAAGACAATTGCAATAGTACGCTTCTATTGCGTTGCAACTATTGGCTACATCAGATTCATTACTGACAAGGATGTATGTAAAATATATTTTCCCACTGATGTGTCGAGATTTAATGCGACCTCTAAGTAAATAATTGTTTCCAACCAGGCTTTGATGTGTAGAATTAATTCTTAATACATTTTCACAAACTTCTATTATATAACTTCCATTGCTTTTAAGATGTTCCCCACAATAAGAGCGAGCTTGTTTGATTTGATAATTTCCCAATGATATTTTACGAATCTCTGTCAAATCAAGCAAAGGAAAGTTATTTAAGCTTGGAATGTGTCCGTTAATGCTACCATACACTGCCCTAGTTCTATTTAAGTTATTTTCCTTAACAAAATCGCCTAAATGGTTAGGAGTATTTAATCTACTCAAAGCCAACTCCAGTAAAACGCTGGCATCTGTATTGTCTTCTAACAGAGGATGGAACTTATTAAGGATTGCAGCTGCAATTTTAAAATCATCCATTAAGTGACGAGTAGCTAAATTAAAAAAGTTTTGGCGGAATAGTTTAAAACCTCTCTTAAAGCGTCCATTGACAACTTCCACAACCCATCTTACCATTGTAACACATCTTGTCTTGTTAGCTTGAGCTGTTGTCAGCTGATTATTCCCTTCCAGAACAGTTTCAGGCATGTGAGCTTTGTACCCGTAGGATTCTAGGCTTGAAATAGCATCCCTGAAACCTCTGTCTAGGATAAAACATCATTTTCTTTAACAAAACGCCTCATGTAATAATTTTAACTTTGTTGCATCAGAATCAATTGCTGAATAAGGTCCGTATACGTCTATTATATAGCCGTCACAGCATGTCATCATAAAGGGTTTAACTAAATTCTGAAACTTATGCAGACTATATGTTGCTTTTTGGAAACTATAATTTGAACTTTTTGGAGGTAAACATAAGTTCCGTCACATATGATTATGGCTGGTTGGTCATTTTCATTTAACTGTGTGTTGCCAAAAAGTCCATTTGTAAGTTAATTCAAAACTAAGTTTGTATTTAATAAAAGGCACTAAATTATATATCAAATTAAAGGTAAATAAATAGTCTTTAAAATGATGTTAAAAAATTAGGAATCACTGCCGTTATTTTTAAGGTATTGACGTTTAAAAAGTTAGTACAAAAAACTTGATTTCTAATAACTTAAAACGAAATATTAGAGAATATAGGATATGTAAAAAAATTTTTATTACGATGAAAAGGTGGACAAAATACCTTTCATTTGATACCAGATTTATTTCCCTATGTATCTTACATCGGAAAATATAAGCAGTTTTGACGGAAAAATAAGTGAAATTCTGCTTCTGAATTAGTCAACTTCAAGCTCAAATATCTCAAAAACCCCACGAACGATTTTAAAAATATTTCACCCACATAATGTCCTTAATATCACCTTTCATTTGATACTAGATTCATTAGTGGACGCACTGGGCCCAGGTTCCCTAGGAAAATGGGCCATCTCCTTTAATGGGGCACTGACTTAAAGATGGAGACGGTACTTTTTGAGTTGCACAATACGCTTTGGCTATTTTTTTTTTTTTTTTTTTTTTTGGGATGGTTAGTTCTCGAATTTTTCTTGCACAATGCTAAGTGTCCAGCAACATTGAAATGTCTAGGAGCCATATTTTGTAAGATTTCTACTTAAAAAATGCTAACGTTACGCTGTTGAGTCCATTGTCAGTGTTGGATAGAATGTACAGAGTGTTCCAAATGATTTCGTTCGGTGGAAGAAAAATTGTTTAATTATGATTTTAGTTTCTTGAGAAACAAAATGTTGCTTATTTTCACACGATTACACAAAACTTCAACTATCAAGCATGAAATCGAAGAATCGAGATTTAGCTGTTTCAATGATAGCATACCAAAGAAGCCTTTATCGTCATTAAAGAAGAGGAGAGTAATGTGGAATGAATTATTCAAGAAACGCCAACAGTGAAATTGACATTTTTTATACCCTATTCCATAGAAGGGGTATATTGTATTTGGTGTGGAGTTTGTAACATAGAGAAATAATACCGTTATAGAAAAGTATATATTCTGACTCAGAATCAAAAGCCTAGTCGATTTAGCCATGTCCGTCCGTCCGTCCGTCCGTCCGTATGTATACTCTCTAGAGGTCGCAATTTTTGAACTAGAAAGCTGAAATTTGGTATATATAATATTTGGTTCAAGAGTAAGGCTAAGTTCTTAAACTGGTAAGATCCGCACACAAACACGCCCACAATCGCCATTTTTGTTGAACAACCTCAATTTTCTAAAATTAAATTACGTTTTTTGTACAGTTATGAAAAACGCATAACGCTAAAATTTTGCACGCGCAAGCTCCAGGTACATTTTCTTCCAACTAAATAAAAAAAATTCAGTTTGGGCATGGCTGACGCCCATTTTTCATACAAAACCATCAATATTGTTTTTATAAAATAGTAATTGTTATATTAAAGCGAAAAACATAAAATTTTGTGGGTATTACTTACACATAAACATCTTGTGTATGAAATCAAAAAATTTGATTTTGGGCGTGGCTGACGCAGGCTTTTCACTGAAAAACATACAAAATTGTTTTTGCAAATAAACGGTATTTATAATGAATCCGCAAGCATCTTGCGTCTCTTAGGAGAAACTAAAAACTGTGTATGAAAAGAAATTTTTGAATTTCGAGCGTGGCTTATGCCCACTTTTCATGAAAGTACGAAAAATGTTGTTTAAAAAATGTAAGATACTACCAATATTCAATTAAAACATTTTTCCCTTCCGTTCGTTATATAAAAAACTAGCAAACCCGGCGAACTCCGTTTCGCCACCAGATGGCTTCGTTTTTTGTATTATTTAGTTTGGGGATTAAAATATGAAGAAAAATGATTTTTTTTGTTTTATATTTGAAAAGGAATTTTTTGTTTTTTATTTCATTTCACAACAGTAATGAATTCATTTCGATTACAAAAATGAAGTGTAATTTAGTTGAACTTCTTTAAGTAAAAAAGTCGCAAATTATCCGTTTCATTGAAGTGCTCTTTGGTAAACCACATTTTTTGTTTTTTGGTCTGACGTTAACACAAACAAAGCGGATGGTTTCCCAACTCGTGAACACGCAACGTATAGCTGCCCATGTGAAAAACAATGATTTTCTAAATTTATCCCGCAAACACTAAGCGATTGGCCTTGCGACTTGTTAATTGTCATTGCGAACGCAAGGCGAACCGGAAATTGCAATCGTTTGAAGTCAAACGGAAGATCAGTCGGAATCATTGGTATTCGAGGAATACATACATTTTCACCTGCGTACTTTCCGTTAATAATGGTTGCCTCAATCAAATTCGGCATAAGTCTTTTAACCGCAAGTCGAGTACCGTTGCACAGTCGCGGTGGATTCAAATTACGCAATATCATAATAACCGAACCAACTTTGAGTTGCAAGTTATGTGGTGGAAATCCTGGTAACTCCAGAGAGTTCAAAAACTCCGTTGGATAATTAACTACATCATCGGGATTTGTTATGGAATCAACGGATTTGTATGTCACCAAATCGCCATCGATTTTTGATTGAATTGTGAAATTCAGTGCATTTACATCATTATTCTTTGCGGCGAGAATTGCTCGTTGACTTAACCAAGTATAATTCTGATAATTCTCACAAATGTTTGGGAAAACATTTTCAATAAGAGCTAATTGAGAGTCTACAAATCGGCAAAAGTCGTTGGTAAGAGTTATTAATCCAGATGTCGCATCAACTGGGACTTTTCCATTTCCAACAGCTAACAATTGTTTGGAAAATTGTGCAGCACTTTGATCATTTTGAAGTTGAACTCTCATATTAGTGGTTAGCGATAATGTTTTCACGTTATTCCATAAACGTGATGCCTTTAGGCAAGCATTCAATTCATCTGCAGGTGTTCCACGGGGAATTACTGGCAACGTCTGCCTGAAATCGCCTGCCAACAATATCATCAAGCCACCAAAGATGTTGTTATTTCGCCGAAGATCCTTCAGTGTGAAGTTAAGTGCTTCAAGTGATTTCTTATGTGCCATTGTGCATTCATCCCAAACAATAAGCTTGCATTGCATCAACAATTTTCCCATTGCACTGGATCGGGAAATATTGCATGTTGGAGTACCAATTGTGTTTAAATTGAGTGGCAACTTTAGCGCAGAATGTGCAGTACGACCGCCATCTAGAAGAGTCGCCGCAATTCCAGATGATGCTAACGCCAAAGCTATGTCACATCTTGATCGAATAGTGGCTAAAATCAATGAAATGACAAATGTTTTCCCTGTTCCTCCAGGTGCGTCCAGGAAGAATAGACCACCAGTATTATTGTCCACCGCTTGTATTAATGTTTCGTATACTTGTTTTTGCTGTTCATTCAGCAACGGCACATTATTTCGAACGAATTCCTGCAATGTATCAACATTGTATTGCAGCTCTCGATTTAATTCTTGGTTGAATGCATCGTGCATCGATCGATTTGGCGCAATCATTCCTACTTCAATCAGTAGCTTGTTTGCAATAGTCAAGCATTGATCCTCAATCAGAATCAATCCTTCATTGTAGATTTCATCGGTTATTTGCATGTGGGGATTATTCGTTCGAATGCGCAAGCGATGCAAGATGTCTTCACAAATGTCGTCTTTGTATTTGTTCCATAACTGAATTGGTTGTGAAGGGAAACATGTTGTGATGATAATTGCAAACAGCGTTCGTATTTGGTACGCATTTGATGAAATAACTGAATCCGCAAGTGTTAAATCCCAATGAGAATCGTTCTCCAGCAAACCCAATAGTTGACATGCTTCTCGATATGTTTGGCATTGGTGGCCATTCACAGTTTTTAAATGCGCAAATGATTTTGGTCCACGTACATTTACCAACAGCAGTCGCAAATAAAAACATTCATCATTTCTAGGATGAACAGTATACATGCGACCTAGTGCATCAGTGGAAAACACCTGTGGCCAATCGGGAACTGGGGTTCCTTGTTTGCGACGTTGGAATTTCTTTGTTGATTGATTCCAAGTGTAATACTTTGGCATTTCAACGTACATCAGCGTCGCTGCGAATAGGTCTGCTTCACACATTGCAAAGAAGCTAGTCAATGTTGTCGATGGTGGTCTCTCAGCTCGTTGTGCCGCATTAGTCTCAGTGAAGTAAACTCTTTGTCCATTTTCCAAATGCACTGCTAAATGTACAACTGTGGGATATCTTTCATGAATATGAAATGAAAATAATCGCCACAGTGCTTCATTAGTACTGACGTATCTGCCCATTTGGAAGTTGCTGATTTCGTCATTCGCATTTTCCGACGCAATACCAAATACAGCCATGTCGCTGCCCTTTGTGACGTACTTGCACAAATATTTGACTGATTTGGCCGAATGGCAACTCTCAACGTTCACATGTGTTTCGAAAATTCGCGATAGCAGCGGGCAATATGGTACAATGAACTCATTTCCGATCTCAATCTCTTGATTTTGAACTTTAACTTTGATAGTTCGACCATTATCTTCTTTTGAACGTCGACGATAAACTGGATATCCATCGTTCCCTGTGACTGTTTCAGCAACTAACGGTCGCGGATATCGTTTTGTGCACTTTCCATCAGCCATGCAAGACGATAATGGATTAAATGCACCGCACGGTCCATGCACCATCTGTGTCGTCACAATGTCGTGTAGATGGGGATCAGTGACTGGATCAGGAATTTCAGCTGATATGATGTCATCCACTTCATTTGAATTTAATTTGTTCAACAACCAAATTAGGATATGAGCATGCGGTAGTCCACGCTTCTGCCATTCCACCGAGTACATATAACAACGTGTGTCACCAAAAACTCGATACGTAGTAAGCACATCCATCATAACATTGAGTTTTTGCTGAAATACTCTGGCGATTATGTCATGGCGATCTAGCGGTTTTTGGCCCGGGTCCAACTCACGTTCAATTTCCGTCCACTTTGGATTGCATGTGAACGTAATAAATAAATCCGGAGTTCCATAATTTCGCACGTACGTCATAGCGTCTTGAGCGTATTCGTGCATGTGGCGTGGGCTTCCGATATAAGATGATGGGAGAATCGTCAGGCGTCCAATATTCTGAACATTACCATCTGAATGAATAGCATCACGCAAGTGTATATAGTCCTCAGATCGTAGCTTTGCCTGATTGAATCGGATGAACGCTAAACGTTCGGTCTCGACTTTGACATACATGTCGACAGCGAATTGCTGGAATAGCCGACGGCACTTCAGAATGACATTCTCCTCATGTGTACGAATCATCATACGATACGCATAGTAATTCATTGCGCTTAGATTTTTGTTCGTTGATACGCCTGAAAATGCAATATTAAATGGATTGTTAATAGAAACCAATAACAGCAATAATTAGTGTGTGAATATTGTACCTGTAATTGGATCGACCATCTTTAACGTGATGTCGTATCCGTCTTGCCCATGCCAATAAATTATTGGATATTGTAAAGCATCGTACAAACGATGTGTCTCGTTTACACGATGCATGATATTACTTCTTCGCTGAACGACAATATCTCGTGATGTAGTTGGATCGCCAACAATAATTGCAGCAACATCATCAACGATGGGTGCATTGAATCTTCGCACATGTTCACCTGTTGGGGTACGATCCGCTCTTATGACAAATTTGTGCGTATCCGATGGCATTCGTTCTAATGCTGTTTTGAACATATTAACCACAGCGTTATTAGCGTGAAAAAATGCTTGCAACTGTTCAATAATTCGTCTCTTTAACTGTTGTGTTCCCTGTATATTGCACCGCACATTCAGCTGATCCACCATCGACGAAATGAAATATATTTGCAGAAATTGATGCTCTTCATCTGGTGCTGGCACCATTGAACTATGCAAATGATATATTTGTCCTTGTATCTGTGATGGCAAACAGTTAAGATAGAATTAATTTATTTATTTTTGAAGAATACGGTGACTTCTGATCGTGTGGTGGTCTAGGGTGTGGTGTATGTATAGTTGTTATGTGATTGATTGTGTTGGTGTGAGTGATTGGTTGTGTGTGTTGTATCTTTTACCTTGCAAGTCGGCATGAAGCCGCCTTCTCGAATGATATTAGCTCCAAAGGAAGTCATGCGAAAGCAGTTATTGTATTCAAGAATGCGTTGAAGAAAATGGTTGGAATCGGGATCAGTTCCATCGAACAATGATTTCAGTGGCTGTGGTGGTGTAAGTAATGGATCCAGTTTGACTTTTCCACTTGCGCAGCACAATCCAGCCGTTTCTCTTTTGAACTTTAACGCATTGCAATATCGGCATACAGTCGTCATTGGTCCAATTTCTAAATTGTCATCATCACTGTAGTTCGCAGTGGGATCATATTGGAATGCCAAGCGATTGTATGATGCCAATGATCTTCGTGTGCTCACGCGTTGTCTCAATCGGGCATTTTCTCTTACTATATTTTGTTGTTCTTCGCTTAAGTTCTGTGAATACACTTGTTGCTGGCTTGCATGTCTTGTGCGGCGGCCGATGTTCGCACGTCGTCGTCCTCTCGGCATTTTGGACTATGGACAGACTGGTGAATTTAACCTCAAATGCACGATCCACATAATTTACACAGTTCAACTTACCACCTTAAGGACAAATGCCTGCTGTTGAAGTTGAATACAAATTTGCACAATACGCGTGATCTGAATGATAATCTGAAATTCAGATTGTTCAACTCTTTTCAGTTATGACATCTCTCTTCGACGAATTTGAAATAGTTCGGGTGCTGAAAAAAGAATTGACTATGGCAACAGTGGGTATCATGGCCCTTGCTTCTATTTTCTTCTGTTCAAACGTAAGTTATAAATACAGAACAAAACTTGCAAGCAATAATTGAAATAATTCTTCGTTCAATAAAGTATTTATATGTTAAATGTGATAAGATATGTGGCGTTATTTTTTATATTTTTAGCTTGGGTAAGATTTTTTTTTACAAACTTTAAAGTTTACCATTTGAATATTAGTGTGTTTTTTATTTTAGATTATTGCACTTTCATTTGCAATGATATATTTATATAAGCTCAGCGTTTGAGCTATGATTTGGTTTGTTGCAGTGGTTGCGATCTTGCCGTGGCTACTTATTCCGGGATACTGTATCTTTAAAATTTAACAAATAAGCTGTAGTTTGGGCTCGCGCTTAAGAAGATGCCTTAGACCTACACATTGGTATCCAGTTGATCCCATTGACCGACGAAGGTATAAGGAGAGATTTAGTGCAACGGATATTTCGCACAATCTTACCCCAGGAAACGTTGAATTAAAATGAAACAATTTTTTTTTAAAGATAATGCTACGCAATATTAATCAATCTCGACTGTGCAACTTTATGTTGCATGCTCACGTGTGTTAAAACCATTGAATCTATTTAAATTAAGAAAACAATTTTACTTACGTTGTAAACCACTTTCGTGAAAACTATGAACCAAAGATTAAAATAATATTCAATCTTACTTTCTAAGCCAAAGAAAAGGTAGCTTAGTTGATTTTAGTTTTGTGCCTGAAAAATCAATCAATAAACTATCAAACAAAATACACAATCCAATATTTACTTACCAAAGATTAAAAGGCTATGAATTATAAAAGAAAAGGAAGCTTAGTTGAATTTAATTTTTGTTTCTCGTAAACTTGCTTCTGAAAAATAATATTTGTTTTAATTAAACATATGCTCAAAATAAATGCAATAAACTTTTAAAAAAATAAAATGCACTACTGGGTCTGGACTCTGGAGCAATAACAAATAATACCCTTTGTTATAATAAGTAAGCAAAGAAGTTCAAAATCTTTGTTTAATAAGTGTTTATGTTCCTCATTTGGAGCATATCGACAGTTTCAAAAGATATGTTAATTTTTCCACTTTTTACTTGCGATTATAGGTACTATAAAGCAAGTTAGGCAAACAAAATTTTTTTGGACAATCAAACATAACATTACGATGATAGAGAAGCCTAAAAAAGTGATTCCGTTATACTTTAACCAATTGTATTAGCGCTTTTAATTGCTCTATAGGGCAAGTATTGGTTTCGTGCAGATAAAAAATCGCTGATAGAGAAGCCCAAAAAAGTGTTTTTTTCCATATACCATCCGTGGGTCTGTCTGTGCGGATATGCGTCTGTGCGGATGTGCGTATGTGCGTCTGTGCGCTTTTTCACGTCCAGCTACAGCCTAGACGGTTTGATGGATTTTCTTCAAACTTGATATATAGCAGATTGAAGAAAAATTGTTGTCGAGGTTTTTTTATTTCGTTTTAGACCGGCTCAAACTGAAACCTTTCAAGTTACGATTTTTTTCATTTTGGATTTTCTCGAAAACAGCTCAAACGATTTTGATTAAACTCTAAGTAAGTTCGCAACTCAACGGCTTGATTGAATTGACTCAAACTTCGTTTGGCATAGTTCTTTACAGTTTTCTAAAAGATGGCTTTGTTAATTTTTCAGTGTAGCCTTTCTAAACGGTGGCTTGCGTACAATGAGCTATAAAAGATATTACTAACAATAACTAAGAACGGTACCTTCCATAGGACCGGTTTTTTGCTTTCGACTATCTCAAAAACTGCTTAAACGATTCTTTCGAAATCAAACACCTTTTAAATACATAGATTTAGGTAGTTCAATTTGTGATGCATACCAATATTTTTATTTGTTTTTGTTTTTGGTATTTTTAAAAGCATTTCTTAAAACTATTTTTGATAATTTAATTTAATGATTTCAAAAAAGTTCTTTTTTTTTCAAAAATTATAAGTAGCTATACGAATATTCTTAATTCACATGACTTGGTGTAGGTATTTGAATTATTTTTTTTAATTTCGAAAAACAACGATAAAACAGTATTATACACTGTGGCGTATGCGTACTATAATAATAATTTTATTTAAATAGAATTATGGAATGATTTATTCTTCATACACATTGTTTTTGTATTAAAATTAATTGTTATTTCACCGTTCGTTATCATTATTACTAATAATTCGAAATCCATTTCTTCTAAATAAAGAGCTTTGTACATGCCTAAGATTTGAAAAAAATCGTTTGTAGTTACAAAGTTAATTCTAAGAAGTTATAAATGTTATTTACGTTTAAATTTAAAGATTGTATCGCCTTTGCTTCCAGCGGTACCAATTATTCTTTGGATCCTTTTTTTTCTTTCTCTCCTTTCGAGAGCCAATGATCGATTTGATGAAATTTTGTTAAGCTCAGATGCACCTAACCTTTGTCCTAAAATTCTTCTAGATAAACCGTCATCTGAAATTACACTGCCATTTGAATCTGGTTCAATTCATAGAATAATAATCATTGAAACCAAAAATAAATTGTACGTACCTATCGAAATTGAACTTGTTACGTCTTGTTTTCCAGACGCAATTTCATCTGATATCAAACTTAAATCTAAATCATCTTCATCCCAGTCTAAAAATTGAAAGAATCCAATCAACGTTGTTATTTTACTGAGCATTATAAAAATTAAAATGCACGACTCGCACGTACTTGCTCTGTGGGTGCAGTACGATGAAAACAAAGTTTTCGAGCAATATGAAGTACTTATTTTTAAAAAAATTTATAAAAACTAAAGTTAAGAAACCTTTTAAAATTTAAATTTAGATGTCATCTTTTGGGTGCTATAAATGATATAAATGTCCGCTTATGGCCAAATTAATACAATTTTAAAAACAAAGGAGAAAGGCAATTTGTGTATGGGAGCTGACCTACAGACCATTAACGATGAGCCATATATATCGTTGAAAAGGTATTTTTGCGTAGATCAAATGTTTATAAAGCAGCTAGTCTCAATTTACTGTGGGAAAAAAGTTATAGACATAAATTCAGAACAGAGTAAGATAAAAAAAATGTATATAAAATGAAATAGAAATATATAAAAATATAAGCTTTTTATGAATTTTTACTAATCTGAGCCAAAACTTTTTTCCCACATCGAATTGAGACTTGCCGCCACATAAGCATTTGATCTACGCAAAAATACCTTTTTAACGATATATGACTCATCGTTATTGGTGTGTAGGCCCAAATTGGCATTGTCCTTTGCGTTATTATCATTTACCAAAAACTTATATGCAGTTTTCTTCAAAATATTCTATGTATATTACATACATTTTTTCTTTATTCTGAAGAGCGTTTTTTGAGCGAATTATAAAAAAACTACAAAAATTGACCGAACCCTATTGGCGAAAACCGCTTTTTCGGACGTCGAAACCAATACTGTCCCTATAGAGCAAGTAAAAATATATATTATATATGTATATGTATATGTATACCAGGCAATTCGATGTCACTTTTCTTAATTGACGAAGATGACGAAGGAGCACCCGCATCACTTTCTGTTCCAAGTAATGCACCTTTCGGTGATAAAAATCTGCCGCCATCGTTTGATTTAATTTTTTTTTTTAAATTTTGCTTCTCCGCAATTATTTTCTTAATAATTTTTTCTATCTTTTTGGAACTATTTATTTTTCCTTCCATTCTTTAATATAGGAAACTAAATTCTTAAATTTATTACATTAAGTATGCAAATTTATAAAATCTATTCAAAATAAATGCAAAATCCACGATTTTTAAATATATGTAAATTAAGAAAACAATTTTACTTACGTTGTAAACCACTTTCGTGAAAACTATGAACCAAAGAAAGAAAGAAAAGATTTTAGTTTTGTGCCTGATGAACTTGAACCTGAAAAATCAATCAATCAACTATCAAACAAAATACACAATCCAATATTTACTTACCAAAGATTAAAAGGCTATGAATTATAGAAGCTTAGTTGAATTTAATTTTGTTTCTCGTAAACTTGCTTCTGAAAAATAATATTTGTTTTAATTAAACATACGCTCAAAATAAATGCAATAAACTTTAAAAAAAATAAAATGCACTACTGGGTCGCACGTACTTGCTCTGTGGGTGCAAGCACTATGATAACAAATTTTTCGAGCAATAACAAATAATACCCTTTGTTATAATAAGTAAGCAAAGAAGTTCCAAATCTTTGTTTAATAAGTGTTTATGTTCCTCATTTGGAGCATATCGACAGTTTTAAAAGATATGTTAATTTTTCCCCTTTTTAGTTGCGATTATAGATACTATAAAGCAAGTTAGGCAAACAAAATTTTTTTGGACAATCAAACATAACATTATGATGATAGAGAAGCCTAAAAAAGTGGTTCCGAAAATTCTGTCTATCTGTCTGTTCGTCTGTTTGTATCGGCACCTACAGCCTAAACGGCTGGACCGATTCGCTTCAAACTTGGTACACATAGTATTATTATGACGTCCTACAGAGGGGTTTTTGGAATTAGCATTCTAGCTATAAAACTAACGGTACCTGCCATATGATTTTTTATGGAAAACTTATTTACCTCAAATACGGCTTCTACGATTTTGAAATCAAAATTAAATAGCCCAATTCATAGGTATTCTGCATTTATCATTATAATAACTTATCATTTTTGAAAGAGCTACCAGAAAAATATTTATTTAAAATATAGGTATGTAGTAATTTATTATAGGTAATATAGAAAAAGCCAAAAGCAAAAACCATCCTATGGAAACTACCATTCTTAGCAATTGTTGGTAACTTTCTTTTTTCCAGCCATTTGATAGGTCATGCGGGCATACCTAAAGAGCTAAACTTATCAAAATCGTTTGAGTTATTTTCGAATAAAATTAGCTTCAACTTAACTATAATAATTGCAGGTACCTTTAGTTTTTGAGCTGCAAGAATATTCAACTTCCCTTCTGACTCGATATATGTACCTAGTTTTAAAGAATTAAACACACCCGTTTGGGCTTTTGTAGGTGTCTGTAGGTACATATGTACTTGTACATTTTTTTTGGTCTTCGCTATCATCGTTAAATTTTTTTTTCCGACGAATGTATAACTTGCAGTTTATGTATATTCGCCATTTTAATAAATTTAATCAAGCCGTTGTGAAGTTATGGCCATTTAAAAAAAAAAAAGCCCTTTTAAGCTGACTTTCGATACGACCATTTGCTTAAAATAATCAAAATTAAGTTACATAAATCGCAAGCAAAAACCTTAGCAAAAGATTTTCTTTAAACTGCTATACACCAAGTTTAAAAAAAATTATCCGTCAAGCTGTTTATGCTGTAGCTTTACGTGAAAAGAGCACAGGCGCACAACGGCACAGACAGTATTGGAACCTCGATTTTTGTTTGCAAGAAAGCAATACTTGCCCTACAGAGCGAGTAAAAAAGACAATCCACTATTATTAAAGATAATTTACTTACCGTATGCATGTACATATAATGTATGGTATTAATCAATAATCAATTATTAAATTTCTTATTTCTGTCCGATGAACTTGAGTCTGCAAAATAAGTAAAAAATGCAATAACCTATCAAACAAAATACACAATGCAATATTTTTAAATATGATTTACTTACCAAAGATTAAATATGTAGCTATGTAAATTCCTTATAATTTATTTCCTTTTTATTTTTTGTTTTTATTTTGAAATATTAAAAATCAAATAAATTTTTGAGAAATAAATTCCAATAAATACTACGAATAAATATAGCTTTACAGTTGAAAAAATTTTATAAATGGGCTACAACTACCATCGATGATATTTTTCCTGAATTTTCTTTGCTATAAACCTAGCGGAGCCCGAGACCTTTCCAACGAATGCAAAACCGTGGAAATCGGTTGGTGGAAAACCCGACTTATTTTTATATTATAGATTAGCCGAACTGAAACCGAAACTAATTTGTTTACCCCCCGTTACGCCACACACATACCAACATCCAACACTAACTTTTTTACGAACATGAACCATACCGTATCGGGTAGGTTAGGACTACATAAAATCTTGCAGCAATCATATTCGGATTCGGATCAATATCCCTAATGAACCATAACGACCCATGTGACTACATTGAATTGCATTGATATTCTATTTGCATTTCCCGACTACACTTCTGCTCCTGTTATAGTTTTGGTGTCGTTATGGTACGTGACCATCTAGCTGAGCTGGAACCGAAAAACATGAACAGGGTAATATCATGTTGTGTTTGTATCCCATCAGGATATGTATACAATATATGGACATGGACAGGATAGCGACATGGACGACAAACAGACACGAAGTGTTGATGTCGTATGTTTGATCATATAGAACGCTTGTTATTCCAAAAAAAAAACTTTCGCTGATTGTTTCACGAAAATTAATCAACTCTATCAAAACTTATGATGATAGAGAAGCCTAAAAAAGTGGTTCCGAAAATTCTGTCTATCTGTCTGTTCGTCTGTTTGTATCGGCACCTACAGCCTAAACGGCTGGACCGATTCGCTTCAAACTTGGTACACATAGTATTATTATGACGTCCTACAGAGGGGTTTTTGGAATTAGCATTCTAGCTATAAAACTAACGGTACCTGCCATATGATTTTTTATGGAAAACTTATTTACCTCAAATACGGCTTCTACGATTTTGAAATCAAAATTAAATAGCCCAATTCATAGGTATTCTGCATTTATCATTATAATAACTTATCATTTTTGAAAGAGCTACCAGAAAAATATTTATTTAAAATATAGGTATGTAGTAATTTATTATAGGTAATATAGAAAAAGCCAAAAGCAAAAACCATCCTATGGAAACTACCATTCTTAGCAATTGTTGGTAACTTTTTTCCAGCCATTTGATAGGTCATGCGGGCATACCTAAAGAGCTAAACTTATCAAAATCGTTTGAGTTATTTTCGAATAAAATTAGCTTCAACTTAACTATAATAATTGCAGGTACCTTTAGTTTTTGAGCTGCAAGAATATTCAACTTCCCTTCTGACTCGATATATGTACCTAGTTTTAAAGAATTAAACACACCCGTTTGGGCTTTTGTAGGTGTCTGTAGGTACATATGTACTTGTACATTTTTTTTGGTCTTCGCTATCATCGTTAAATTTTTTTTTCCGACGAATGTATAACTTGCAGTTTATGTATATTCGCCATTTTAATAAATTTAATCAAGCCGTTGTGAAGTTATGGCCATTTAAAAAAAAAAAAGCCCTTTTAAGCTGACTTTCGATACGACCATTTGCTTAAAATAATCAAAATTAAGTTACATAAATCGCAAGCAAAAACCTTAGCAAAAGATTTTCTTTAAACTGCTATACACCAAGTTTAAAAAAAATTATCCGTCAAGCTGTTTATGCTGTAGCTTTACGTGAAAAGAGCACAGGCGCACAACGGCACAGACAGTATTGGAACCTCGATTTTTGTTTGCAAGAAAGCAATACTTGCCCTACAGAGCGAGTAAAAAAGACAATCCACTATTATTAAAGATAATTTACTTACCGTATGCATGTACATATAATGTATGGTATTAATCAATAATCAATTATTAAATTTCTTATTTCTGTCCGATGAACTTGAGTCTGCAAAATAAGTAAAAAATGCAATAACCTATCAAACAAAATACACAATGCAATATTTTTAAATATGATTTACTTACCAAAGATTAAATATGTAGCTATGTAAATTCCTTATAATTTATTTCCTTTTTATTTTTTGTTTTTATTTTGAAATATTAAAAATCAAATAAATTTTTGAGAAATAAATTCCAATAAATACTACGAATAAATATAGCTTTACAGTTGAAAAAATTTTATAAATGGGCTACAACTACCATCGATGATATTTTTCCTGAATTTTCTTTGCTATAAACCTAGCGGAGCCCGAGACCTTTCCAACGAATGCAAAACCGTGGAAATCGGTTGGTGCGTTCTTGAGTTATATCGTCAGGAAGGAAAACCCGACTTATTTTTATATTATAGATATTTAACAGGGATACAAAGTAGCCTTTGTGCTATTCCAGACTATAATCTATCTCTGTGCTAAATTTCATCCAGATCCGTTAAGCCATTCTGGCGTGGTTTAAAAAATTAAAACAAATCTAAGCCACGGGAAGCATACATTTTACCGAGATAAAAATAAGTAGCCTATGTGCATGTGCTATTCCAGACTATACTCTATCTCAGTGCCAAATTTCATCCAAATCCGTTCAGCCGTTCTGGCATTACTTACTTATTTACTTATGATGGCGCCACTAGAGAGTTGTTCTACTAGGCCTTGTTTAGAATGCCCCTGCAGCCGGTTCGATCTCTAGCCTGCCGTCTCCAATTTTGCATTCCAAGTTGTCGGAGGTCTCCCTCTATACCTGGTCGCTCCATCGGAGATGAGGTCTACCTTGGCTTCTGACTCCCTCTGGTTTGGCGTTGAAGACTTTACGAGCTGGAGCGTCAATGTCCATTTGCTCTACATTGCCCAACCATCTTAGTCGTTGAATTCGAATTTTTCTGGCTAGGCTAATGTCGCTGTACAGCACGTATAGAGTTTGTCGTTGTATCATGTTCGCCAAATGTTGTCTTCTAGGCTTACGCAGGCAGGACCATAACTCGTACGCAGAACTTTTCTCTCGAAGACTAAGTGACTTTTCATCCGATTGGGAGAGAGTCCATGCTTCTGCACCATATAGAAGTACATACGAGTACCTATGCTACATAATTCAAACGAATCTGAAAAGAGGGCTAACAAGTATATATATGTATGTATGTATGTATATATACAAGGTGAGAAAAAGAAATCACCCTATTGGACGATGCTCTCATTTTTGCACATGGCCGCTAATGTCAAATCTGTTTTCACATTTGTGGACTTGACAGCTGCAAAATACAAGTGAACTAGCCATGGAGCGATACATGAACAGCCATGAACCGATATTCTGAAGGCGGCGTTCCAGGGTCGCCTCATCTCTCGTTTTGGCGATTTGCACTGGCCCGCAAGATCGCCAGATTTAACCGTTTCAGACTTTTTTTTTGTAGGCCGGTATCATCTTCTCGACTTGACCAATACAATTTTAAAGGTTCAAATAAACATAACCAAAAAACGGAATCGAAGTTTTTCATTTAGAAAAGAAAAGAGAGCCAAACAACATCGGATAGATGACTTCTTTTGACCCACCCTGTATTTAAGCTATGTAGTTTTAAATGTTTTTGCAAGCATAAAATTAGTTATAAAGGAATAATTAAATGAGAAAACTGTATATAAAAGAAGACTGACTCATTTTGTACATTCAATATTTTCAGCCATTAATGTATTTTAAATGCATCTTTTCCCTTTTAACATACTGTCAAAAGTTTCAAAAATATCATACAATATGGAACAGTTGCACCTTCAATTTTATTCCGAATCCCAAAGGCCAACAGATATGAATTTATTCATGACGATTTTTAAGGCACAACCAAAATGGACGGAATAGTTCGGCGTCAATGGCGCTACAGAATGATTGGTCGAGACGACACGTGGTTCCAGCAGACGCCACGATTAACATACTGCGTCAACGATTTGAGAATAAGGTTATATCTCGCAAAAGCAGTGTTGGATAGTTACGCGTAACTTTGAAATTTTAATTAGTTACACGTAACTAATGTAACTTATGTAACTAATGTAACTAATGTAACTAAATGTAACTAACTATAACTAATAGACAATTTAGAATGAAACAACAACAACTTGTGTGTGCTACCACCAAGTTCATAGGATGGAGTTATAGCTATTTCACGGGTACCAACCCGATCATCAGACTCCTTTAGGGCTACATGAAATTTGGCCCCAATGAAAAATGGCCCCAAACATGGGGCCTTTTTTCATAATGAAAAGGGGCCCCAATTTTAAATGGAAAATTACCCCAAAGTTTATGAAAGAAAGCCCCAAAGTTTGAAAAAAAATCGAAGTGGAAATGAAAAATGGCCCCAAAAATATATACACAAAGCAACAACAACAATTGTTTTTTATTTCGGCGGTTTAGGGTGATTTTTCATACATTGGGGCGTTTTTTCATTTCAAACTTTGGGGTGATTTTTCATTATGAAAAATCACCCGATTGCTTTGTTTTTTTTCTCCATCAAAATGAAAAAAATTGGAAGTATCTAAACAATAATGAAAACAAAACAATTCGATTAGTATTTGCCACCTGTACCATTATTTATAGAAAAAATCACACGCATTTTCTAAATAAATAATCGTGCGATTTATTTCAAAAGTAGCAAGATTTTCTCGTACGATTAGTAATTTAAAAATTCTTGTACGATTATTTATTTAAAAAATGAAACGAATTTCTTGAACGATTATTAATTAAAAAATAGCGCGATTTTTTTTATTAATAATCGTTCAAGAAATTCGTTTCATTTTCTAAATAAAAAAAAAGGCCCCAAATTTGTTGTTGCTGTTTGCATACAAATTATTGGGGCCATTTTTCATTTTCAATTTAAGAGTTTCTTATTCAACAGATTTGTTTGGGGCTTTTTTTCATTTCGTTTGGGGCTATATTTCCAATTTTAAATTGGGGCCATTTTTCATAATGAAAAATCAACCCATTTTTTGGGGTGATTTTTCATTATTTTAAGTTTGAAAATATTGGGGCCAATTTTCATTATGAAGTTTGGCCCCAAAATTTTAAATGAAAAAAGGCCCCAATAAATGAAAAAATACCCCAATCCCACAAAATTTCATCGATTTTTGTTGTTTTTGTTTCCCATACAACTTTTTGGGGCCATTTTTCGTTTGGGGCCATTTTTCATGTAGCCCTCCTTTAGTGGTGCTTTATCGCTTTATGTTCAATTTAATTTTTGAAAAACTTTTGCCCGAGCTGGGCTTGAACAAGCGACCTAGCGTGTGAGGAGCTAGTGCACTATGCACTACGCCACCGCACCCACATGAATATTGCAAGCCAATTACAAGTTTTTTCGTTCTATCGAACTATACTGAACCGATTAGCATTTTTGTAAGCACACAAAAGTAATTGTTGTTGTTTATTCAGGGTTCTTTCTATTTTCTCCTCACACGCTAGGTCGCTTGTTCAAGCCCAGCTCGGGCAAAAGTTCTTCAAAAATTAAATTGAACATAAAGCGATTAAGCACCACTAAAGGAGTCTGATGATCGGGTTGGTCCCCGTGAAATAGCTATAACTCCAGCCTATAAACTTGGTGGTAGCACACACAAGTTGTTGTTGTTTCATTCTAAATTTTCAATTGAAAATTCGGCAAGCAGCTGCCTTAAACTGCGAGTATAAAATTTCATACAAAAACCTCCTTATAACTAATAGAATTTGTTCGAAAGCTCAAATGTCTCGGCGAATGTGGACTGTATTTTTCTTACCTTTCTGGAAAGTTACCAACAATAAGCTTCCCAATCCTAATGAATATCTGGATAAATAATATTTTTAAACAAAAACAAGACCTTTCAGGTTTGCAATCCAACCACGAATCGCATATTTTATTATTCTCGTTTTTTCAATAATAAACAAATTTGCTAAGCAACATACGAGTACATACATAATTATAGCAAACATTTGCTGAGCAACAAAATAATATTAAAGTTTTTTATGTGACTTCTAGCTAAGTGCTTAGCAAGCTAATGCTCTACCATGCTCTTGTGCATGTCCATCAACTTCCTTGAAGGACACGTTGGCAACAATATTTGTGTCGGTTTCAACACACTGCGCCCTTTAAGTCTCTGCTTCAACATCTACAGGAAGCCGACACAATTTTCGAACTGGGCGTTCTAGAGGTTCTTTGTAATTCCTTTTTTGGCCAAATTCCCAATCCGTGGTAGCTACTCTTAAGCTAACGTTTCGAACTAGGCCATCCGGGCCGGGAAACACTTCGACGACTCGCGGGGTTTTCCATAATGTCGGAGGTAATATTATCTTCACGAATAAGAACCAAGTCACCAGATTTCAAATTTGGGTGCGCTCTTCTCCATTTCGGTCGTTGTTGCAGTTCGTGCAAATATTCCCTAGACCAAACTTTCCAAAGAGATTGTGTCATCTTTTGAATTTGCGCTGCTAATTTCAATTTATTGTCCGGGATCTCTTGAACATTTACGCCGAAAGGCTGTATGATGGGCTCGCCAATGAGGAAATGCGCCGGCGTTAGGAAAGACAAATCTTCTGGGTCGTCCGACTGTGCAGATAATGGTCGTGAGTTCATTACTGCTAGTTTGAGCAAGAATGACTCTGAAGGCACTGCTAGTCAATTTGTGTGGTCCGACAATTCTTTTCAGGTGGTATTTCATCGATTTGACTGCGGCTTCCCACAGTCCTCCTTGATGCGGTGCAGTTGGTGTGATGAAGCGCCATTCCGTACCATATTCTTGCAATTTTTTAGCCATATTCATTCCATTCCAGGTCCGCAGCATACGAGCCAACTCCTTTTCTGCGCCCGTAAAGTTTTTCCCATTTTCACTCCATAGACGTGTACATGCGCCACGTATGCTTGTAAAACTAAGGAATGTCTGGATGAAATCTGCAGTTGATAAACTATCGACCAATTCCAAATGTACTGCTTTGGTGACCATGCACACAAATACAGCGACGTATTTTTTTTTCAAAAATGTTACATCGACCTCCACGAGCTTTTAGCAAGAAAGGCCCATCATAATCCACCCCGGAGTGTCGAAATGGTCGGCATGGCTGCACCCGATCGGATGGTAGATCAGCCATCATTTGCTGCATTGCTTGTTGATTCTCTCGTGCACAGACAATACAACGCGAGTTGTGGTTATGAATTGCCCGACGCAAGTTTGTGATCCAATACTTTCGACGTATAAACGCTCCCATCTCACGTGGACCCCCGTGCAAATTGGCAGCATGTGCTTCTTGAATGAATAGTTTCGTCAACGGACTAACGTCAGGTAAAATTATCGGGTTTTTTCGGTCGTTCGCTTAAAGTGCTCGATCCAAACGACCACTCAAACGAAGTAAACCCTGATCGTCGATTCGAGGATTGAATTTGAATATTGAACTTGTTGTATCTATGCTGCTCTTAAGTGACGATTGCAAAGCTTTGATTTTCTTTTCGTAGTAGATGGCTTGTTCTTTGCAAATCCAATATTTCAACCCATTTTCAACCTCAGAGTTTGTCAGTGGCAGAGTATATCTACTAATGAGTAGGGACACTCTCCACGTGTTTATTATTTGTTTACAATTTATGCAAGAAATAGACGACAATAAGAAGTGTAATAGTGAAAGGGAGATAGATTCCACAACCGGCACGCTTTTATAAACACGTACAAAAAAAATGTATACACAAAATCGTCGCCTTAGTTTCTTTTTACATGTGTGACCAGCTTCTAGAAAATTTAACACACAAATTGGTGCAAATAGAACTTTGTTTATATGAAAGCAAAACCGGTCACACTAATCAATATTGTTGCTAAGAGAAATACTACTACACTTAAAATAACAAGTGGCCCGCTTTAAGAAAAACATTATTGGAAAATCACATTTATGTATGTTATACAAGATAAGAGTTTGTGGGTGTACCTACAAAACGTGATGTGTACTCTCTTTTTCATAAGCTATTTTACTAAAGGCTAGGAATCAATACTTCTTGCCTGTTTTCACTTATACTAGTTTTTTTTTAGGTTTTTTCTTGTATTGGTTGAGTTCTAAGTGTGAGAAGAGTGTCCCTACTCATTAGTAGATATACTCTGGTCAGTGGGCCTTTTCGACAAAGCTGTTTCTGTTTTTGTAGACTGTTAGTTTGAAATCGAAAAATCCATGCTGTCAATCTGCTCAATGCATTTATGCTCGATGCTCGCGTCAACAAATCGACATCGCGAAGTGTTATGTTCATAACCAACAACGCTTTGTATGTTTTTCGGACTTTCGTATTACAAAGGATATTGTCTTGGCCAGTTTTCTCTTCCTGTGCAATATGTTCCTCGGTTTTGGTTGATCGTTTCTGTTGCGTCTCTGGCCAATAACTAGGTTGTCTAAGTAGCCATTCAGGACCACGCCACCACAATTGAGACGTGCTCAACTCTGTTGCTGATAAGCCACGACTTAGAAGATCGGCTGGGTTATCTGTCGAAGGTACATAACGCCAAAGGGCGTCTGACGTCAAACGCTGAATTTTCTGCACACGGTTGTTAACAAAGATTTTCAGCTTTGTTGGATCTTTAACCAACCATGCTAGCACTATTTGAGAATCTGACCACAACGTAGTTTCAACATGCATCAAGTTTGAAGCTGATTTAAAAGCAAATACAAGTTCGCTTAGTAATTTTTAACCGCATAGTTCAAGCCTTGGTACCGTTATGGACTTCACGGGTGCGACATGCGATTTAGCTGTGATTAGCACAATTTTAACTTGATTTGCAGATTCAACGCGAACGTATAAAACTGCTCCATAAGCTGCCAATGAAGCGTCAGCAAAACCATGCAAAAACATTTTACTGCCGTGACTTATCCCCAACCAGCGCGGCAGCCGAATGTCCGTGATATGTGACAATTGCTGCTGAAATTGCTGCCACCTTCGATAAATTTCATCTGGAATCAGGACATCCCATCCGATATTTGCTCGCCATATGTCTTGCATTATAATTTTTGCAACGATTACTACTGGCCCACCGTAACCGTTTGGATCAAATATCTGTGCTACGGGCTAAGTACTCGACGTTTTGTTGCTTCCTTTGCTTGAAGTATTGTGGGTGGACGGAATTTTAACATCAGTTCATCCGTTCCAGGAAGCCAACGTAAACCTAGCACAGTTGTATCACCAAGTTCACCCAGGTCGAGTGCGTCTTCAATTTGCTTCTTACCAGTATTAGGTACCACTCCCACTCGGTTTGAACGCCACTTGTTTAGGATAAACCCATACTATCTAAGCAATGCATCCATCTCGTGACATAACTTTTGTGCCGTCGCTATATCTGCTGCGCCAGACAAGCAATCGTCCATACAGAAATCACGTTCGATTGCCCCAGCGCCCATCGGCCATTGTGCCCGTGAGTTGCGTGCTCCTTGAATCATTGCACGAACTGTACAATGTGGAGCTGAAGCAAGTCCGAAAGTCACTGTTGTCAGCCAATATTCTCGAATGTCACTTTTATCCGTTGGTCGCCAAAAAATCCTCTGTCGGTCCCACTGCTCTGGACTAATTCGTACTTGCAGAAACATTTTCTGGATATCTGCGGTCACGGCGACTGGATGACATCGAAAGCGCATTATGAGCGGTGCTAAATCTTCTTGTAATTTTTCACCAATCAGTTGAGCTCCATTCAGTGATAAATCACATTCGGTCGGACAGGAAGCATCGAAGACTATCCGAAATTTCCTAAGATTAGCATGATGTGGAATGTGATAACACAGTGGCCCTGGCGGACGATCAGCTAGACGCATGTTATCTGCTAAAAGTAATTCTCGGATTGCATCAAAATATTTTTGTTTATATTGTTCATCTCTTTGAAATCGCTTTTCTAACTGACGAAAACGGTGAAGTGCGATTGCTCTAGATGAACCAAGTTCATGGATGTCGCTGCGCAATGGAATTTTGACTTGAAATCGGCCGTTCTCCAAGCGTTGATGAGTGCGCAATGTTCTTGTATTGTTGTGCGAGACCGCACCACTGAAACTTCTTCACTTTCCCAAAACCGCTGCAGCAACGTATCTAATTGCAGGTTTGTTTCGTCACTTTTTACCATGTTGACCACGATTTCCTTTTGAATGTTATTAACTCCACCAAATATTAGCCATCCTAGTTTAGATGGCTGGAAGGTGATATTTAAGTCATTGACGAAACTCCCGTCTTGGATTATAGTCGCCCAAACACTGGCACCCAAAAGGACATCTATTGGCGCTGGAATAAGAGCTTTCGGGTCCGCCAATTGTTCACGTAATACCGGTGGAATGATTCCGGGTGACAAAGCGGACTGCGGTAGCCACACATTAGTTATCTGAGGCACAATAATTCATTCGATTGTTGCCAGTGGCTTGTCACTAAATCGGTCTAACAGTTGACATAATATTTTTCGAGTATGTGATTTCAATCTGGTTGTTTTATTGATGCCATTCAAACGAACATTACAACGATGTGTTGGCCATTGGAGTTAATTTATTACTTGCGCATTTATAGTGTTCATCTGTGCACCAGTGTCACATAATGTGCGTAGTGGTGGAGAAATTTGGTCAGCGATTTGTAAGCGTATAACGGCTGTTGCTAACTGCGTTGCCTCTTTGTTCGAGTTAGTTGAGTTGATCATGATTAGCACATCAAGGCCACTGCGCCCATGACATGCTACTGATTGCTACTTAGCTACTCGCTGCGTCACTGGGTTTTGTGCAAGATTGCGTCCTTCTGCACTACGTTTTATGTGGTGGATTGTTTCCAATGGACAAGAAACTTTTGCGTTTATTGGACATAAACAGCTATTATGCGGTGTACGACAACGAGGACACGGCTTATCTGGGCACATGGCTGTAAAGTGTCTTAGACTAAAGCAGTTATGACACATTCTTTGCTCCTGGACATAATTCTGTCGATCGATAATTGGCATCGCCTTGAATTTGACGCATTTGAAAGGCCAATGACGGGCACCTGCGCATAAGCTACACATTGGGCGTTGTTCGTCACCACGACCATTGCCTACACCTCTTTCAACCGTTGTATAACGTTTGCTAGAAAGGGCAGTTCGGTGTTCGTTCCTCTGTTCTAGCGAACGTGTTGCTGCGAGCTGTACCAGCAAACTGGCACGTGTCTCGAAAAAACCATATCATTTGTTCCAAGGTTGGGAGTGCATTGGAGGAACGTCGTAATGCCCATTGTGCTTGGCTGTCTGCATCCAAAATGCTTTCAAGCTGATTCAAAAGCATATAATCAGCTTCTTTTTCTTGGGAAAGCAGCATTTGTAGTTGAAGGAAAGCGCTCCGAGTGGTATCTAAAATCTTGCGTACGTTTTCACATATAGGTGCCTGCAATGGTGTGACGCTGTATAATGCTTGTAAATGCGCTCGAATCGTATTGTATTCATTGCTATATTGACTGCAAATTGCTGCCCATAGTTCAGCGTAGCTGCTCTCATTTGCAGCTGGCCAGTTTTTATACATTTGTGCTGCTCGTCCTTGCAAAGAATCCAACAAATATCGCATTTTTTGGCCATCTGATAACCTCATACTGTTGTGAACTTCTGATTCAAAAATCGCTCGAAAATTTGCCCAATCAATTTCAAGACCAGAGAATTTTATCAATTTTGGTGGCTCTGATAGCTGGATCTGAATCAATTGGCCACTATCCGACTTTATAAATGGAGAATGAGTTTTCGGGCTTAAGCTGCAAGTTCGAATCTCGTTTGTCCGTGAACGCAATTTTGATTTAAATTGTAGGTAAGCTTTTGTGCCTTGACTATAGGCCTCATTACATTAAATCAATAGTGCATTCGATATCGGACTAGCGCTAAGTTCCTGCCAAATTTTTTGGAATGTGTGCCAAACACTTTCCAAATACTCCATACGCACTTCCAGTTCGTCGAAAGACCAATCCGATTAGTGACAACCTTCTTCCACCGCCTGCATGTGAGCTGTAAGGTTCATTTCAACGGCAATGGTATTGGTTCTTCTTCCGCACCTGACTTCGAAACATAAAGCGGGTCTATATATTGCCGCTTCAGAGAATGTCTTCCTTGCTTTGAAATTTTAGCATTGGATGACTCTTGCACCAAATGACTTACAAAATGGAAATCCTCATTAGAGTGCTCTCTCACAACTAATTCCGCATCAATTTCTGCTTGTCGGTCACGAAAAATTCTGACAAATGCTCCTGGTGCAACTGGAATATAATTTGCTGATTGAAAACTTGCTCATAAATGCAACACTCGAATGTGTTTAGTGTTGCTGCAATCTTTTTGAACTGCTAAAATTTAACATTCAATTTGCTTAAATATTTTTGAAAAATGCGGGAGTAATTCATGAGACGCATGTCTGAATGAAATTACTCAAAAATTGCGCTTTCCGTGCAGTGCGCTTATGTCGCCAAGCATTCATACGACACACAGTGTGGTATAAACTACAACAAAACTACGCGTTCCGGCAGTGCACTTATATCGCTCGGATCATAAAAGCACCAATTGCATTGTAAAAAGACGTGTTCGTGCGATTACAATGGAACCTGCGTGTTCCGTGCAGTGCGCTTATATCGCACGGAACATCTCAAAATTCCAAAAGTTATCTAACACGAACACCCTATTAAAAATTTAAACTGTCCTTTGATTTGCTGCAACACTGCACTGATTAGAGATTGATGAACAGCTGTTCATATACTCACATGCTATTGCTTGATTCATTTGATTATCGTTCATTTCATCGCTGCTGTCATCCGACAAATTTATTTGCTTCATATTAATCTTCTTCCTTTATTTCTTAAACAAAAATTATACACACAAAAAGGAAATTATTAATTATAAAAACGTTGATGTCCTTTTTGAAGATTTATAATCGGCAGTTTAACTGCTGGTTTAACATCCGGCTCTAAGGACCATGTTCGAGAGCTCAAATGTCTCGGCGAATGTGGACTGTATTTTTCTTACCTTTCTGGAAAGTTACCAACAATAAGCTTCCCAATCCTAATGAATATCTGGATAAATAATATTTTTAAATAAAAACAAGACCTTTCAGGTTTGCAATCCAACCACGAATCGCATATTTTATTATTCTCGTTTTTTCAATAATAAACAAATTTGCTAAGCAACATACATAATTATATCAAACATTTGCTGAGCAACAAAATAATATTAAAGTTTTTTATGTGACTTCTAGCTAAGTGCTTAGCAAGCTAATGCTCTACCATGCTCTTGTGCATGTCCATCAACTTCCTTGAAGGACACGTTGGCAACAATATTTGTGTCGGTTTCAACAGAATTTTTCAAATACAAAAACTCAAATTTTATGTTAAATTGAAATTTAGAAGTTCTGTCCACAAACCCGTTCGAATGACGATTGACTATATTGTTTTATGGCAAAGCTGTAAGATTGAGATTGCCATCGGACCAGCTGCCGCTGTGGAAAACGGCAACCTAGCAAGGAATACATTTTTAAATTACTATATTTCTGCAAAAAAAAAAATTTAAAATAATAAAACAAAATAGATCTCGTTTGATTTCCTTTGGGCGAGCCTAATCTGAAATTTGAGACCAAATCTGAAATCAAATCTGACCTTACAATACAAAAATAAATCACAATAAACAAAGAAATGTCCAGGAATCTCAAGCAAGAAGGGAAAACTTTAAATGTAAGTAAAAATCTATTGTAAGCTCCAAGAATATAATATTTTGTTAGATGTCCTTTTCATCAGGAACATAGTAGTTTCAATATGTACTCCTTGCCAGGTTGCCGTTGCACTTGCTAATAGAAGAATTTTGTCAATAGTCGATTGGGATTCAGGATGAAATGTGATTTTTTTTATTTTTTATTATTAAGTTAGAGTTCGTTTTATTTAGTTACAGTTAGTTACATTTAGTTACATTAGTTACATTAGTTACGCCAAATATTGGGCGCAGTGTTGGCAAGTAAGTTACATGAAGTAAGTTACTCGTTTAGTTACGCGTAACTAATATGAATTAGTTACGCCCAATATTTGGCGTAACTAATGTAACTAATGTAACTAAATGTAACTAACTGTAACTAAATAAAACTAACTCTAACTTAATAATAAAAAATAAAAAAAATCACATTTCATCCTGAATTCCAATCGACTATTGACAAAATTCTTTTATTAGCAAGGCAACGGCAACCTGGCAAGGAATACATATTGAAATTACTGTATTCCTGATGAAAAGGAAATCTAATAAAATATTATATTCTTGGAGCATACAAAAGATTTTTATTTACATTTAAAGTTTTCCCCTCTTTCTTGAGATTCTTGGACATTTCTTTGTTTATTTTGATTTATTTTTGTATGGTAAATTCAGATTTGATCTCAGATTTGGTCTCAAATTTCAGATTTGGCTCGCCCAAAGGAAATCAAACGAGATCTATTTTGTTTTATTATTTAAAATTTTTTTTTTTTGCAGAAATATAGTAATTGAAAAACGTATTCCTTGCCAGGTTGCCGTTGCCACAGATGGCAGCTGGCCCGACGGCAATATCAATCATCCAGCTTTGCCTTATACAGTGTAGTCAAACGTCATTCGATCGGGTTTGTGGACGGAAGTTCTAAATTTCAATTTAACATAAAATGTGAGTTTTTGTATTTGAAAAATTCTATTAGTTATAGTTAGTTACATTTAGTTACAATTAGTTACATTTAGTTACATTAGTTACATTAGTTACATAAGTTACATTAGTTACGTGTAACTAATTAAAATATCAAAGTTACGCGTAACTATCCAACACTGATTGGGCGTAACTAATTCATATTAGTTGCGCGTAACTAAACGAGTAGCTTACCTGCCAACACTGTGCAGAAGTGAAGTGAATTGGCCACTAAGGTAATGCCATTTGAGATTTGACACAAGATTTCCGGGAGTATTTTTTGTTTGTTTGTTTAATGTGCGCGCACTTAAGGGGTTGTTTATAGAGGTTAAGGGTAAGATTAAGATCTTTATACACAGTGCGAGCGTTAGGAAAAAAGGGAAGGATTATATAGGAGATTTCGATGCACATTTATTTTAAAGCTCTGAGTATTAAAATGGGAGGGAAAGACAGATCCGGATAAAGCATTCCACATTCTCGTGGTGCGGCTGAAGAAAGAATCCCCGTGTCCGAAGTTAGTTTCAAGGGTGAACTGATGAGCTTTTTTTTCAGTTAAGGTTTAATGGTTTAAGGAAGGGATTGCATCTGCCTATTTCGCTTGAGCACTGTTTATAGAAGTAGTGATAAAACGGCTGCACGCCTCAATATCCGCGGACAAAATATCCGGGTCAAAATATCCGCGACAAAACATCCGCGGACAAAATATCCTCGGACAAAATATCCACGTCAAAATATCCGCGACGCATAATATTACGGTGTATAAACAATGACCTATGTAAAGGGGGGCATGCTGCCCCCCTGCAACTCCCCTGCTTGGGCTAACTATAGGACTTGGGGTAGGTGCGAGATTGGGTGTATGCGGATATTTTGACCCGGATATTTTGTCCGCGGATATTGAGGCGTGTCACCGATAAAACAAGGTTAGACAAGAAACATTACAGCGATGTTCGAGTGAAACGATTGTTTTTGCAATAGTTCTTTCACCTATAATCAGTGGCAGCACTGGTTTTATTTGTTGTGGTCGCGTTAAATCGTAGCTCCTTTTAATTTAATTGTTTTGCGTGATTTTAATTATTTGTATTTAATAAATGTCAAGTATCATCTTTTTTAAGTATTAGTGGTCTGTGTAGTGTTCTAATTTTGTGAGTAAATTAGTGATATCAATCATTTTCATTGTTTTTCTTTTTTTGTTTGCTTGGGTAAGCGGCAGCGTCATTAGATTATCTTTGTCTTTTTTTTTCTTCTTTCTTGTTGCAATTTTGAGCTTTCGAAATTGTATTATATAAGCTATTTAATTCCCCTCTCATAAACTTTTTTTTTTCTCCTCTATCTTTAAAAAACCATTTAATCCTAGCTTTTGTTTTTACTAACATCGTGTTAAATTAAAACATTTGTAAGGTTTACATTTTTTCAAATTAAATATATTTTATTGACTTATTGGTAATCTGACGGCCGTGAGTGTCTGAGCGCACTGTATTGAGTTTATCAACGATCGGTGCGAATCCTAAGTGGATCCGTGTTTGTTTTTTTTCTTTTTCTTCTTTCTTTTTCGTTCTGTTTTTATTTTTTAAGTTGTATTCCGCTTACAACTAACATCGTAAATTTTCGTTGTATCAAATTTTTTATAAGTAAAATAAAATAATTTTTTTTTTACTTTTTTCGTCTCTCATCTCTTTGTATTGCAATGGTCTGCTCAGCTCAGAAATGTACAGAGCACTCGAATTCAACTCCCCTTTTTTCTTGCTTTGGCCCTTGTGGGAATTTATTCCACGCCAAATGCTTGGGCTCAGCTAACAGTTTTATTGATAAAATCAACTCTTCAAAATTTGCTTTTTGGTACTGTAAAACCTGTATAAAAATATACTTGTCGCAAATTTCATTCATTTCATTTCCCCTCTGTACAATATCTAAAAAGGTCTATATACCAAGTTTTAAGCAATTCGGCCCACCCGTTTGGGCTGTAGGTCTCTATACAGACAGACAGACAGACAGACAGACAGACATACAGACGGACAGAATTTTTAGACCATCTTTTGTCGTCTTCGCTATCATCGTAATGTCATGTTTGGTTGTTATCTCAAAACTTTTTTTTTCGACGAATGCATAACTTGCCTTATAGTACCTATAATCGCAAGTAAAAAGTCTTAAGCCTGTTTTTGGATTCTATCCAGAAGGCGTAAGTGAGTGATAGGAGCACTTGCCCAGATATGAGAATTATACTCAAGCGCAATAATTTAACTTTCTTAACGAGTGGTTCCACTCTTTTGAGTGAAATATACCATCATAGCACCAGTGGACCTATTGCTACGAAAACCGTACTGCCGGACATTGAGAATAAGATTCCGTTTCTCGAGATATTTCTCAATCTGATTATAATCAGAGTTTCGATGACGTTGGAAAGAAAGACGTTTGTGAAATCGGCTGGTAGTTTGAGGGGAATGAAGAAAAGCTTTCTTGGAACGGGCTGAAGAAATTCTGTTTTTCATATGCACCCGGAAAGAGGCCTGTAGAATAGGACAGATGGAAAAGCTCACGCAGTGGATTTGAATGCATGGAAGCACATCTCTTCAGAACTATGAGGGGAACACTATCCGGGCCAGCGTATTTGTGTAAACCGAGATCTTTTAGTACTCTTGCAACTGCTCGAGTGCGAAAGGAGATTTGCCACATAACAACCATTTATGCCCTCAAGTACAGGAGGAGTCATAGCACTATCTGTTAGCGTCGAATTAGCAGCAAACTGTGCTGCAAGCAAATTGACTTTATCTAGTGCGCTGACAACAGATGTGGTAATATAGACGAGCGTTTAAGCCGAAGACGAAGTAGTAATTCTAATGTCTTTTACAAATGACCAACATTTTTTACTACCTGTTGGACATTGTTGTATTTCTTGCAGTACTTATTGGTCATGTAAGAATTTGATTCGACGTTGAAAGAACTGTTTTCTAGCTTGTTTGAACTTATTTCGGTTTTCCACAGTTATGTTGGCTTTGTAACAATGGAAACTTATTTCTCTAACCCTGATCGCCTTTTTACAGCTCGAATTAAAATATGAATTCTGTCTTCGTTTGAAAGATATCATTCTATTCGGAATACAATTTCTCATTCCGCCGCACCCCTCTTCCTTATCATTAAGCTATTCTTTGAACGCACTAAAATAAACATACTTCCAAAAACCATTCCCCTTTTTGAAAATAGGAAGGGCCCGGGAAAATATCGTGCAACAAAGTTTTGCATAGGACTGCCAGCTTCTTGGAGGGATTCGATAGCATACTATCTACGAAGCTTCCTAAGCGAGACTATTTTTCAAGTTCTTAGACGCTTCGACCTTATGCAGATGATTTTCAGTTTATTTTGGGTAAAACAAAATAATCAAAAGTGAAATATTGGCAAATTGGCCATATTTCACAATAACGAGTGAAATAAAGCCAAACGCTAAAATTTGGCTGTATTTCACTTTAACAAAGCGAAATACAGTTAAATCTCTCCACGGCACCTTCATTAAGTTACCCATTATGGCGGCCTTAAAGTTTGTTGTCCAATTTGGTCATTGAGTGTTGTCATGTGTTCTTAAGATTTCATTATAACACTTTTTACTTGCTCAATAGGGCAAGTATTGGTTTCGTGCAGAAAAAAAAATCGAGGTTTTAATCAAACATGACATTACGATGATAGAGAAGCCCAAAAAAGTTGTTTTCGCCATACCGTCCGTCGGTCTGTCTGTGCGTCTGTGCGTCTGTGCGGATGTGCGCTATTTCACGTCATGCTACAGCCTAAACCGCTTGACGGATTTTCTTCAAACATGATATATAGTAGTTTGAAGAAAAACGGTTGTCGAAGTTTTTTTTATTTCGTTTTAGCCCGGCTCAAACTGGTACCTTTCAAGTAACGGGTTTTTTCAATTTGAATTTTCTCGAAAACGGCTTTAACGATTTTGATTAAACTCAAAATTTAGCTTACTTTAAGTATTTCTAACAAAACTGCGTTTTTCGTTTTTGGCTCAAATAGTCCTAACGAAAATCAGGTTTTAACGGCTTTTTTTCAAATAGCCATAAGTTCACAACGGCTTGATTGAATCGACTCAAATTTCGTTTGACATAGTTTTTTATAGTTTTCTATAGGATGGCTTTGTTAATTTTTCCCTGAAGCTTTTCTAAACGGTGGCTTCCATACAACGAGCCGATAAGTCTTAGCCAACAGTTTTTGGTTTTTTCTAATTTGCTCGAAAACGGCTCTAACGATTTTGATTAAACTTTGTGTGTTATATTCTTTTAGTGTTTTTAAGAGAACTGCGTTTTCAGTTTTTGGCTAAAAATGCAAATACCTAACGGAGATCTGCTCTTAACGGCTTTTTTTCAAATGGCCATAAGTTGTCAACGGTTGCATCGAATTCACTCAAACTTTGTTTGGTATAGTTTCTTTCCGCTTCCTTTCAGATGGCATTGATTTTTTTGCATTTTCTTTTTTTTAAATGGTGGCTCCTATACAAAGAGCCATTAGATTTTGGCCAATTTTTTCGTTTTTTCTAATTTACTTAAAAAAGGCTCTCCCGATTTTTATGAAATTTTGTATGTTACATATACAGAATACTTCAAAGAAAACTGCATTTTTAGTTTTTTGCTACACATGACAATAGCGGAGATTGGTAATATCAGTTTTATTAATTTGGCCATAAGCGGAAATTTATATCACCCAAAAGATCGAGTCTTCCAGTTTTAGCCAAATTTTTTTTAGTTTTTACCAAATTTTTCTAGGCGGTCATCGGAGGCATTAAAAAGTTTTCCTAGAAATGCAAAGCTGTTTTCGCTATTTCGTATAGGTACTAACGAAAGTGTATCAGTTTCTATGCAAACTACGTTGCTTTGTGTGTTATTAGCTAGACCAAGCAATTGCTTTAAAACTATGATGTTTGGATAACTTCAATTTTATCTCCAGGTTCCAGACCCCATATCTCGGTACTATAAAGTAAAGTCGATTGAATCGCTGAATCATAAACTTTGATTCTTCCTTCCTACATAGTTTTCCATGTAAGGGCTCCTCACAGTTTTTTTCAGTTACTGCTGCTGCTATTCTTGAATTGGTTTTGAAGACATTTATGGCTTTATTCCAAGATCCCGTGCGACTCAAGGTTACTCTCAGATATTCAAAGCTATCTACAACTTCAATCGAATCTTCTTTGTAAGGAAATCTCTCTCCAGGCATGAAAAGATTTTTCTCATTGCAAAATTCATTATCTTCCATTTTTCAGCATCAAATGTTATGTCTTTTGCTGTAAAATATTTTTCGAGTGTTTTCAAACTTTTTTCAAATCAAATTCAGATTTAGCGAAGACAGCAATATCATCCGCATAAGACATTTGTGAGTTATGAGACGTCGATTCCTGTAAGGCCCCCGATTCTTAAGAATTCTCCTTCAAGATCATTTGAATACAAGTTAAGTAGTAGGGCATTTGATGGATCACCCTGTAGCACAAACTCTTGTGAAATTCGTTTCTTCTGTTACTGTTATGCCATTTGTTGTCTTAACAGCAATTTTAGTTTTTACGTATACATTTTTAAATGCATGACTATTTTTCCGCTTGCTCCAATGGACCTGAGATGGGTCCATAACTTTTCGTGGTTAACAATATCGAAAGCTCCTTTAAGGTCAACAAAGACTACAAAAAACTTTCTTTATTTTCCGCAAGAATTATATCAATGATTGCATAAAGGATAAATAGATTATCAGCACAACTCCGTCCTTTTCTGAAACCGTTTTGAAATTTAGTGATTAGTTGTTGTTCTTCTTCTGTCCACTCTTAAAGCCTGTTTGATAGGATTTTTAGGTGTAAGCTTTCATTAAAGTATTTTCAATAGCTATAGGTCTATAGTTTGTTGGTAGTGAGAAACTTGTCCCATTTTTTAAATATCATTGAAACATCTGCTTTTAGCATTCCATGCCCGTTTCTTCCATCGTTATCGAAAAGACTTTGAAAGAAAGAAAGCAGATATTCAAGTCAAAAGTTTGGTAAGATGCTTTATGAACTCATTTATAATCTTATCCAGAGAATTAAATTTGTGATCATATCTGCACTGGAGTCGATGTCACTATCGAGGCAGCATATAGTGACCAGTTCCTGAAAAAGTCATTGAGACCATCCTTTATCGTATTGCCAAACGGTTCTCTTACGAGTTTTTTCTTTAACTGGATTTTGTGGACACGAGAAGCTTGCAGAAATGATACAATGATCTGATTTGCCTAGAGGAAAAAATACACTTATAGTGTATTTATCAGGGTCAGAGGTAAGAAACGAGACTAGTGTGCTGGCGGCTTGACCTGCAACGTCAGGGATCTGAGTTGGCGCATCGACAAGCTAAGTTAAGAGAGGTTTAACTCAGCAAAGATCTCAACATACATAATTTCCTTCGGGTATTGTCTGGCCAGAAAATCGAAGCCATGAAGAATAATTGTGAACATTGAAATCGCCCGCAATGACGAATTCAGTGTGAGGATAAAGGAAAACAATATTTATTCTTTGAATGGAGTCGGACTGACTATCAAATTCGTTAGAAGTCGAATCACTGTCCAGTTTTGTGCTTCGATAAGGAAAACAAGTATGGATGATGCGCTTATTGACCGTATAACCCACATGAAGTTAAAGTTTGTGTTTGAGCACAAACCATAATGATGTTGAATTTTATAGACGGCAAGACCATGGTAAGGAAAGAATCTATACACTGTACATTGAAGATATAGATGAAAAAACAAATATGGGGAGTCTCTGTTAAACCCACAGAAGCCCAAGCAATAGTTTTTAGAATGTTTGTCTGTCTATCTATCTGTATGTCTGTATGTTTGTACTCGCATCAGGGAAAAACTACTGCATGGAATTGAAAGCTGTTTTCGCAGATTTATTGGTAGTACACCAACTTAAAATATATTTTATGCCATGAAAATATGTAATTCTGGTTCTTTTTTTTAATGTTGATATAATCGTATGTAATTCAATGCACTGAACACAAAATTAAATTGGAATAGTGGCTTTATAAACCATACACACTTACCTATATACATGAATAGAAATAAGTAAGTCGTTCTGAATAGTTGTTATATCAAAAACATAATGGATGGCACTATTTAAGACTATAAAGACTTATATCTCATTCAGCGAAAGCAAAAACGAAAAATAATGTAACTATAGAATTGAATATAGGGACGCACAAGGACCAGTGTAAACGTCATGTAAATGCTTGGCTTGGTGAACGAGCAATACTTAAGCCCAAAACTGTTTTTTTTTTACACTATCAGTTGTCGAGAGTAAGAAGCTTATATCAAGCATTAACTTACAATCAGAGATTAGCCAACACATATTATCACATTAATCACTGGCCACATTATTTAGTGCAGGTGTTAGTTGTTAGTAAGCAAAATATACAAATAGCATAACACAAGCACACAAAATAAATAAACAAATACATTTATATAAAATAGATAAAAAAACATGAGAACATACTAAACTAAAACTATGAGCGTGGTGCACTGGTTTTAAATGTTTTTTTTAGACAGGATTTACTAATGTTAAAATCAACAATACTTTTATTTGAGTTGAAAAGTTTGCACATGCGGGTAAGAGGTTCATTCATGACATAATTAGTACGGTGTTGGGGGCAATGCAATAGCTCTAATCTACAAAGATGATGAGCCCCTCCGCGATAATTAAAACCAACACATGATAGAAGATCGGGTGAGTCCAAATATCCTGTTAAAAGTTGGTGAATAAAAATAACATCATTGTTAATACGCCTTTGTGACAAAGTTTGAATCTGTAGAAGTTGAATCCGGTGTTCGTAAGGTGGAAGGTTGTATGGATCTGCCCAGGAGAGACCTTTTAAAGCAAATCGAACCAAATTACGCTGAACTGCCTCTATCCTATACTTATTAACTTCGTAGAAAGGAGACCATACCTGTGATGCATATTCTAGATGGGGACGAACATGACAGTTATATAAAGCTACGGTTACATAAGGATTTTGAAATTCCTTCGACCATCTTTTAACAAATCCCAACATGGAATTAGCTTTTTTAACAATAAAGTTAATGTGTTCCGTGAAACTCAAGTCAGGGCTAAACTGTTGAAGTGGAGCTGCCATAAATCACAGTATTTTGGAAAAGTTGAAAGAAATTATGTGGTATACCGCTCCATATATGTACATAGTTCTATACCGAACCGATGCTACCACTTATTCGGTAGAGTTTCTGTACGTTATTTCTCCCCGCACGTAACATCAAACTGAAAGTGGTATTCCGATTAGGTACCTTTATTGCTTCGGAACTTAACACTCCAAATATGCAATGGAAGCCATTTAAAAGTTATGTTACTTTGAAGTAAAATAATACAGAAGCCAGAAATCGTACGGGCTGTGGACAGTGGAGCATACGTACCCCCTATAACGGATTAATCTGTACATATATAATATTAACATATTTATTTTACTTTTAATTCATTCCTGTTGCTTTAATTGAATCTCAATAATTTTATTTACAATTTTTTTAACTGCTATACAAACTTAAAATCAACTTGCATTTCTCTATAAAGAAAATGTTCCTCACTGTACCTTCTTATAATAATAATAATAATATTGTAATTGTCAAATCTTCTGATGTACTCAATTAATGCAAATAATCCTACTAATATTAAAAAAATGTGAAAGTTACGATGTTTGTATGTTTGGATGTTTGTTGATAACTAACGCCGGAACGGCTTAACGGATCTGAATAACATTTAACACAGAGATAGATTATAGTCTGGAATAGCATATAAGCTACTTTTTATCCCGGTAAAATGTATGGTTCCCGTGGGATAGATTTGTTTTAATTTTTGAAATCAAACCAGAATATCTGAACGGATCTGGACGAAATTCAGCACATAGATAGATTATAGTCTGGAATAGCATATTGGCTACTTTTTATCCCGGTAAAATGTATGGTTCCCGTGGGATAGATTTGTTTTAAATATTGAAATTATGCAAGAATGGCTGAACGCATCTGGATGAAATTTAGCACAGAGATAGATTATAGTCATATTGGCTACTTTTTATCCCGGTAAAATTTATGGTTCCCGTGGGATAGATTTGTTTTAATTTTTGAAATTACACCAGAATATCTGAACGGATCTGGATGAAATTTAGAACAGAGATAGATTATAGTCTGGACTAGCATATTGGCTACTTTTTATCCCAGTAAAATGTATGGTTCCCGTGGGATAGTTTTGTTTTAATTTTGGAAATCACACCAGAATATCTGAACAGATCTTAATGAAATTTAGCACAGAGATAGATTATAGTCATATTGGCTACTTTTTATCCCGGTAAAATGTATGGTTCCCGTGGGATAGATTTGTTTTAATTTTTGAAATTACACCAGAATATCTGAACGGATCTGGATGAAATTTAGAACAGAGATAGATTATAGTCTGGACTAGCATATTGGCTACTTTTTATCCCAGTAAAATGTATGGTTCCCGTGGGATAGATTTGTTTTAATTTTTGATATCACACCAGAATATCTGAACGGATCTGAATGAAATTTAGCACAAAGATAGATTATAATCTGAATAGCACATAGGTTTCTTTTTTTTCCGGTTAAATGTAGGTATGGAATAATAAAGCTCGGTCTATAAATGTAGCTAGATTACGATAGACGACTCCTCAAGCTACAGTCTACTTCTTGATCGGCTGAAACGCGAGAGAAGCCGAGGGTAAAGGCTAGTAAATAATAAATATTCAAATATTGTCCTTTTTGATCTCGTTTACCTTCGAAGGTTTGTTTTTTATTTATTTAGTTTTTAGTTTTGCTTTAATTTGTTGGTTTGTTTTGTTTTCATCCACTCTGTTTTGTTAGCACGAAATTTTTACTTGCGATTATAGGTTAGGTACTATAAGGCAAGTTATGCATTCGTCGAAAAAAAAAGTTTTGAGATGACAATCAAACATGACATAACAATGATAACGAAGACGAAAAAAGATGGTCTAAAAATTCTGTCCGTTTGTATGTCTGTTTGTCTGTCTGTATGTATAGACACCTACAGCCCACACGGGTGAGCTGAATTGCTCAAACTTGGTATATAAAGTTTCTTAGGTATTGTACAGAGGTGAAATTGATTTTTTTTGTTGGCTCAAAAAATAACGGTACCTGCCATATAACCGTTACGTTAAAGCTTATTTTTCTCAAAAACGACTCTAAAGAATTTGATTTAAGAAAATCAGTGTCGCTTTTTAGGTACGACCAATCATATGGCTGAAGGAAAGTATTAAAAAATGCCTATGAACGGTACTTTCCATAGGACCGTGTTTTTGCTTTCGACTATCTCGAAAACGGCTCAACCGATACTTTCGAAATCTTACACATAATATAGGTTCAGGTAGCTCAATTTGTAGGTACTGCATACCAATATATAAAAAAAATATTTTGAAAACCGCTTATTAAGTCTAAACATTATTAATAAATGTATTAGCTGAATATCTATGAACTGGCGTTTTTTTAATTTTTTTTTAAATTTTGTTTCAAAAAGTTTTTCAAAAAAAACTTTTTTTTCTCAAAAACCGCTCCACAGATTTTTATAAATTTATTCTCATAAATTCAAATTTATGCAAGAATAAAATGGCGTACTTTTTTTCAGCTCAAATTAGTTTAAATATTTATTTAAGAATTTTGAAAAATGTATTTATATCAAAATCTCAAGCCCCTGGACCACTGTCACACATTAGAGCAAGTTCGTGCGACCCAGTCGTGCATTTTATTTTTCTGTGAAATCCACAACTATAATATTTTGATTTGTAAATAAAAAAGTTATAAAAAAAACAGCAGAACTTTCAATCTGTTAATAGTCAGAATTTTGAACAGCAGATTTTTGTCAACCGGAATGAAATAAAAGCAAAATTTTGCAAAGTAGAATTTTTGGATTGAGATCATCAGCAAGGTAACACGAAATCACTCTGGTGTGGCTGTGTATATGAATTCCTTATTAGATGATTCGCTAAATCTTGTCACGAATAAATAATTTTCATTTCACAATATTTTCTGTTAAACCTTGTTTTTGTTGAGGATTAATTCGCATATTTTTTCAAAAATTTACTCTAGTCCTTCTAGCCACATATTTTTTGTATGGGCCCCTTTGTAAACAAAAATTAACAAAACTAAAAAGAAGATTTCGGTCTTAAAGCGATCCTTGTCTCTGCCCGCTACATTCGCGGAAAATATTTCGGATGATTTTGTGATAGAATTAATATTGAGCTTCGATTAAAATCTCTCGAAAGCACACGGGATTCGCTCAAACCGTATATTAACGAGTTAATTGAATTCGCAGTGTAGATGGTCCCAAAGTCGAATATTCGGACATCGATATAATTATCTCTATATGAAGAAAAATATACATTCAAAAATACTATTCGCGCGCAACTGTCAGCAACACCATTAAAATACAACGGTATTCAAAGACCTTGCTGAACAGCCATCTTCTTTCTTAAAGACATTTAAAGATTCGACCAAGTAAAAATCGGTTTCTTTGCCAACTTTTCATAATCCATGACATTTTTAATTTTTTTTTTTTTCAAAGAATAATTCAATTTTTAAGAAGGGGAGAAAATTTTTGCATTCATAAAAATAAAGTAATTTTATTGTTTGCTTGATTTTTTCTATAGGAATAAAATCATAAATAAAATACTTCCCATGGAATCTCACAGTTGCAAATTTACGCTGTCTGGGTTCATCGATCTCCCCCACTTCAATATACGTCGCCTTGGGATCGGAGTTGATGGGAGTACAAAATATGTACATATCTCATACATGGGCGTTCAAGGTGAAGTACATAAAGATTCACTTTGAGTTCAACGATTTGCGATACGTAGTGAAAATATGTATCTCATACCTATATCGGGAGTCAAGGTGAAGTAATTAGATTAGGTCGAAAATATTTTCTGCAGTGTGGAACACAGATCGATCTTCAGCACTTACACGGTTGAGTTTTGTACTAAAGCGGACGCTCAGAAACTAGAACCACTTTATTCCTGGGCGTCGGCTAAAGATGCAAACCTTTTAAATCCAGTTTTGTAAATTGTGCAGGACAGTGATTTCTTATATTCAATTTTCTACCAATAATTGTGTACATTTGACATTTCTATAAAAAAAATGTGTAGCACTTGAATTATTTTTTTGCGTTCTAACACTCATAGCAACAAAACTTTTAAAAATTAACTTCTTACCATTCTTTTGGTACTTACGAGGATTTCTTCTTCAAAAACCAAAAATAATGAAGGATTAATGAGTTTTTCTTTCGACACATAGTTCGCTAGTTTCATTCTTTCATAAAAGTTTATTATTTAAAAGTAATTCAAAATGCTTTTAAGTAATCTAATATATAAAATTAAGTCGTCTTATGTTCGGGCCCGATAAACTCGAGAATGCCTGGGCAGAATTTTGTAATGTTTTTTTATAAAGTTAGCTATCCTATTGAAGAAGGTCTTTTTGTGAAGATTGGTCAAATTTCGGTAAAGGGCAAACCGCAAAATGCATTTTTAGTAATATTACTAACAAAACTTTAGGTAGGGTCCTCTGAGAATGTATACGAAGGTTTCTGTGAAGTTTGGAAAATCTTCGGTAAAGCAATTTGACACAAATGCAGTTTTATTGCATTCTGTCAAACTACTTACAAATCTTTTGGTAGCATCTTCTGAGGATGCCTACAAAGGTTTCTGTGAAGTTTAATCAAAATTTTGTTAGCTATCCTATTGAGGAAGGTCTTTTTGTGAAGATTGTTCAAATTTCGGTAAACCGCAAAATGCATTTTTAGTGAATTTTGTCATATTACTAACAAAACTTTTGGTGGGGTCTTCTGAGGATGTCGACGAAGGTGTTTGGTTAAAATACTATAAAGCGGTAGCGAGGTTCTTTTGATCCAGCATTTTTGTCGACATAACAAGTGTTTTTCCCATAATTGTAAAAAAATATTTGAATTTTTTATTTGTCAATTTAATTTTGATAAAATTGGAATAAGTTTGTAATCTGCGGACTTTCACTAGAATCGGTTCATTACTTTTATCTTAAATTAAGTAAATTAGAATGGACCAAAAATTATTAAATATAAAAGAAAAGTTGGTGAATAACGGTGAAGTATGTGAAGATAGAATTCTGGATATAGGTAAAATAAAAACGTCATCAGATTTTTTTTTTGATCATTCATTTTAGACTTTTTTTTATATTGTTCAGATTGGGATAAACAAATTTCAATGAATCAAGTTAATAATTTGGGATGGGTGCACGATTGCTCACACGAAATCATTGGAAGCCCTTAATCGAACGTTAAAAGATTTACGAGGAAACCAACGTGTATTTGGTGGTGCCATGATATTGTTAGTAGGTGATTTTAGGCAAACATTACCTGTTATACCTAGGTCTACTGCTGCTGATGAGTTGAATGCATGTTTGAAATCTTCAAATTTGTGGCAGTATGTGAAAACACTCAAACTTACTGTAAACGAGCGAGTTAAACTGCAAAATGATCCTACAGGGGCTGTGTTTTCGAAACAATTGTTGGACATGGGCAACGGCAAAATGAATATTGATAACATTTATGGTCTAATAACATTGCCATTCAATTTTTGCCGTTTGACGAAATCTAAAACAGAATGTATTTCCAAACATTGCCCAGAACTATAAAATTAATTCGTGGTTAAGTGAAAGAGCTATATTAGCTGGCACAAACAAAGACGTAAATGAAATAAACACGTAAATACTTAAGAAATTACCAAATGAAATTGTTGTGTACAAATCAATATCAATATCAATTTTTAAATTCTTTGGATTTAACTGGGATTCCACTCCATATTTTGGAGCTAAAGATTGGTGCACCTTTTATCATGCTTCGAAATATTAATCACCCAAAACTTTGTAACGGCACTAGATTAGCAGTAAAGCGATTAATGAACAATGTTATCGGAGCAACTGTTTTAATTTTAAAATATAAGGGAGAAGATGTGCTTATTCCTAGAATTCTCATGATTCCCTCTGGTTTGCCATTTGAATTTAAACGTTTGCAATTACCGATTCGTCTTGTGTTCGCTATAACAATTAACAAATCACAAGGACAGTCTTTACAAGTGGTACACATTTAGTGTTTCCAATTTTTTCTCACGGACAACTTTATGTTGAATGTTCGCGAGTTTGTAAACCATACTTATTGTTTATTTATGCTTTAAATGCGAAAACAAGAAATGATGTTGCTCTTGAGTAATGTAAGTGGTTCATTTAAAAAATTGTTAGATTAATTAATTAATTATATAAGAAAACTAATTGTATTCAATTAAAAGCTGTATGATATACAACATTTTGTTTTCTGATCCGGAGCGTAATTAAAGAGTGATGATGGTTTCCCAACTCGGGAACATGCCACATATAATAGCTGACGGCAAATCGGTTGAAGTGAAGGAAATTCACGGAATTCCACATTCTTCTCCTTTGAACGGCCCTTTTAAAATCCTTGCCACTATCAAATTGTTCATAAGCTTCGTCACAATCAGTTGTTTTCTATTGCGCAGTTTAGGAGCATGCAGATTTCGAAGGAGGCATGCCAGGCAAATCCAAAGAATACTCGCATATTCACACTCAATGGAATGATTTTCTCATACCTCCATAAATATGATGGCTTGAGACATGAGTTTAATTCAGCCGCCGCTGTTGGTTTCAGAATCACGGGAAGTGTTTGTTTTGGAAATCACCCGCCAACTGTATCATCACGCAACCAGAGCGACGATTATTGTTGCGCAAATGATTTTTACTTGCTCTATAGGGCAAGAAAAAAAAATCGAGGTTTTAATCAAACATGACATTACGATGATAGAGAAGCCCAAAAAAGTGGTTTTCTCCATACCGTCCGTCGGTCTGTCTGTGCGTCTGTGCGGATGTGCGGATGTGCGGATGTGCGCTTTTTCACGTCATGCTACAGCCTAAACGGCTTGACGGATTTTCTTCAAACTTGGTATATAGCAGTTTGAAGAAAAACGGTTGTCGAGGTTTTTTTTATTTTGTTTTAGCCCGGCTCAAACTGGTACCTTTCAAGTAACGGTTTTTTTCAATTTGGATTTTCTCGAAAACGGCTCTAACGATTTTGATTAAATTTAAAATTTAGCTAACTTTAAGCACTTCTAACAAAACTGCGTTTTTTGTTTTTGCCTTAAATGGTCGTAACGAAAATCAGGTATTAACGGCTTTTTTTCAAATAGCCATAAGTTCTCAACGGCTTCATTGAATCAACTAAAACTTTGTTTGACATAGTTTTTCATAGTGTTCTATAGGATGGCTTAGTAAATTTTTCACTGAAGCCTTTCTAAACGGTGGCTTCCATACAACGAGCCGTTGAGTTTTAGCCAACTTTTTTTGGTTTTTTCTAATTTTCTCGGAAATGGCTCTAACGATTTTGATTAAACTTTGTGTGTTATATTCTTTTAGTGTTTTGAAGAGAACTGCGTTTTTAGTTTTTGGCTAAAAATGCAAATAACGGAGATCTGCTCTTAACGGCTTTTTTGCAAATGGCCATAAGTTGTCAACGGTTGCATCGAATTCACTTGTTTGTTTGGTATAGTTCCTTACAGCTTCCTATCAGATGGCATTGATTTTTTTTCATTTTCTCTTTTTTAAATGGTGGCTCCAATACAAAGAGCCACTAGATTTTGGCCAATTTTTTCATTTTTTCTAATTTACTCAAAAAAGGCTCCCCCAATTTTTATAAAACTTTTTATGTAACATACATAGAATACTTCAAACAAAACTGCATTTTTAGTTTTTGGCTATACATGATAATAGCGGAAATTGCTTTTAACAGTATTATTAATTTGGCCATAAGTGAACATTTGTATCATTTATAACACCCAAAAGATAACGTCTTATTTTAAATATTAAAGGTTTCTTAACGTTAGCTCCCGTATATCGACTTTTCCAGTTTAAGCCAAATTTTTTTGGTTTTTACCAAATTTTTCAAAAATGAATTGTTCTTATTGATCTAAAAGTTTGTTTTCATCGTACTATTGCACCAACAGAGCAAGTACGTGCGACCCAGTCGTGCATTTTATTTTAAATTGTATTTCATTTAATCCATATGAAACTAAGATTTGTCTAGCCGAGCGAAGCCGGGTGGGTCAGCTAGTCTAATATATAAAATTAAGTCGTCTTATGTTCGGGCCCGATAAACTCGAGAATGCCTGGGCAGAATTTTGTAATGTTTTTTTATAAAGTTAGCTATCCTATTGAAGAAGGTCTTTTTGTGAAGATTGGTCAAATTTCGGTAAAGGGCAAACCGCAAAATGCATTTTTAGTAATATTACTAACAAAACTTTAGGTAGGGTCCTCTGAGAATGTATACGAAGGTTTCTGTGAAGTTTGGAAAATCTTCGGTAAAGCAATTTGACACAAATGCAGTTTTATTGCATTCTGTCAAACTACTTACAAATCTTTTGGTAGCATCTTCTGAGGATGCCTACAAAGGTTTCTGTGAAGTTTAATCAAAATTTTGTTAGCTATCCTATTGAGGAAGGTCTTTTTGTGAAGATTGTTCAAATTTCGGTAAACCGCAAAATGCATTTTTAGTGAATTTTGTCATATTACTAACAAAACTTTTGGTGGGGTCTTCTGAGGATGTCAACGAAGGTGTTTGGTTAAAATACTATAAAGCGGTAGCGAGGTTCTTTTGATCCAGCATTTTTGTCGACATAACAAGTGTTTTTCCCATAATTGTAAAAAAATATTTGAATTTTTTATTTGTCAATTTAATTTTGATAAAATTGGAATAAGTTTGTAATCTGCGGACTTTCACTAGAATCGGTTCATTACTTTTATCTTAAATTAAGTAAATTAGAATGGACCAAAAATTATTAAATATAAAAGAAAAGTTGGTGAATAACGGTGAAGTATGTGAAGATAGAATTCTGGATATAGGTAAAATAAAAACGTCATCAGATTTTTTTTTTGATCATTCATTATAGACTTTTTTTTATATTGTTCAGATTGGGATAAACAAATTTAAATGAATCAAGTTAATAATTTGGGATGGGTGCACGATTGCTCACACGAAATCATTGGAAGCCCTTAATCGAACGTTAAAAGATTTACGAGGAAACCAACGTGTATTTGGTGGTGCCATGATATTGTTAGTAGGTGATTTTAGGCAAACATTACCTGTTATACCTAGGTCTACTGCTGCTGATGAGTTGAATGCATGTTTGAAATCTTCAAATTTGTGGCAGTATGTGAAAACACTCAAACTTACTGTAAACGAGCGAGTTAAACTGCAAAATGATCCTACAGGGGCTGTGTTTTCGAAACAATTGTTGGACATGGGCAACGGCAAAATGAATATTGATAACATTTATGGTCTAATAACATTGCCATTCAATTTTTGCCGTTTGACGAAATCTAAAACAGAATGTATTTCCAAACATTGCCCAGAACTATAAAATTAATTCGTGGTTAAGTGAAAGAGCTATATTAGCTGGCACAAACAAAGACGTAAATGAAATAAACACGTAAATACTTAAGAAATTACCAAATGAAATTGTTGTGTACAAATCAATATCAATATCAATTTTTAAATTCTTTGGATTTAACTGGGATTCCACTCCATATTTTGGAGCTAAAGATTGGTGCACCTTTTATCATGCTTCGAAATATTAATCACCCAAAACTTTGTAACGGCACTAGATTAGCAGTAAAGCGATTAATGAACAATGTTATCGGAGCAACTGTTTTAATTTTAAAATATAAGGGAGAAGATGTGCTTATTCCTAGAATTCTCATGATTCCCTCTGGTTTGCCATTTGAATTTAAACGTTTGCAATTACCGATTCGTCTTGTGTTCGCTATAACAATTAACAAATCACAAGGACAGTCTTTACAAGTGGTACACATTTAGTGTTTCCAATTTTTTCTCACGGACAACTTTATGTTGAATGTTCGCGAGTTTGTAAACCATACTTATTGTTTATTTATGCTTTAAATGCGAAAACAAGAAATGATGTTGCTCTTGAGTAATGTAAATGGTTCATTTAAAAAATTGTTAGATTAATTAATTAATTATATAAGAAAACTAATTGTATTCAATTAAAAGCTGTATGATATACAACATTTTGTTTTCTGATCCGGAGCGTAATTAAAGAGTGATGATGGTTTCCCAACTCGGGAACATGCCACATATAATAGCTGACGGCAAATCGGTTGAAGTGAAGGAAATTCACGGAATTCCACATTCTTCTCCTTTGAACGGCCCTTTTAAAATCCTTGCCACTATCAAATTGTTCATAAGCTTCGTCACAATCAGTTGTTTTCTATTGCGCAGTTTAGGAGCATGCAGATTTCGAAGGAGGCATGCCAGGCAAATCCAAAGAATACTCGCATATTCACACTCAATGGAATGATTTTCTCATACCTCCATAAATATGATGGCTTGAGACATGAGTTTAATTCAGCCGCCGCTGTTGGTTTCAGAATCACGGGAAGTGTTTGTTTTGAAAATCACCCGCCAACTGTATCATCACGCAACCAGAGCGACGATTATTGTTGCGCAAATGATTTTTACTTGCTCTATAGGGCAAGAAAAAAAAATCGAGGTTTTAATCAAACATGACATTACGATGATAGAGAAGCCCAAAAAAGTGGTTTTCTCCATACCGTCCGTCGGTCTGTCTGTGCGTCTGTGCGTCTGTGCGTCTGTGCGGATGTGCGGATGTGCGGATGTGCGCTTTTTCACGTCATGCTACAGCCTAAACGGCTTGACGGATTTTCTTCAAACTTGGTATATAGCAGTTTGAAGAAAAACGGTTGTCGAGGTTTTTTTTATTTTGTTTTAGCCCGGCTCAAACTGGTACCTTTCAAGTAACGGTTTTTTTCAATTTGGATTTTCTCGAAAACGGCTCTAACGATTTTGATTAAATTTAAAATTTAGCTAACTTTAAGCATTTCTAACAAAACTGCGTTTTTTGTTTTTGCCTTAAATGGTCGTAACGAAAATCAGGTATTAACGGCTTTTTTTCAAATAGCCATAAGTTCTCAACGGCTTCATTGAATCAACTAAAACTTTGTTTGACATAGTTTTTCATAGTGTTCTATAGGATGGCTTAGTAAATTTTTCACTGAAGCCTTTCTAAACGGTGGCTTCCATACAACGAGCCGTTGAGTTTTAGCCAACTTTTTTTGGTTTTTTCTAATTTTCTCGGAAATGGCTCTAACGATTTTGATTAAACTTTGTGTGTTATATTCTTTTAGTGTTTTGAAGAGAACTGCGTTTTTAGTTTTTGGCTAAAAATGCAAATAACGGAGATCTGCTCTTAACGGCTTTTTTGCAAATGGCCATAAGTTGTCAACGGTTGCATCGAATTCACTTGTTTGTTTGGTATAGTTCCTTACAGCTTCCTATCAGATGGCATTGATTTTTTTTCATTTTCTCTTTTTTAAATGGTGGCTCCAATACAAAGAGCCACTAGATTTTGGCCAATTTTTTCATTTTTTCTAATTTACTCAAAAAAGGCTCCCCCAATTTTTATAAAACTTTTTATGTAACATACATAGAATACTTCAAACAAAACTGCATTTTTAGTTTTTGGCTATACATGATAATAGCGGAAATTGCTTTTAACAGTATTATTAATTTGGCCATAAGTGAACATTTGTATCATTTATAACACCCAAAAGATAACGTCTTATTTTAAATATTAAAGGTTTCTTAACGTTAGCTCCCGTATATCGACTTTTCCAGTTTAAGCCAAATTTTTTTGGTTTTTACCAAATTTTTCAAAAATGAATTGTTCTTATTGATCTAAAAGTTTGTTTTCATCGTACTATTGCACCAACAGAGCAAGTACGTGCGACCCAGTCGTGCATTTTATTTTAAATTGTATTTCATTTAATCCGTATGAAACTAAGATTTGTCTAGCCGAGCGAAGCCGGGTGGGTCAGCTAGTCTAATATATAAAAATAAGTCGTCTTATGTTCGGGCTCGATAAACTCGACAATGGCTGGGCAGAATTTTTAAATGTTTTTTTATAAAGTTAGCTATCCTATTGAGGAAGGTCTTTTTGTGAAGATTGGTCAAATATCGGTAAAGGGCAAACCGCAAAATGCATTTTTAGTAATATTACTAACAAAACTTTATGTAGGGTCCTCTGAGAATGTATACGAAGTTTTCTGTGAAGTTTGGCCAATCTTCGGTAAAGCAATTTGACACAAATGCAGTTTTATTGCATTCTGTCAAACTACTTACAAATCTTTCGGTAGCATCTTTTGAGGATGCCTACAAAGGTTTCTGTGAAGTTTAATCAAAATTTTGTTAGCTATCCTATTGAGGAAGGTCTTTTTGTGAAGATTGTTCAAATTTCGGTAAACCGCAAAATGCATTTTTAGTGAATTTTGTCATATTACTAACAAAACTTTTGGTAGGGATGAGGATGTCGACGAAAGTGTTTGGTTAAAATACTAACTATAAAGCGGTAGCGAGGTTCTTTTGATCCAGCATTTTTGTCGACATAACAAGTGTTTTTCCCATAATTGTAAAAAAATATTTGAATTTTTTATTTGTCAATTTAATTTTGATAAAATTGGAATAAGTTTGTAATCTGCGGACATTAACTAGAATCGGTTCATTACTTTTATCTTAAATTAAGTAAATTAGAATGGACCAAAAATTATTAAATATAAAAGAAAAGTTGGTGAATAACGGTGAAGTATGTGAAGATAGAATTCTGGATATACATATGTAAAATAAAAACATCATCAGATTTTTTTACTTGCGATTATAGGTACTATAAGGCAAGTTATGCATTCGTCGAAAAAAAAAGTTTTGAGATAACAATCAAACATGACATTACGATGATAGCGAAGACGAAAAAAAATTCTGTAAAAATTCTGTCCGTCTGTATGTCTGTCTGTCTGTCTGTCTGTCTGTCTGTATGTATAGAGACCTACAGCCCAAACGGGTTGGCCGAATTGCTTCAAACTTGGTATATAGAGTTTTTTAGGTATTGTACAGAGGGGAAATTGAAATTTTTTTTTTAGCTTAAAAAATAACGGTACCTGCCATATAACCGTTACGTTAAAGCTTATTTTTCTCAAAAACGGCTCTAAGGATTTCGATTTAAAAAAATCAGTGTTGCTTTTTAGGTAGGACCAATATTATGGCTTAAAAAAAAGTTTAAAAAAATGGCTAAGAACGGTACTTTCCATAGGACCGTTTTTTTTTTGCTTTCGACTAACTCGAAAACGACTCAACCGATTCTTTCGAGATTTCACACACATATAGCTGTAGGTAGCTAAATTTGTATTGCATACCAATATTTTTGAAAAATATTTTTTTGTATTTTTAAAAGCATTTTAAAAAAAAATTTAAAAATTAATATTTTGAAAACTGCTTATTAAATTTTTTTCTAACAATTTTAAATAAATGTATTTGCTGAATACCTATAAACTGGCGTTTTCGAATTTTTCAATTCGATTGTTGGACATGGGCAACGGCAAAATGAATATTTATAAAATTTATGGTCTAATAACATTGCCATACAATTTTTGCCGTTTGACGGAATCTAAAACAGAATTGGCAAAGAATGTATTTCCAAACATTGCCCAGAACTATAAAATTAATTCGTGGTTAAGTGAAAGAGCTACATATATTAGCTGGCACAACCAAAGACATAAATGAAATTACCACGTAAATCCTTAAGAAATTACCAAATGAAATAGTTGTGTACAAATCAATAGACACCATCACAAATCAAGATGAAGCTGTAAATTATCCTACAGAATTTTTAAATTCCTTGGATTTAACTGGGATTCCACCCCATATTTTGGAGCTAAAGATTGGTGCACCTTTTATCATGCTTCGAAATATTAATCACCCAAAACTTTGTAACGGCACTAGATTAGCAAAGCGATTAATGGACAATGTTATCGGAGCAACTGTTTTAATTTTAAAATATAAGGGAGAAGATGTGCTTATTCCTAGAATTCTCATGATTCCCTCTGATTTGCCATTTGAATTTAAACGTTTGCAATTACCGATTCGTCTTGCGTTCGCTATAACAATTAACAAATCACAAGGACAGTCTTTACAAGTATGTGGTATACATTTAGAGTTTCCAATTTTTTCTCACGGACAACTTTATGTTGGATGTTCGCGAAATTGTAAACCATCCTTATTGTTTATTTATGCTTTAAATGCGAAAACAAAAAACGTTGTTTATCAAAAAGCTCTTGAGTAATGTAAATGGTTCATTTAAAAAATTGTTAAATTAATTAATTAATTATATAAGAAAACTAATTGTATTCAATTAAAAGCTGCATGATATACAACATTTTGTTTTCTGATCCGGAGCGTAATTAAAGAGTGATGATGGTTTCCCAACTCGGGAACATGCCACATATAATAGCTGACGGCAAATCGGTTGAAGTGAAGGAAATTCACGGAATTCGACATTCTTCTCCTTTGAACGGCCCTTTTAAAATCCTTGCCACTATCAAATTGTTCATAAGCTTCGTCACAATCAGTTGGGTTCTATTGCGCAGTTTAGGAGCATGCAGATTTCGAAGGAGGCATGCCAGGTAAATCCAAAGAACACTCGCATATTCACACTCAATGGAATGATTTTCTCATACCTCCATAAATATGATGGCTTGAGACATGAGTTTAATTCAGCCGCCGCTGTTGGTTTCAGAATCACGGGAAGTGTTTGTTTTGGAAATCACCCGCCAACTGTATCATCACGCAACCAGAGCGACGATTATTGTTGCGCAAATGATTTTTACTTGCGATTATAGGTACTATAAGGCAAGTTATGGATTCGTGCAGAAAAAAAATTTCGAGATAACAATCACACATGACATTACGATGATGGAGAAGTCGAAAAAAGTGGGTCTGGGAATTCCGTCCGTCTGTCTGTCTGTCTGTCTGTCTGTCTGTCTGTCTGTCTGTTCGCGCTTCTAGAGCCTGAACGGATGGGCCGATTTGCTTCAAATTTGGTATCTAGGATTTATTTGGCCGTCCCTCGGAACATATTTTTTATTTTTGCTCTAGGCCCAAAAATAACGGCACCTGCCATACAATCGTGAAGAAAAAAATTGATTTTCTCAAAAACGGCTCTAACGATTTTGATAAAACTTTCAGGATACTATTTTTGTAAGACAGTCTATCTTTTGGTTGGAAAATATTTTTCAAAATTTGTCTTATAACGGTACCTCTCATAGAACCAGTATTTTCAAATCAAATTTTCTCGTAAACTATACATTCGATTTCAATAAAATTTTGGCCACAGGAAGTCATTTCTAATTTTATTAATATGGCATTTAAAATTTTTCAAAAACTTTTTTTTTTTGATTTTTTATAATTTTTTCAAAAAAATTTTTGGTTTTCGAAATATGTTGGAAATGGGTATATTGATTTTTTTTTAAATTATTTTTTCAAATGTAAACTACAGATTGTCATGTATTTGCATACCCAAATAAATTTTAAAATATTTTTTGGAAAAGTTTTTCAAAAATAACCTTTTAAAAAAAAAACTGGTCGAACGATTTTCAATATTTTTTTTTCCTAGATTTACGTATAGCTTCGAAATTTTATTGCATACTTTGTTTTTCCGAGAAAACTCTTAAACTAATTTAAAAAATCAAAGAATTTTCGAAATTATTTAAATTTTTTTAATAGCCATATATGCAGCCACAATAAGCAATTGCTTATCATAAGAGCAAGTTCGTGCGACCCAGTCGTGCATTTTATTTTAAATTGTATTTCATTTAATCCGTATGAAACTAAGATTTGTCTAGCCGAGCGAAGCCGAGTGAGTCAGCTAGTCTAATATATAAAAATAAGTCGTCTTATGTTCGGGCTCGATAAACTCGACAATGGCTGGGCAGAGTTTTTAAATGTTTTTTTATAAAGGTAGCTATCCTATTGAGGAAGGTCTTTTTGTGAAGATTGGTCAAATTTCGGTAAAGGGCAAACCGCAAAATGCATTTTTAGTAATATTACTAACAAAACTTTATGTAGGGTCCTCTGAGAATGTATACGAAGTTTTCTGTGAAGTTTGGCCAATCTTTGGTAAAGCAATTTGACACAAATGCAGTTTTATTGCATTCTGTCAAACTACTTACAAATCTTTCGGTAGCATCTTTTGAGGATGCCTACAAAGGTTTCTGTGAAGTTTAATCAAAATTTTGTTAGCTATCCTATTGAGGAAGGTCTTTTTGTGAAGATTGTTCAAATTTCGGTAAACCGCAAAATGCATTTTTAGTGAATTTTGTCATATTACTAACAAAACTTTTGGTAGGGATGAGGATGTCGACGAAGGTGTTTGGTTAAAATACTAACTATAAAGCGGTAGCGAGGTTCTTTTGATCCAGCATTTTTGTCGACATAACAAGTGTTTTTCCCATAATTGTAAAAAAATATTTGAATTTTTTAATTTGTCAATTTAATTTTGATAAAATTGGAATAAGTTTGTAATCTGCGGACATTAACTAGAATCGGTTCATTACTTTTATCTTAAATTAAGTAAATTAGAATGGACCAAAAATTATTAAATATAAAAGAAAAGTTGGTGAATAACGGTGAAGTATGTGAAGATAGAATTCTGGATATACATATGTAAAATAAAAACATCATCAGATTTTTACTTGCGATTATAGGTACTATAAGGCAAGTTATGGATTCGTGCAGAAAAAAAATTTCGAGATAACAATCACACATGACATTACGATGATGGAGAAGTCGAAAAAAGTGGGTCTGGGAATTCCGTCCGTCTGTCTGTCTGTCTGTCTGTCTGTCTGTTCGCGCTTCTAGAGCCTGAACGGATGGGCCGATTTGCTTCAAATTTGGTATCTAGGATTTATTTGGCCGTCCCTCGGAACATATTTTTTATTTTTGCTCTAGGCCCAAAAATAACGGCACCTGCCATACAATCGTGAAGAAAAAAATTGATTTTCTAAAAAACGGCTCTAACGATTTTGATAAAACTTTCAGGATACTATTTTTGTAAGACAGTCTATCTTTTGCTTGGAAAATATTTTTCAAAATTTGTCTTATAACGGTACCTCTCATAGAACCAGTATTTTCAAATCAAATTTTCTCGTAAACTATACATTCGATTTCAATAAAATTTTGGCCACAGGAAGTCATTTCTAATTTTATTAATATGGCATTTCAAATTTTTCAAAAACTTTTTTTTTTGATTTTTTATAATTTTTTCAAAAAAATTTTTGGTTTTCGAAATATGTTGGAAATGGGTATATTGATTTTTTTTTAAATTATTTTTTCAAATGTAAACTACAGATTGCCATGTATTTGCATACCCAAATAAATTTTAAAATATTTTTTGGAAAAGTTTTTCAAAAATAACCTTTTAAAAAAAAAACTGGTCGAACGATTTTCAATATTTTTTTTTCCTAGATTTACGTATAGCTTCGAAATTTTATTGCATACTTTGTTTTTCCGAGAAAACTCTTAAACTAATTTAAAAAATCAAAGAATTTTCGAAATTATTTAAATTTTTTTAATAGCCATATATGCAGCCACAATTAGCAATTGCTTATCATAAGAGCAAGTTCGTGCGACCCAGTCGTGCATTTTATTTTTGTTTGAACATTCATTTTAGACTTTTTTTTACTTGCGATTATAGGTACTATAAGGCAAGTTATGCATTCGTCGAAAAAAAAAGTTTTGAGATAACAATCAAACATGACATTACGATGATAGCGAAGACGAAAAAAAATTCTGTAAAAATTCTGTCCGTCTGTATGTCTGTCTGTCTGTCTGTCTGTCTGTCTGTCTGTCTGTCTGTCTGTCTGTCTGTATGTATAGAGACCTACAGCCCAAACGGGTTGGCCGAATTGCTTCAAACTTGGTATATAGAGTTTTTTAGGTATTGTACAGAGGGGAAATTGAAATTTTTTTTTTAGCTTAAAAAATAACGGTACCTGCCATATAACCGTTACGTTAAAGCTTATTTTTCTCAAAAACGGCTCTAAGGATTTCGATTTAAAAAAATCAGTGTTGCTTTTTAGGTAGGACCAATATTATGGCTTAAAAAAAAGTTTAAAAAAATGGCTAAGAACGGTACTTTCCATAGGACCGTTTTTTTTGCTTTCGACTAACTCGAAAACGACTCAACCGATTCTTTCGAGATTTCACAAACATATAGCTGTAGGTAGCTAAATTTGTATTGCATACCAATATTTTTGAAAAATATTTTTTTGTATTTTTAAAAGCATTTTAAAAAAAAAATTTTAAAAATTAATATTTTGAAAACTGCTTATTAAATTTTTTTCTAACAATTTTAAATAAATGTATTTGCTGAATACCTATAAACTGGCGTTTTCGAATTTTTTTAAAAAAATTTTTTCAAAAAGTTTTTCAAAAAAAACTTTTTTTCGCAAAAACCGCTCAACAGATTTTTATAAATTTATTCTCATAAATTCAAATGTATCCAAAAAATAAAATGGCGTACTTTTTTTTCAGCTCAAATTAGTTTAAGTATTTATTTAATAATTTTGAAAAATTTATTTTTATAAAAATCTCAAACCCTTAGACCACTGTCACACATTAGAGCAAGTTCGTGCGACCCAGTCGTGCATTTTATTTATATTGTTCAGATTGGGATAAAAAAATTTAAATGAATCAAGTTAATAATTTGGGATGAGTGCACGATTGCTCACACGAAATCATTGGAAGCCCTTAATCGAACGTTAAAAGATTTACGAGGAAACCAACGCGTATTTGGTGGTGCCATGATATTGTTAGTAGGTGATTTTAGGCAAACATTACCTGTTATACCTAGGTCTACTGCTGCTGATGAGTTGAATGCATGTTTGAAATCTTCAAATTTGTGGCAGTATGTGAAAACACTCAAACTTACTGTAAACGAGCGAGTTAAACTGCAAAATGATCCTACAGGGGCTGTGTTTTCGAAACAATTGTTGGACATGGGCAACGGCAAAATGAATATTTATAACATTTATGGTCTAATAACATTGCCATACAATTTTTGCCGTTTGACGGAATCTAAAACAGAATTGGCAAAGAATGTATTTCCAAACATTGCCCAGAACTATAAAATTAATTCGTGGTTAAGTGAAAGAGCTACATATATTCAAGGCCGTCTTTACCCTTTTGGGGGCCCTGGGCACTTTTCGAAAATGGGGCCCCTGTATGATTATATAAAAATGTTATGTTGTGTAAAAAAGGTATACAGGAAAAATCACATAACTTTGAATTAATATTTATTCTTTTAATTTTTTAAATAAATAATATTATTAAATCGTTTATGCCGTTTTTGTTGTTGTTTTGCAGTGCAGCATGTTCATGAAGTTGGAGTCGAGTCGACTTGTACTTCAGCTACTTTCTGTGCTACAGCTGCAACTTCAAATTGTAAGTGCAACGTACTACTGCTGCAGCTACACCATTTTGCTAAGACAGTTAGTTAGAAAATTTCATGGAAGTAAAACAAAAGAAACTTAAACCTGCCATATGGTCATTATATTTAAGTTACCGACCAGCAAGTAAATTCGAATATTATGTTAATGCATCAAATTCTCTTTTGTATTTGCCTTGCACCCGGGTTAGATGTTGGTGTACAGTAATTTGTATCTGAAAGCATTTTTATTTTTAAAAAAATGTAAGGCTTTTATTTCTTCAAATCACACACATTGAAAACTAGGGGTTGAAATTAGCTAATTAGAGTCAATCAGAATTGCTTTCAAACGCACAATGTGTTATGCATGTAAAAATAAAATGCACGACTGGGTCGCACGAACTTGCTCTTATGATAAGCAATTGCTTATTGTGGCTGCATATATGGCTATTAAAAAAATTTAAATAATTTCGAAAATTCTTTGATTTTTTAAATTAGTTTAAGAGTTTTCTCGGAAAAACAAAGTATGCAATAAAATTTCGAAGCTATACGTAAATCTAGGAAAAAAAAATATTGAAAATCGTTCGACCAGTTTTTTTTTTAAAAGGTTATTTTTGAAAAAACTTTTCCAAAAAATATTTTAAAATTTATTTGGGTATGCAAATACATGGCAATCTGTAGTTTACATTTGAAAAAATAATTTAAAAAAAAATCAATATACCCATTTCCAACATATTTCGAAAACCAAAAATTTTTTTGAAAAAATTATAAAAAATCAAAAAAAAAGTTTTTCAAAAATTTGAAATGCCATATTAATAAAATTAGAAATGACTTCCTGTGGCCAAAATTTTATTGAAATCGAATGTATAGTTTACGAGAAAATTTGATTTGAAAATACTGGTTCTATGAGAGGTACCGTTATAAGACAAATTTTGAAAAATATTTTCCAACCAAAAGATAGACTGTCTTACAAAAATAGTATCCTGAAAGTTTTATCAAAATCGTTAGAGCCGTTTTTGAGAAAATCAATTTTTTTCTTCACGATTGTATGGCAGGTGCCGTTATTTTTGGGCCTAGAGCAAAAATAAAAAATATGTTCCGAGGGACGGCCAAATAAATCCTAGATACCAAATTTGAAGCAAATCGGCCCATCCGTTCAGGCTCTAGAAGCGCGAACAGACAGACAGACAGACAGACAGACAGACAGACAGACAGACAGACAGACAGACGGACGGAATTCCCAGACCCACTTTTTTCGACTTCTCCATCATCGTAATGTCATGTGTGATTGTTATCTCGAAATTTTTTTTCTGCACGAATCCATAACTTGCCTTATAGTACCTATAATCGCAAGTAAAAACATAAACTGGTTAGGAAATTATTTTTCATGAGCAAGTTGGGCATTTGAATGAAAATAAAAAAAACTATCGGGTGGCTTGCAACTTTTCTTGCACCGGTAACGAAAATTGGTAAGAACTATCATATTTTTCATTCACTTATAGGAATTGCATGGATGATTGGGATCCGTATGTAAGCCGTCACAATCGCGAAATTTCAACTTATACAGGTACTGGCGTGCGGTCTATTTAAAGTAAGATTACCATTATCGAATTTCGAGAATAAAAGTTTATATTCTAACGAATTTTAAAAATTCATCCATAATTTTGAAACAGATGAGCTGTGAAATAGTAATCTAAAGAATAAGCATCGATCACTTTTCCATTGAGATTAATCGCAACCTTCCTTAAGATATGTAAAGTGTGTCTTCTCCATTAAGTAGCCTCTTCGAACACGTTTCGCTTTTTTTGTGGTGGAGGTGAATTTCTGAGTTTTTATTTTTGTTGCCCCTCATTTTCAGTAGATGTGGATGTAGAAATCCGACTCGGAACCACTCGAAGAAGAAGATGAATTTTTTTCAGATTCGCTTTTTACCATTGTTATTAAGAAACTATGAATGAATGTTTACTAAATCAATTTTTATAAAAATTCTTTTCAAAATAAAAATTGCAATAATCGAAATTCAATACGTTTATTTTGTGTGGTCTTCTTGTCACTATAAACAAAAATTGTGTTTTCTTGTCACAAGAAAAAAAATGTCAAAACAAACAAAACCCACCTCACCGTTTTATGTTGCTGTTCCACACTGGCATTGTATATCTATACACAGAAATAAAAATGAAGTGTCTGTTTGTAATTTCAAAATATCAGTTTTTTACTAAATGCGTATGAAAGTACATACGGTACTTAAAACAAAAACGCAATTTTTAAAATTTTTGTCTGTCTGTCTGTCTGTCTCTCTGTCTGTTTGTTCCGGCTAATCTCGGAAACAGCTTAACCGATTTTGACGGGATTTTCACTGGCGGATAGCTGATGTTGTAAGAAATAACTTAGCCTATTTTAATTACTCCTCTAGGTGGCGTTGCGGTCGCAATTTTCAAAAATTCTTATTTATGTGCCGATTTTGACAGGATTTTCACAGGCAGATAGCTGATAAGCCGAAATAACTTAAAACTACACAGTATATTACACACATAAATAAAAAGTGTAAAATATCAGCTATTTACTAAATGCATATGAAAGAATTATTATTTTCAATACATTGATGAATTTTGGCGAAACGAAGTTCGCGGGTCAGCTAATATAAACTATGGTACTACCACTTGAGGTGCGCCATCTATGGACGAAAAACTAAGCTCTAGAATACCATGGGAAACAACAACAAGAATCAAAATGGTGGAAATTGTTGTTGTTGCTTCCCATGGTATTCTAGAGCTTAGTTTTTCGTCGATAGATGGCGCACCTAAAGTGGGAATACTATAGTTTATATAATGCAATGCCTCTTTACCTTGAAATCTTAAAAATTGAATGCCGTTCATCCGACGACTGATAGTTAAATCGCCTATGTATGAGTTACTGCGTTGTGGCAAACTTGTATGAGCGTTGCAAATATAGAAACACCATTATCTTTATTTTTTCTTACAGATACAGTGATATTCAAAATGTGTGTTTTATTTTTCTGTCAGAAAGCAAACTGCATTGCCACTCAGTTAGTTATTCACAGCGGAGCATTGTTTATAGGTGCTTCATATTTCTGTTTTAATTTGAATATAATTTCGCAGGGAATGTGATTTAAAATGTTCAGCAAAGGTTTTTGTTCAGCAAAGAAAGTACGAATTCTGATCATCCTTTATGCACCTAAAATTGTATCGGAATCTTTTTTTTCTTGAAAATAGACCAATAGAGGTTAAGTGATGTTTCACCAATTTGGGGGCCCCTGGTGATTGCGGGGCCCTGGGCCCGGGCCCATTGGGCCCAGTGGTAAAGAGGGGTCTGCATATATTAGCTGGCACAACCAAAGACATAAATGAAATTACCACGTAAATCCTTAAGAAATTACCAAATGAAATAGTTGTGTACAAATCAATAGACACCATCACAAATCAAGATGAAGCTGTAAATTATCCTACAGAATTTTTAAATTCTTTGGATTTAACTGGGATTCCACCCCATATTTTGGAGCTAAAGATTGGTGCACCTTTTATCATGCTTCGAAATATTAATCACCCAAAACTTTGTAACGGCACTAGATTAGCAAAGCGATTAATGAACAATGTTATCGGAGCAACTGTTTTAATTTTAAAATATAAGGGAGAAGATGTGCTTATTCCTAGAATTCTCATGATTCCCTTTGATTTGCCATTTGAATTTAAACGTTTGCAATTACCGATTCGTCTTGCGTTCGCTATAACAATTAACAAATCACAAGGACAGTCTTTACAAGTATGTGGTATACATTTAGAGTTTCCAATTTTTTCTCACGGACAACTTTATGTTGGATGTTCGCGAGTTTGTAAACCATCCTTATTGTTTATTTATGCTTTAAATGCGAAAACAAAAAACGTTGTTTATCAAAAAGCTCTTGAGTAATGTAAATGGTTCATTTAAAAAATTGTTAAATTAATTAATTAATTATATAAGAAAACTAATTGTATTCAATTAAAAGCTGCATGATATACAACATTTTGTTTTCTGATCCGGAGCGTAATTAAAGAGTGATGATGGTTTCCCAACTCGGGAACATGCCACATATAATAGCTGACGGCAAATCGGTTGAAGCGAAGGAAATTCACGGAATTCCACATTCTTCTCCTTTGAACGGCCCTTTTAAAATCCTTGCCACTATCAAATTGTTCATAAGCTTCGTCACAATCAGTTGGGTTCTATTGCGCAGTTTAGGAGCATGCAGATTTCGAAGGAGGCATGCCAGGTAAATCCAAAGAACACTCGCATATTCACACTCAATGGAATGATTTTCTCATACCTCCATAAATATGATGGCTTGAGACATGAGTTTAATTCAGCCGCCGCTGTTGGTTTCAGAATCACGGGAAGTGTTTGTTTTGGAAATCACCCGCCAACTGTATCATCACGCAACCAGAGCGACGATTATTGTTGCGCAAATGATTTTTTTAAATTGTATTTCATTTAATCCGTATGAAACTAAGATTTGTCTAGCCGAGCGAAGCCGGGTGGGTCAGCTAGTCTAATATATAAAAATAAGTCGTCTTATGTTCGGGCTCGATAAACTCGACAATGGCTGGGCAGAATTTTTAAATGTTTTTTTATAAAGTTAGCTATCCTATTGAGGAAGGTCTTTTTGTGAAGATTGGTCAAATATCGGTAAAGGGCAAACCGCAAAATGCATTTTTAGTAATATTACTAACAAAACTTTAGGTAGGGTCCTCTGAGAATGTATACGAAGGTTTCTGTGAAGTTTGGAAAATCTTCGGTAAAGCAATTTGACACAAATGCAGTTTTATTGCATTCTGTCAAACTACTTACAAATCTTTTGGTAGCATCTTCTGAGGATGCCTACAAAGGTTTCTGTGAAGTTTAATCAAAATTTTGTTAGCTATCCTATTGAGGAAGGTCTTTTTGTGAAGATTGTTCAAATTTCGGTAAACCGCAAAATGCATTTTTAGTGAATTTTGTCATATTACTAACAAAACTTTTGGTGGGGTCTTCTGAGGATGTCGACGAAGGTGTTTGGTTAAAATACTATAAAGCGGTAGCGAGGTTCTTTTGATCCAGCATTTTTGTCGACATAACAAGTGTTTTTCCCATAATTATAAAAAAATATTTGAATTTTTTATTTGGCAATTTAATTTTGATAAAATTGGAATAAGTTTGTAATCTCCGGACATTAACTAGAATCGGTTCATTACTTTCATCTTAAATTAAGTAAATTAGAATGGACCAAAAATTATTAAATATAAAAGAAAAGTTGGTGAATAACGGTGAAGTATGTGAAGTTAGAATTCTGGATATACATAGGAAAAATAAAAACGTCATCAGATTTTTTTTTTTGATCATTCATTTTAGACTTTTTTTTATATTGTTCAGATTGGGATAAAAAAATTTAAATGAATCAAGTTAATAATTTGGGATGAGTGCACGATTGCTCACACGAAATCATTGGAAGCCCTTAATCGAACGTTAAAAGATTTACGAGGAAACCAACGTGTATTTGGTGGTGCCATAATATTGTTAGTAGGTGATTTTAGGCAAACATTACCTGTTATACCTAGGTCTACTGCTGTTGATGAGTTGAATGCATGTTTGAAATCTTCAAATTTGTGGCAGTATGTGAAAACACTCAAACTTACTGTAAACGAGCGAGTTAAACTGCAAAATGATCCTACAGGGGCTGTGTTTTCGAAACAATTGTTGGACATGGTAAACGGCAAAATGAATATTGATAACATTTATGGTCTAATAACATTGCCATACAATTTTTGCCGTTTGGCGGAATCTAAAACAGAATTGGCACAGAATGTATTTCCAAACATTGCCCAGAACTATAAAATTAATTCGTGGTTAAGTGAAAGAGCTATATTAGCTGGCACAAACAAAGACGTAAATGAAATTAACACGTAAATACTTAAGAAATTACCAAATGAAATTGTTGTGTACAAATCGATAGACACCATCACAAATCAAGATGAAGCTGTAAATTATCCTACAGAATTTTTAAATTCTTTGGATTTAACTGGGATTCCACCCCATATTTTGGAGCTAAAGATTGGTGCACCTTTTATCATGCTTCGAAATATTAATCATCCAAAACTTTGTAACGGCACTAGATTAGCAGTAAAGCGATTAATAAACAAAGTTATCGGAGCAACTGTTTTAATTTTAAAATATAAGGGAGAAGATGTGCTTATTCCTAGAATTCTCATGATTCTTTCTGATTTGCCATTTGAATTTAAACGTTTGCAATTACCGATTCGTCTTGTGTTCGCTATAACAATTAACAAATCACAAGGACAGTCTTTACAAGTGGTATACATTTAGTGTTTCCAATTTTTTCTCACGGACAACTTTATGTTGGATGTTCGCGAGTTTGTAAACCATCCTTATTGTTTATTTATGCTTTAAATGCGAAAACAAAAAACGATGTTGCTCTTGAGTAATGCAAATGGTTCATTTAAAAAATTGTTAAATTAATTAATTAATTATATAAGAAAACTAATTGTATTCAATTAAAAGCTGCATGATATACAACATTTTGTTTTCTGATCCGGAGCGTAATTAAAGAGTGATGATGGTTTCCCAACTCGGGAACATGCCACATATAATAGCTGACGGCAAATCGGTTGAAGTGAAGGAAATTCACGGAATTCCACATTCTTCTCCTTTGAACGGCCCTTTTAAAATCCTTGCCACTATCAAATTGTTCATAAGCTTCGTCACAATCAGTTGGGTTCTATTGCGCAGTTTAGGAGCATGCAGATTTCGAAGGAGGCATGCCAGGCAAATCCAAAGAATACTCGCATATTCACACTCAATGGAATGATTTTCTCATACCTCCATAAATATGATGGCTTGAGACATGAGTTTAATTCAGCCGCCGCTGTTGGTTTCAGAAATCAGAATCACGGGAAGTGTTTGTTTTGGAAATCACCCGCCAACTGTATCATCACGCAACCAGAGCGACGATTATTGTTGCGCAAATGATTTTTTTAAATTGTATTTCATTTAATCCGTATGAAACTAAGATTTGTCTAGCCGAGCGAAGCCGGGTGGGTCAGCTAGTTAGGTATAAGATAATATTTGAAATTAAATTAAAACAGTGAAACAAAAAATTAATTTCTTACTTGCTCTATAGGTCAAGTATAAGTTCCATGGAGCGAAAATCGAAGTTTTAACCAAACATGACATTACGATAATAGGGAAGCCTAACGAAGTGGTTTTTGATTTTCGCGATGGCGCAGGGAAACTCGTCCCGAAGTCAAAATTCCCGAATTTGACTTTCGGGACTTATAACCCACTTAGGTAGGTCATAATCACAATATTTTGGTTTGATAAATAAAAAATGTATTGCTTGAGATTTTGTTGTTGCGTTCCTAAAAATGTTAAATCTAGTACGATGACTATCTGATGCCGTGACATTTAACCAAGTAGACATTTCAGTTAGCGTTGAACATTGAAAGCTAGTGAAGGATTGAGTTTTGTTCTATTGCCTAGCACTCTCTTTTTACTGTTATGAGTATGACAGCAAAAACCATGAAACTAAAAACTGTCCAATAATTTTTTTTTTGTTGAAAAAAATAGCCAGGTGAGTCAGAAGTCCCGAATTTAATTTTCGGGACTCATAACCCATCGTGGTGGGTCAAAAGTCCCAAATTAAGATTAGGGACTTATGACTCATCACAATGGGTCATTAGTCAAATTCGGGAGTTTTGACTTCGGGACCAGTTTCCCTGCACCTTTCGCGATACCGTCCGTCGGTCTGTTTGTGCAGACGTGTGTTTGTGCGCTTCAGCCTAAACCGCTTGCCGGATTTTCGTCAAACATCATGTTTAGCCGTTTGAAGGAAAACGATTGTTGTAGTTTTGTTTTCGTTTTATTCCTGAAGTTTCTTTGTTGTAACGGTTTTTTTTTCCTTTTGGATTTCCTCAGAAACGGATCTAACGATTTTAATTAAACTCAAAATTTAACAAACCACGCGCATTTTTGATGATACTTGCTTTTTTTATTTTTAGCTGGAATGGTTATAACGATAGTCAGGTTTAAACACTAATCTCTATTAAACGGTTCTTTTCAAGTTGGCATATGTTGTCAAATTGAATTTATGAAAACTTTGTTTGGCATAGTTCTTCATGGTGTTCTATATAATGACATTGCAATTTTTTCAGTAAAACATTTTTAAACGGCAGCACATATACAACGAACCGTTCAGTTTTAGCCAACTTTTTTGGTTTTTTGATTTTGTCAAAAACGGCTTTAACAATGTATAATCTATCTACATAAACATATGTATATGTATGTATGTATGTGTATATAACCAAATAACTTTTTTTTTTGAAAATGCTATAAAAAAAACGAGTGTAGCTTCGGCTGTGTGGCACGTAGTGCCGTCCTGTTGAAAACAAATGTTGCCAATATCCTCCTCTTCAAATTTTTGTGAACAAAAATTCGTCCAACATGGCCCGATAGATCGCCATTGACTGTAACGGCCACTCCTTGCTCATTTTCGAAGAAAAATGGCCCAATTATGCCTCTGGACCCAAATCCGCACCAAACGGCATCTTCTCTAAGTCGATCGCAGGCCCACTTAGTGAAGCGAAAACGCATTGGATTCGTTCAGCGGAAGGATTAAACTAATTATCTGTCAAATCAGACATGAGCTAAGTGTTACCATTCACGAAATAAGCACTAGTTGAAAAAAAACGTTAGATGGCGGACCCATTATATATACATATACATACATATACATACATATACATACATATACATACATATACATACATATACATACATATACATACATATACATACATATACATACATATACATACATATACATACATACATACATATATACATATGTATGTACATTTAAAAGCCGATGTGTGTTTGTATGTTACCTATAGACTACAAAACAGCTGGGCGGAATTTAAGGGAGTTTTCAGGTATTCTTAAGATTACCCCAGCGGGTAATCGTGTGAAGTTTGGTAGCGATCGGATTAACAAAATTTTTTTGACATTTATATGCCATTTTCCCTAAATATTAATTAAAATTAGATTTGTTTATATTTTTCTTCGATGTTTGTTAAGTTTTCATATCTTCAATAAAACAAGATTCAAGCCATTCATCATAGTTGTGAAAAGTTTGGTAGGGTCTTACGAGAAATCTATGGCCGGAAATTTCAAAGAAGAAAACTGATTCCTTACTCGTGCTAAGTAGGCCTCAATTATCACTCCTGGTTGGTATCCTGACGGGTCACAACACGATGGGAACCCACATGAGCAGATTGGGCATCAGCACATCTGACTTGTGTAGGGGATGCCAGGACGAAGAGGCAGAAGAGGACTCCTTTCACTTCCTCTGTGAATGCCCCAGCTTAGCCCGAACTAGGGAAGTTAACCTCGGTGAATACTTTTTCAACGAGTTGATCGACATCCTGAGATTCATCCCGAACTCAGGTTGGTTCAGGGAGGCCTACACCACTTAATTCACCCACTGCCTGTCAATCCTTAACCCCTATTCCTCATCAACACACCCAACCGGGGAGCACAATGGATCCAATCGAGATCAGAGTGAGAAGGTTCGGCTTGCCGTTCCATCACCCCACCTAACCTAACCTTGGTAGGGTCTTCTGAGGACGCCTTCAAAGGTTTATGGAAAACTTGGTTAAAATGAAGTTAGTTTGGTTTTGGTTGGGCAAAGCTTAAGCCAACAAAAATAAAAATCTTTACACAATGAAAGAAATTACTTATCTTGGGTATTCATTTGACGGGTTATCTGGTTTGCCCAAAATTGCGGTTTGCAACAAATGCGTTTTAAGTGCACTTTGTCAAATTACTAACAAATGTGAAAAATCAACAGCCATTGGACTGCAAAGTTTAAGCACATGAGAAATGAAATTTGATGATAACAAAAATAAAAATCTTAACATAATAAAACAAGAAGAAAAACTGATGAAAATGCTAATCTCTTGGATATTAACCCAAGTGTAATGGTTTGAGACTGTGATGAAACTTTGGTAGGATCGTTTGAGTATACGCCTACGAAGGTTTGAAATGGTTTGCAACAAATACATTTTAAGTGCACTTTGTCAAATTACTATAATACTATAATGCATTTCAAAAATTGTCAGCCATTGGACTGTAAAGTTTTAACCCATAATAAATGTAATTGGATTTGTTCAAAATTCGGCGAAGTGGTTTGCAACAAATTCATTTTGAGTAACTTTGTACTTTGGCAAATTACTGACAAATCTAAAAAATTGTCAGCCATTGGACTTCAGGCGTTAAAATAACGGTATCGACAAACATGCGTGTTCATTCGCTGCAAGAACCGTAACCCAAACATTCTCGAAACAACTTTCAATGAGCAAATTCATTTGAAAATGCCCAGCGACACTGCCGAATAAAAATCCATATCTGACTAAATTTTTTAATTTCGGAAAATGCATCGCGAAAACCTCAGTGATCACATTCTCAGCCAATCACGCACAACTGATCCTAACCAGGAGTATTCGGACGAGATTTCCAATAAATCTCTACTGCTGATTGAGGACATGTGCAATGTGCATATCCATCAACAACAAAGTCCTTATTCAACTTGGAATGCCGGCTTCGATACGAGACAGAAATATTGTCCAAGATAGAGACCTGGTGAGAGAACAGCATCTCGATGTGAACCAGCAACAAAAATATGTATAAACTCAAACAAGACGGTTGGTTGCTGATCAAAAAAAATTTTAAGACAAAGTCAAGCAAAGTGTAATAAACGAAAATGGTGGACTTTTTTTCCTCGATGCACCAAGAGGAACAGGCAAAACATTCCTCATCAATCTGATATTGGCGTCAGCAGTGGCATCATCGGGAACAGCATCAACGCTATTGGACGGTGGACGCACGGCGCACTCAGCACTTAAGCTTTCATTGAATTTAAACCACACAGAAACACCAACTTGTAATTCCGGCATGGCCAGTCCATAAAACGTGCAAAATTATCATTAGGAACGAATGCACAATGTACCATAAGAAATCACTCAAAGCGCTTGACCGGACTTTGAGTGATTTTCGAGGAAAACCAACCGATGGGAGGCGCTCTTATTCTCCTTGCAGGTGATTTCCGCCAAACTTTGCCTGTTATTCCGCGATCAATGCCTGCAGATTAGCTTAAACATTTTCGAAACAATTTTTGGATATCGGAAATGGCAAAATTCCAGTTTATCGCGCCAATTATGAGATTTCGTTCCCGCCAAATTTCTGTCAAATGGAACTCAATATTCAAGCCGTTGTTGACAATGTATTCCCAAATCTAACAAATAACTACAAAAATCCGGATTGGTTATGCGAACGTTCAATTTTGGCTCCGACAAATGATAATGTCAGCAAGTTCAATAACCGAATTCAATTAAAACTGCCCGGCGAAACAGTGAAAAACAAATCGATCGACAAAGTCATGTATGATGAACAAGTCGTAAATTATCCGACTGAATTTTTGAATGCTTTGAAATTTGGATCACTGGTGATGCTAATTCGGAACTTGAACGCGCCAAAGTTGTGCAAAGGAACCATAAAAAAAATTGTCATCAAATTTAATCGAGGCAACAATCATCGTTGGAAAGTTCAAAGGCAACGACGAGTCGTACTGATTCCACGCATACCGATGATTTCCAACGATTCAGAATTTGAATTCAAGCGGCTCCAATTCCCTTTCTGTCTTGCCTTTGCTGTTGCCATCAACAAAGCACAATGCATTGACTATAATTTCTGGCTTGAATTTGGTAAATTCATGTTTTTCACACGGCCAATTGTATGTGGCTTGCTCCTGAGTTGGCACACCGAAAAATGTATATGTTTTCACACTAAATCAAAAAACATTGTATATCCGCTGGGCTTAAGACGAATTAATAAAAGACACACAATTTCCCAATTTCTTTAAATACAAGTAGCAAGGAACTGTACCTTCATCGTTACATGACCGCCTTATCCATCCACCAGAAGTCATCTGGCTATAGAATTACTGCTACGAGTGCGAAGCCGGGTCGGCTACATTTAATTATCATTTGTATATTTGTTCAACTTAAATCATTTTGAGTAGGTATTTATTTTATCTTAATATAAGAAGACTGAATTTAATTGGAGCTAATAATTCGACACAAAATTTATTGATTCTGAGGCGGTACGAAGTCCGCCGGGTCAGCTAGTGTATAAATAAAATAAATAAATAAATAAGAACATAGCTTCTTGCACCTTCCTATTATATGACATTGCAATTTTTACTTGCGATTATAGGTACTATAAGGCAAGTTATGGATTCGTGCAGAAAAAAAATTTCGAGATAACAATCACACATGACATTACGATGATGGAGAAGTCGAAAAAAGTGGGTCTGGGAGTTCCGTCCGTCTGTCTGTCTGTCTGTCTGTCTGTCTGTCTGTCTGTCTGTCTGTCTGTCTGTCTGTTCGCGCTTCTAGAGCCTGAACGGATGGGCCGATTTGCTTCAAATTTGGTATCTAGGATTTATTTGGCCGTCCCTCGGAACATATTTTTTATTTTTGCTCTAGGCCCAAAAATAACGGCACCTGCCATACAATCGTGAAGAAAAAAATTGATTTTCTCAAAAACGGCTCTAACGATTTTGATAAAACTTTCAGGATACTATTTTTGTAAGACAGTCTATCTTTTGGTTGGAAAATATTTTTCAAAATTTGTCTTATAACGGTACCTCTCATAGAACCAGTATTTTCAAATCAAATTTTCTCGTAAACTATACATTCGATTTCAATAAAATTTTGGCCACAGGAAGTCATTTCTAATTTTATTAATATGGCATTTAAAATTTTTCAAAAACTTTTTTTTTTTGATTTTTTATAATTTTTTCAAAAAAATTTTTGGTTTTCGAAATATGTTGGAAATGGGTATATTGATTTTTTTTTAAATTATTTTTTCAAATGTAAACTACAGATTGCCATGTATTTGCATACCCAAATAAATTTTAAAATATTTTTTGGAAAAGTTTTTCAAAAATAACCTTTTAAAAAAAAAACTGGTCGAACGATTTTCAATATTTTTTACTTGCTCTATAGGGCAAGTATTGGTTTCGTGCAGAAAAAAAAAATCGAGGTTTAAATCAAACATGACATTACGATGATAGAGAAGCCCAAAAAAGTGGTTTTCGCCATACCGTCCGTCGGTCTGTCTGTGCGTCTGTGCGTCTGTGCGGATGTGCGGATGTGCGGATGTGCGCTTTTTCACGTCATGCTACAGCCTAAACGGCTTGACGGATTTTCTTCAAACTTGGTATATAGCAGTTTGAAGAAAAACCATTGTCGAGGTTTTTTTTATTTTGTTTTAGCCCGGCTCAAACTGGTACCTTTCAAGTAACGGTTTTTTTCAATTTGGATTTTTTCGAAAACGGCTCTAACGATTTTGATTAAATTTATAATTTAGCTTACTTTAAGCATTTCTAACAAAACTGCGTTTTTTGTTTTTGCCTCAAATGGTCGTAACGAAAATCAGGTTTTAACGGCTTTTTTTCAAATAGCCATAAGTTCACAACGGCTTGATTGAATCAACTAAAACTTTGTTTGACACTGTTTTTAATAGTGTTCTATAGGATGGTTTAGTAAATTTTTCACTGAAGCCTTTCTAAACGGTGGCTTCCATACAACGAGCCGTTGAGTTTTAGCCAACTTTTTTTGGTTTTTTCTAATTTTCTCGAAAATGGCTCTAACGATTTTGATTAAACTTTTTGTGTTATATTCTTTTAGTGTTTTTAAGAGAACTGCGTTTTTAGTTTTTGGCTAAAAATGCAAATAACGGAGATCTGCTCTTAACGGCTTTTTTCAAATGGCCATAAGTTGTCAACGGTTGCATCGAATTCACTCAAACTTTGTTTGGTATAGTTCCTTACAGCTTCCTATCAGATGGCATTGATTTTTTTTCATTTTCTCTTTTTTAAATGGTGGCTCCAATACAAATTGCCACTAGATTTTGGCCAATTTTTTTCATTTTTTCATATTTACTCAAAAAAGGCTCCCCCGATTTTTATGAAACTTTTTATGTAACATACATAGAATACTTCAAACAAAACTGCATTTTTAGTTTTTGGCTATACATGATAATAGCGGAAATTGCTTTTAACAGTATTATTAATTTGGCCACAAGTGGACATTTGTATCATTTACAACAGCCAAAAGCTGACATCATAATTTTAAATATTAAAGGTTTCTTAACGTTAGCTCCCGTATATCGGTTTTTCCAATTTCAGTCAACATTTTTTAGGTTTTACCAAATTTTTCAAACATTAGTTGTTCTTATTGATCGAAAAGTTTGTTTTCATCGTACTATTGCACCAACAGAGCAAGTACGTGCGACCCAGTCGTGCATTTTATTTTTCCTAGATTTACGTATAGCTTCGAAATTTTATTGCATACTTTGTTTTTCCGAGAAAACTCTTAAACTAATTTAAAAAATCAAAGAATTTTCGAAATTATTTAAATTTTTTTAATAGCCATATATGCAGCCACAATAAGCAATTGCTTATCATAAGAGCAAGTTCGTGCGACCCAGTCGTGCATTTTATTTCATTTACTTTTTAAATGGTGGCTCTCATGTAACGAGCCCCTAGGTTTTAGCCAAACTTTTTTCTTTTTTTTAATTTACTTAAAATGTAATGTAATGTACATAAAAGGCTTCGAATAAAATCGGCATTTTTAGTATTTGGAGTTATTTTTCTAATAGATGTGATAGCTACAGAATACAGAGACCGAACACCAGAGTCTCAACTGAATCAATGTAAAAAGAAAGACATCTTGCCTTTTTTTTAGATTTAATGAGACAAAATATATGTACCTACACTTATTTTAAATCCAGATATGAATTTAAACGCCAGCTTGACATTTTTCCAAAAATCTCATTTTTGACAAAAAGTGGATTTACGGGGTTTGCATCCTTAGCCGACGGCGGTAATATAAATGTCCAAAAAGTTTCGGCAGCACCGGTACGTATTTTCAGCTGATGTTGTGACGATGTTTCAACGGTGCCGTGACTTAAGGGCAAGTGACTTAAGGCCAAATTTGCTTGTTTGGCCTTATGTCGCTTTATGAAAGCGACATAAGGCCAACTTTTAAGAGTTGGCCTTATGTCACTTTGCAAAGCGCCGTAAGGCCAATTTGGTGTTATGTCACTTTGAAATGTTTTCTCCTTACCTAGTTATCTTTTGGAAGGCACAGAAACAACTGCTTATTGTACATTTCTCACACGAAAGTCATGTAAGTCATTTTAACTCATTTTATTTCCAACTTTCTACAGGTGGTGCTAGTAAATGTTGTTTTATCAAAGAATAAAAGAAATATAAAATAATTAAAAGTTCGAATCGGTGCAGAGTATTTTTTTTAATAATATTTATATTTAGATATATATGCTATAGTACCTTCATTTAATTCCTTCTCTCTTATAAAAAAGAAGAGAAACAATTTAACAAAATGAAATAAGCAATAGCTGTTTATTTTTATTTAAACTCAGCTTGATATACTTTGACTTCATTCAATCTTAAAGATTTTTTAATTAAAAAGAAATAATAGCAAAAATTCGCGCGAATTTTTGCTATTATTTCTTTTTAATTAAAAAATCTTTAAGATTGAATGAAGTCAAAGTATATCAAGCTGAGTTTAAATAAAAATAAACAGCTATTGCTTATTTCATTTTGTTAAATTGTTTCTCTTCTTTTTTATAAGAGAGAAGGAATTAAATGAAGGTACTATAGCATATATATCTAAATATAAATATTATTAAAAAAAATACTCTGCACCCATTCGAACTTTTAATTATTTTATATTTCTTTTATTCTTTGATAAAACAACATTTACTAGCACCACCTGTAGAAAGTTGGAAATAAAATGAGTTAAAATGCAGTCAAAAAATATATGTTATGTATTTAGAAAAATAAACTTACATGACTGTCGTGTGAGAAATGTACAATAAGCAGTTGTTTCTAACCACATGATGGCACAATGCTGAAAGTGCCGTCCAAAAGATAATTAGGTAAGGAGAAAACATTTCAAAGTGACAAAAAAATAAAATATTACATTTGCCCTTATGTCTAAAAAAAATTTGTCCTTATGTCGCTTTGCAAAGTGACATAAGGCCAACTCTTAAAAGTTGGCCTTATGTCGCTTTCATAAAGTGACATAAGGCCAAACAAGCAAATTTGGCCTTATGTCACTTGCCCTTAAGTCACGGCACCTGTTCCAACAGATTTCGGTTGACGATAACCACACTTATTTCCAACGCACTGCATAAGGCGTCAGTTATAGCGACCAGTAAAACGCATCAGTAAACATTTTCTTTTGTAGTATTTAATATGTTTGAATGCGTTGTGAAGCAAAAAGTGTATACCAATCGGTGGCGAATAACATAAATTAATTTATTTAAAAAAAATATTTTGATTCGGTAATGTTTTTACGGAAAACCAATAATTAGATTTTACTGGCAAAAACTCATTTTACGTATCAGCTGATTGTCATGTCACTCAAAATGACACAATAATTCATTCTAGTTTCTTACTGTTTCGTTCATCCGGAATAAATTCGTTCATCCGGAAATAAATTACTGGTACATTTTCGACCAGAGAGAAGAAAAATAAAATGCACGACTGGGTCGCACGAACTTGCTCTTATGATAAGCAATTGCTTATTGTGGCTGCATATATGGCTATTAAAAAAATTTAAATAATTTCGAAAATTCTTTGATTTTTTAAATTAGTTTAAGAGTTTTCTCGGAAAAACAAAGTATGCAATAAAATTTCGAAGCTATACGTAAATCTAGGAAAAAAAAATATTGAAAATCGTTCGACCAGTTTTTTTTTTAAAAGGTTATTTTTGAAAAACTTTTCAAAAAAATATTTTAAAATTTATTTGGGTATGCAAATACATGGCAATCTGTAGTTTACATTTGAAAAAATAATTTAAAAAAAAATCAATATACCCATTTCCAACATATTTCGAAAACCAAAAATTTTTTTGAAAAAATTATAAAAAATCAAAAAAAAAAGTTTTTGAAAAATTTGAAATGCCATATTAATAAAATTAGAAATGACTTCCTGTGGCCAAAATTTTATTGAAATCGAATGTATAGTTTACGAGAAAATTTGATTTGAAAATACTGGTTCTATGAGAGGTACCGTTATAAGACAAATTTTGAAAAATATTTTCCAACCAAAAGATAGACTGTCTTACAAAAATAGTATCCTCAAAGTTTTATCAAAATCGTTAGAGCCGTTTTTGAGAAAATCAATTTTTTTCTTCACGATTGTATGGCAGGTGCCGTTATTTTTGGGCCTAGAGCAAAAATAAAAAATATGTTCCGAGGGACGGCCAAATAAATCCTAGATACCAAATTTGAAGCAAATCGGCCCATCCGTTCAGGCTCTAGAAGCGCGAACAGACAGACAGACAGACAGACAGACAGACGGACGGAATTCCCAGACCCACTTTTTTCGACTTCTCCATCATCGTAATGTCATGTGTGATTGTTATCTCGAAATTTTTTTTCTGCACGAATCCATAACTTGCCTTATAGTACCTATAATCGCAAGTAAAAAGACAGGATGCGTTGCTATTTCCATTTTTTTACCGACATAATTTTACAGATCGCTATAAACGACCGTCAGTAAAAAAGCTCCAAATTCATTTGTTTTCGATTTTTACTGATGCTTTTTACTGGTCGTTATAACTGACGCCTAATGCGCGAAAATCAAAGTGACGAAATTCAACATTTCCGTCTTCGTACCGTTACTGTGCCCTTTTCTTATCGATTCCTGTTTTAAATCAGCTAGCTCAAAATTACCGAATAGAGTTTTTTTACGCTTCCCAGGTTCTTCTCAATGATGTTTATAGGTATGTTGACGACTTGATGACAGGCAATAACTTAGTTGGTTCTCTTTTAAAACTTCAATATGAGTTTGTTGATTTGCTCCCAATGGCAAAGCTAAACCTGCGGAAATGGAGCTCTAACTGTTTGCCTCTACTCGCGAGGTTACCTGCTGAGGACTGTGAATACTCTTCATTTGACAGCGAAAGGTCTGATAAATCCGTTAAGATTCTATTTAAACGCTTTTATGTTTTATCAGAGATATCGCGTATTTTTGACCCTCTTGGATTCTTAGCTCCATCTGTCGTTTCATTTAAAATTATGTTTCAAGAACACCTGATCTTCAATTAGGATGAGATGATATGCTTTACCGATCGATGTGGCTAAAAAATATGTTTCTTATCATTATGAACTTCCATTCTTTCAACAAATTTTGCCAATCATGTCTCCTCTTATCTCTTGACAAGCCCGGCGCCTGCGCCAAACCCAGAGGCCCAGTGGCAACATTGCAAAATGGCCATCAAAACCGCTGCCACGGATGTTTTGGGTTTCATTAGGCGCCCACAACGAAACACCTGGTTTGATGATGAGTGCAGGCTCGCACACTTGGCCAAAGACGAAGCCTATCATGCAGTTCTGCATGCCAGAACTAGAGCTGCCAAGAGCGCTTTCCGTGCGGTGTACCAGCAAAAGAGGAAAGAGGAACATCGGCTTTTCAGAAGAAAAAAAAGAGAACTGGAAAAACGAATGGTTGAATCTGTTGAGGGGTGCTACGGCAGAAGCAATGTTCGAAAGTTCTACCAAAGGGTAAAGCATTCGTCCAAGTGTTACAAAGCCCGAGCGGAAGCATGTAGAGACGAGGGTGGGAATGTCGTTGTAGATACACAGTCGATGCTGAGAATTTGGAAAGAACACTTCTGCAGACTGTTAAACGGCGAAGACAACCAACTAATCGCTGTCAGGGAGAATGATCCATTCGATTTGGATGATGATGAACAAAATTTCCGTCCTCCCGACCAAGAAGAAGTTCGGATAGCAATATCTAAACTAAAGTCCAACAAGGCTGCTGGAGCTGATGGCCTTACGGCTGAACTCTTCAAAGCAGCGGGAGATGACTTGGTGAGGAGCATACACCAACTCATCTGTACAATCTGGTCGGATGAAAGTATGCCTGACGAATGGAACCTCAGCATTGTGTGCCCTATCCACAAGAAAGGAGATACTCTAAGCTGCGCCAACTACAGAGGTATAAGTCTCCTAAATGTCGCCTATAAAATCTTGTCGGCCATTCTGTGTGAACGTCTGAACCCTTTCGCACGTGAACTGATTGGCCCCTATCAGTGTGGTTTCAGACCCGGTAAGTCACTTCGGCAGATTTTGGAAAACACCCAAGAATTCCAGATCGATACTCACCACCTCTTTATCGATTTTAAAGTCGCCTATGACAGCGTTAACAGGAACGAGCTATACAGAGCCATGTCGCTTCTTGGCATCCCTGCCAAACTCGTTCGATTGTGCAGGATGACTATGGAGAACTCCCGCTGCTCCGTCAAGGTTGGTAAGAACACCACCGACTCATTTAATGTCGAGAAAGGCTTACGACAGGGTGACGCGCTGTCATGTAACCTCTTCAACATCATTCTTGAGGCAATCGTACGCAACTCGCATGTCAACACCAGCCGTACGATTTTTTTTAGATCCGTTCAATTACTTGGCTATGCTGATGATATTGACATTATTGGAAGAACGAAGCGCGCTGTCAGTGGAGCATTCACAAGTATTGAAGTGGAAGCGGCGCGAATGGGTCTGGCTGAAAATGAAGATAAAACAAAGTATATGCTGTCCTCGGGTGAAGTAGATCATCACCGTAGGCTCGGACAAAACGTCACAATGGACAGATATAACTTTGAGGTTGTCAAGGACTTTGTCTATTTGGGTTCCACTTTAACCTCTCAGAACAACATCAGTGAAGAGATCAGTCGAAGAATCACTCTTGCCAATCGCTGTTTCTTCGGGCTAAGAAGGCATCTTAGTAGTAAAGCCCTCTCTCAAAGGACCAAGGAAGTATGGAGGAGAAGATTCAATGACGAACTGTACGGGCTATACAGCGACATTGACTTGGTTAAGAAGCTGAAAATTCAGCGGCTTAGATGGCTGGGTCATTTGGAGCGTATGGACGAAAACGCTCCTGCCCGACGAGTCTTCAATTCCAACCCGGAGGGCCGACGCAGTTCTGGAAGACCCCATCTAAGGTGGCGCGATCAAGTGGTAAACGACCTCAACCAACTTGGTGTGCGCAACTGGAGGCCACTGGCTAGGGACCGGCCTAGCTGGCGAGGATTGTTGGTTGAGGCCGTGGTCCACAATGGACTGTCTGCGCCACTTTAAGTAAGTAAGTAATTCTTTCAACAAATCCGTGTTTCAAAGAATGTTTTTTTCATTTTCTGAAAATATGGAATTGCACGGCTTCGTCGGTAGCATATTCGGCCGTGGTATATTCTCACTGCAAAGTGAATTCAATTGGCTATAAAATCATAATCATTGCAGCAAAAACTAAGGTAGCTCCGTTAAAACCCGTATTCATTCCGCATCTGGAATAATGTGGAGCTCTGCTTTTCTCTCAGTTGTTATTTCATGATTAATCGTTGACTGCAAACTTTATAAGAACAAGACCGTGGTGTGACTCTGAGATTGTGCTACATTGGCTGGCTTCTCCGCGTCGCGACGCGTCGTTGAGCTTCCTCTGTTGTAAATCGCTGTAGTGATACTTTACAAACTCTTCCGCGTTCTATTTGGTACCATCTCAGCAGATTGTGCGTCGCATAGTATTCTGCCGTCAAAACTTGGCGAACATAAGCTGTGGTGGGATGGTCCAAGTTGGCTTAGCCGCTCCGAACTACATTTGCCGGTATCGAAAACAAAATTGTGCAGGACTTTTGAGTGTGGAGCGGTTAAAAAGGAAGAAAGACCAGTGTCAAAACTTGTGTTATTTACGTCTTCGGAAGCCGATGATCTAAAAGTTGTAAAAAGCACTATTCGTGTGGTTCTCCCTTAAAAACAATTGTCGTCGTAAGAATCTTAAATGTGAACGTTGCGTAAATCAACTCAGTTTGTCTGAAATCCGGGATGCAAGGACAGCCATATCCTACGATATTATCAAGATATTTCTTTTGGAGATGATATTCAATACCTCCTCAAGCATAAGCAGCTTCCTGATAAATCAAAACTGCAACGATATGCATCATTTATTGGACCTGACGGACTACTAGAGTCGGCGGAAGAACTAAATACGCAAATATATTCTTTATAACCTAAAACACCCTATAATATTATCCAATCAATTTAACATTTCTTCTCTTAAAGTTAATGATATACATGTCAACTGTTTGCACACAGGCATAACTGAAACCTTTGCCAACGTCCGCCAAAAATATTGGATATTGGGTAGTCGTAACTTAATTCGCAAGCTCGTTTTTCTTTGCAAAATATGATTTATGCAAAACCGTGAACGAAGCAATGAGCTGATGGGGGAAGGTTCGACCAAGTCAAGTGTTCTTCAACGCAGGGGTTGACTACGTAGGTCCTCTAACTGTTAAATTCTGTTAAAGCTCACGAAAGCTTACGTTGATTCATTGTTTGTGTGCTATTGGACGAAGGTTGTACCTACGTACATCTAGAGGCAGTGAGTGACCTCACATCAGAATCCTTTCTCGCAGCTCTAATAAGAATAGTGTCTCGAAGATAAAGGTGTGCAAATCTCTATAGTGTGATAACGGCACAAATTTCCAAGGTGCCCGATGATGTTTGACAGAGATACTCAAACTGGTGCTGTCTCAACAGTACACCAGCATTAATTCCCACAACTCTACTCTGCTCCCTATTTCCAGCATTTTCACGTTCTGAGAGTTCTTTCTCCCATGGTTAACAACTAAGTTTTTGCTCTAGTGTCACAAACTCGGTTCATTTCCTTATTATGGGTCCTATATGAGTAGAACATAAGAAATGTTTTGTATAAACAAATTCTCTAATTTTTGTTGTTTCATTTTGCAAAAAATAAGCCCTGCTTATCTACACCCGTTCCAAGTTCATTATATTGGCTTCCAATTTTGAGCTAGCTGCGTAAAAATAAAAATATTCTTTCATACTTGATTCTAAAATCGACGCGTACCAACGAAGTAGCGGGCGTCTACACGATGTCATATCCCATACATAATGGCTTATTTGGGTCTTTCAAATAAAAAATATACTTATACCTAACACACAGTTTGCTTTATTCCATTACAACCTCTACCAGCCCTTATTGAAAAACCCTTTAAAATTAATATACATAAATACCATTAGTGAAATCATTTTTCACTCACGTGTATATCAAAGAAATTCGCCAGCATAATGCAACACGCGCATATTTTAAGTCGACAACCCTTTCCAGAAGGTTGTACCAAGGAGTAATTATCACTCAGACCGACTCAAATCAAAATTGGAATAGCACTAATTCCTTCCGAAAAGGTCCCAAACGATTTGTACAACTATGCACGTTATATTTTGTAAGGTACCTCGGTGCCAAGGATCACTTACAAGAAAAACTGCTTAGTCTGTGAAATCAATGATACTATATGACACAAAAAATGCAAATAAACTCATTTTTAATAACGCCCACGAAAATGTCACCCAACAAAAGAAGTATTAAAACAAAAATCCTTTGATCGTCTCTTTAAGTTATTGAAGCGTAAACTTCATCGCATTATTTTCTTAAGGATAATTTGTTAGAAAATTGATATCGTGGGTGGTGGGTTGTTATATTGTTTTGATAAAAAAGGGGATTTGCTTAAGCCAAACCAAGAAAAGAAAGGACGATGCGAGCACCACCAGAATAATATTCAAATGTATTTTTTTTCCCTTATTGACGCTTACCTATTTGTTGTTTGCGATGCATCAAGAACTCTTCTTCCGTCTCACGGAACCTATTTCCGGAAAAATCACTGCAATTAAAATGTAATTGTTCATAAGGATTTTCACGGCAGCGTACCAAAGAGTGGGAGTTGCCAAAAAAAAAAACACTTTTCCATTTGGACGAATTAAAAGTAGGACTCATTTCCATAATTTCTTAATATTTCAGTTTGCGAGTCTTAGCAGTAAAAGCTTATGGTTGAGAGGTTTTTTTAATGCAGATGATGATGTTACGACTACCAGCATAAATATACATGCACGGGGATTTGACTAATGTTTCTTATAATCACACTCATTCGTCACATACGCGCGTTAACAGTGGCGGCGGTAAATCCTCATACCTATACCGTATGCCATTAACGCTAACGAATTATAATTATTAAAATATGTATGAAGAAAACCTACCTACAGGGAAAGAGGAAACAGGGAGCTTTGCGTGAAATAAATTAAAAGACCAAGGCTGAGGTACCATAAGCGAACAAAAATGGGGACATCTTTTTTTTATGCAAAAGTGCTAGATGTACATTAAATGCTCAAGTTTTACAAGAAAAAAATAAAATAATTTCCTCACTAATTTCAAATATGAAAATTGCTTGCACATTCAAATTTAGAACAAAAGGATTACGTTTCTCAGGGCGGTTCCAACAGTTTCGTTTATCAAGTAGTAATTTTTTTTATAGAAGCTATTATCCAGATATGAGAGCATTGTCGGGCCACAGAGGTCACCGGCAGTGCTCTTTAGCAATTAAATGTCGTAATGATACTAAGTAATGAAATCCGTCAGAGCGTTGAAAGAATTCAAATTGAAAAATTGAAGTGAAAGCAAAATGTATGCATATTATATTCTTTGATGTTGTATTTTTCTTTATATACATAAATATATCTCATTAAAATAAACAAACAGAATATATCTTTGGCTGCCAAAGCTAAGCCCATAAAATGAAGCATATCACGCAAAAAAGCTAAGTAGATTTGAAAAAAGTGTAGTACATAATAAAAAAAAAAAATTTAAAGCAACATTTATATTTGTAGATATTAAGAACGAATAAAATTTAAGCAAATCCTTTCAAAGAATACATTTTAAAAATAAAAGGTACATTGTAGAATTTAAATTTTTTTTTATAGTTTGTTTAAAATAAAAAAGAAAACTTTACATTCAAATGAAAAAGAACTTTTTGTTTCTTTCATTTCAAGAACAATAATAGACAACATAGTGTAAACATATATTTGGCAAACACATTAAACATATATTTCCAATAAAATATTTTTTTTAAGCATAAAAGTGACATAGCGTAACGGATACAATTATTGGCACCCCTAAGGAATTTTGGAAACCAAATGCGTGTAAATTTCGCGTTTATAGAGTTAAAAATATGTTAAATATACCAAATTCAAATTTGGAAAATTTTGTTTATAAAATTTCCTTTTACTTTGTATTTTGTCTTTAAAAAGGTGGTAAAAACCGTAAGTTAAAAAAAGCTTACCAAATACTACAATTATTGGCACCCGACCACAATCGTCGGCACCCCAATATGTACAATTATTGACACACTTGAAATTAAAGAAAATTGGATTTTTTTTAGATTTTTATTAATTCACTATAGCTAGGTAGTTATGGCCAATTGAGCTGCTTGAACATCCTTTTCTTTGTAATTTTTATTTGTTTTTTGGGCATTTTTTAAACCTGAAAAAAGTAACGTTTATATGATATAATTATTGGCAGTCTTAAAAGTATATTTATTGGCAGTGCCAATAGTTCTAGTTTCATAGAACCAATTATTGGCACCCTTATTATTATAAATTTACCATTAAATTTTACAAAAAAGTAATTAAAAACGAATACTTTATTAAATTCTGATATCAAAAAACAATACTTTTTAATAAAATAAATATATATTAATAACTAAATAAGGCTTACCAAATTTTAGGTCCTTAGCGGGATTACGCAAAATTTTGCAAATTTTTCACTTTCTTGAAACGTTCTCACAACTTCACTTCCATACAGCGACTGAAGAATCGTCTCGTTAAAACAAAGATGTACAATTGTGAGGAATAAGTTACAGTTCACGAAAAAAATTTAATTGGTTTGCTAGATTAATAATTTTTGGAAAAAATCGTTAATGAATGAGGGGGTGCCAATAGCTGGTTCAATATAATGGGGTGCCAATAATTGTATCCGTTACGCTAAACATCTTCATCGTCCATCATTTTTAGATTCTTAGCCAACATAAGCGTTATTAACTCCCCATTTATGGCCTCTATATTTGTGTTATTTGTATCGAAACAAGGAAAACTATTAAATAGTGGAAATATTGTAGGTTATTTTTCTGTTTGTATATCTTTTCGATCCAAAAGTTCTAATAATTCCAACTTCTTGTCGATTAAATCAAACTAGAATTTTAGTCGATAACAAAATTCAACATAATTAATAATTTTATAAGTCTACATTCATTTTAAACTACGTTTTCCGTTCATACATCATTTGTTACTTTAAAAGACATTGTCTTAAAACATTTGTGACCATCAATATTTTTGAATAAAGAATAAAGAATAAAATTATGAATGACTTCCTGTGGCCAAAATTTTATTGAAATCGAATGTATAGTTAACGAGAAAATTTGATTTGAAAATACTGGTTCTATGAGAGGTACCGTTATAAGACAAATTTTGAAAAAAAATTTCAAACCAAAAGATTGTCTTGCAATTGCAAAAATAGCATTCTGAAAGTTTTATCAAAATCGTTAGAGCCATTTTTGAGAAAATCAATTTTTGTCTTCAAGATTGTATGGCAGGTGCCGTTATTTTTGGACCTAGAGCAAAAATAAAAAATTCGTTCCGAGGGACGGCCAAATAAAACCTAAATACCAAATTTGAAGCAAATCGGCCCACCCGTTCAGCCTCCAGAGGCGCGAACAGACAGACAGACAGACGGACGGAATTTCCAGACCAACTTTTTTCGACTTCTCCATCATCGTAATATCATGTGTGATTGTTATCTCAAATTTTTTTTTCTGCACGAATCCATAACTTGCCTTATACTACCTATAATCGCAAGTAAAGACAATGAAATAGGTACAATCATTTTACTCTAAAAACAACTTTCGTGTTTTTAAAAAAGGGATTTCTTCGGCTTTGTTGGTCGTATTGATTATTAAATGAAAACAGTTTTCATTATATTTTTCCCAACGTTTCGACGGTCTTCTTCAGGGGATGTCTTTATTTACAAAAAAAAACAAGACATTTTTTTTATATTTATACAAATGAATGACATGTATGGGCGGACAAAACATGACTTATATCAAGTTAGATATTAACAAAAAAATTAAATTAACATTAGAAAGAATGTATGTTTTGTTTTCAATCAGAAAAAAGAAATTTTCTTTTAAAATTAAACACTTCTCGTTAGAAGATTAGTCTGAGTGATGGCGACTGTTATATTAACTGTCGGAGACCAAGGAGCAGTAAACGGCTGATATGTTTTGTATGTCTTGTTTACGGTTCATGTTGTTCTTATTATTTATTATGTGGAGTGTTTCTAATGTATAGCGTTTGTATGTGTGTTTTTCTGTTGCAACCCTTCTTAGCAATTGTTTATAACCTATTTTCCAGCCATTTGAAAGGTCATACGGTAATACCTAAAGAGCTAGACAAATCAAAATCGTTTGAGTTAATGTCGAGAAAAATGAGCTACAACATAACTATAATATGGCAGGTACCGTTAGTTTTTGAGCTGCAAACAAAATTCAACTTCCCTGCTGTACGATACCTAAAAAACTCGATATATGTACCTAGTTTGAATGAATTAGGCACATCCGTTTGGGCTTTTGTAGGTGTCTGTAGGTACATACATATAGTTAGACGGATAGGCAAACAAATAAGACAGACAGACGGACAGATTTTGTTGACCAACTTTTTTTGTCCTCGCTATCATCGTTCAAACTTTTTTTGCAGTATAGGTTTATGTATATTCGCATGTGAAAATTCCAGCGCATTTCAATTACCTATTGACTTTTAAATGAATATTTTTGATACCTTTTGGATATTTTAAGCAATTTTAATATGTTTTTATAAAGTTTTTATAAACTCACTGAAAATGGAATTCATTCATTATTTTAATTTTCATAAGGATCTCTAGTTTAGAGTTGAGACAATAGAAATGTATAGCCTATGTAACTCACAGATAATGTATAGCTTTCTATTAGTGAAGAATTTTAAAATATTAAGTGGCTTAGAAGCGAAAACCTAACAAACAAACACACATACTTTTCATATTTTTAGTTGATGATGATAATTTCTCTTTGGCTTACTTATTTACAGTTATACATAGTTGAATGTTATTTGTCAAAGAAATCTTCACACCCTAAACCACAGACCATATACAGACCGCCAACTCGTACTCCTCTTGCCCGAAACACCCTCGAAATATTTTTTCCAGTCTGTGAATACGTGTACATCTCTCTCTAAGCATTTTGTAATGACAAATATACCTGCGTATGCCACTTATTTTTTAGGTGTGTTTGCTAAATGGGTTTTAAAGCAAAATAAATGGCATATCAGCTGATTTTTAGCTTGGTGGCAAAAAGAGAGACCATATGGTGAGTTGGCGGTCTGTATCTTCTTGGTCCGTGCCCTAAACGTTCTAACACAAAAACGAAAACAAAACAAAATGGCAGCGCACGTCAAATAATAACTTTTCAAGGAAAATATTTGATACCATGTGTTACATTATTGTTATTTTCGTAATGATTTTTTATTGAAATTAAAGAAATTTATAGCCTATATTACTCACAAATAATATGGCTTTCTATTAGTAAAAGAATTTTTAAAATCGGTTTAGTGATTTAGGCGTGAAAGCCCAGCAAACAAACAAACTTACTTTCACATTTATAATATTAGTATGATAAGATATGATAATATGATGAATTGTTTTAAAGTGTCATCGAGTAGTTTTACTTCAGTAAAATTTTATAAAATGGGTGTATCTTAGGACCACAACCACACGATTACGCAACATTGTGTTTTTTCCAAAAAAAAATGCCTTATTAAAATTAATTAATGTTATATTAATTAAGAGATTATATGTGTTTTTTAATTTAATAAATAAAATTAATTTTTAATTTTTCACAACTTCTTTTTATTTTAATCAGATGAACATTTCGGAAGCTATGCTTCCATCTTCAGTGAGTTTATAAAAACTTTATAAAAACATATTAAAATTGCTTAAAATATCCAAAATATACGACAAAAAAAGTACACAAAATATAGTAGGCTTTTCTGATGCGTGTATTCAGATTAAGCAAATGATTTTTTTGATTTGCAAAAATTAATCAATTCAACACATATATCTACCTATTACATGAAATTTCTATACGTAGCAGACGCTACTTAAAAGGTAGGTAGATACTCAGCTTTCGAAGTAAGAGAATGATCCACCTGGAACTTGAAAAGTTATAACTATACTAGGTATATGCATCTGCAAAACGCATCTACGATGGTTAAATTGTATACCTCCTAAGTCATTTTTGCAAGTTTTTTTAGAAATCAAAAAATACCTGATTGTGTATTTATGCAATACCTCGTAATTCTATAAGAATTCAATTCGATTTACTTGCGTAGTATGAGACTTACGAGGTACTGCTTAATTTTTGTAATGGGATTTATAATACTATTTTTTAATGTTGTCATTCCTGAAAATTTTTCGGTGCGGAATTGTTGAGCTAAAAACACCAAAAGATGGCTCTGAATTTTCTGATTAGTTTGCGGTAATAATATTTTTTTTGAATTTTTCGACTTACGAGGTAATGAAGTCTTACCGTCGATACACCTACTCGGATTTTAACTCTATAAAGCTTGTCCTCTGAGACAAAGGAGGATGTGGTCTCAACTATCTATCCATGAATATCGTTAAGTTGCATTATAATAGACTGAATGGTGCGTATATAGAACCGTACGTAACTAAACGAATAAATAAAATTCATATACCTACCTATTATGCAACAAATAAAATAAAGCTGCAAAAAAGACATTTATTTTTAAAAGAGTAATGACCATGTCCTATACCGTATTAATAACTCCAGGAGTACCTGGGTACTGCAAAAAAAATTATTTGTGTTGCGTTTGCGTTACTGTCGATTTTACTTTTAAAAAGCTGAATGCGATATGCTTTATAACAAACTTCAATTTGTCTTTTGATTGCATTTACAGTAAATGCACCTTTTTTTCAATCATATCTTTTTACGAAAGATTAATAGTTTGAAAACAGAAAATTTGAGTGCTGAAGCCAAAGCGTATTTACCTATATCTTTTCTAAATATCTAGGCTTACATTAACAAAACATTAATTTAACATTATGCGGCTTAAATCCCCTGTCAAATTATAAAAACCAAATGCAGCAACTTTCATGAAATATATGAAGTTTGATGAATGAAGTACAAGCGTATAGATAGGTACTCGTATACAGGGTGTCCCGAAACTCAACGTCAAGAGGGCATCGGGTGAAAGGGTAGGTTATGTCCGTACTGGGAAAAGTAAGGAAAAAAATCCATCTCGCTTTGTTTAGTAAAAATAGTAATATTTATAAAAATTATAAAAATCGTCACACTAGACCACACTTTTAGGTACTGTGGTCACAAATTTTCATATTTTGCGGTGTTTATTTTGTATGTAATCCTTACTAACTATGCTATTATTCCCAATTAAAAATCCAAAAATAAATATCGTAGTTTTCGTAAGAAAAATAAAATTTGACTGAGTCATGGTGAAATTTTTTTTTTAAACTTAACTTTTATACTTCATACTTTAAAAAAAATGTACCGCACTACCCTCGGCAAGTTATTTAAAAAGTTGGCCCATTTTACCAAGATTTCAAAATGGTACAACACTTGCTAATTATTCACCCATAAAAAATATTATCAAAATTTAAACCGCTGTGGAGCATTATAAATTAGGACTAAAAAATTGGAAAGTATTGTATTGTTCCCTATTGATGTATTACTGAAAACTTTATCTATTCATAAATCTTAATGAAACAAATGAAAAAAATTTAATACATTTATTTTATCTAAAAGCACTTTACAGTTTACACTAAAGCAAATGTTCAAATTGTTTACCCTCGGCACGAATACAGGCTCTGCATCGCCGCAGAAAAGATCTGTTCATCAGACGTCCAAATCTCCTTGCATTAATATCTTCTCCTGCTTCAAGAATTTTTTGGCGTAGTTCGTCTCTATTTAGAATTGGTTTATCATAAACTTTTTCTTTTATGCAGCCCCAGTAAAAGAAATCGAGCGGGTTTAGGTCCGGAGAACGAGGAGGCCACAAAATTGATCCAAGGCGCCCAATCCACCTATCGGGATACTCAGTACTCAGGTAATCCCGTACTAGACGAGCATAATGTGCTGGGCAACCATCTTGTTGAAACCAAATGTCTCGATAGATGTTCAATGGTACATTTTCTAACAAATTCGGCAGTTCATTTTGTAAAAGTGTGGTCTAGTGTAACGATTTTTATAATTTTTATAAATATTACTATTTTTACTAAACAAAGCGAGATGGATTTTTTTCCTTACTTTTCCCAGTACGGACATAACCTACCCTTTCACCTGGTGCCCGCTTGACGTTGAGTTTCGGGACACCCTGTATACGTTGGCTGCAAGAACAGCATTTTTTATGCTATTTTAAAGACAGTAGCCGAATTTGTTCACTTAAAAAATTATGGTTCATTCATTTCTCTCTTTGAACAAAATTCATTATGATATCGACAACTAAGTAGGTACTACTGATTTCATATGGTAAAAAAAAAAAAAAAAATAATATAATACAAATGAAATGGTAATTCAATGAAAGTGTCGTGAGCGCATAGGAAAAATTCATAGCTACAACTACACAGTCTCAAAATTAAATTATTTTCCCACAAAGAAATAAAATACAAGAATCTCACCCTTATTCAAGTATCAAGATCATACATACTCTCACTGTCACACATGACACATGAGAATTGAGAATCTAGTAAGAGTCCCCCAAAATAAATTATTACCGGCGGCGGCGCGGGGCGAGGCGAATCGAAGCATCTTTATGAAGAGAAGCTGCCTCCTGCGGAGACAAAAGTGGAGAGTTTGAACATTTCATCCATCCCATCACTCAACTGTTCAACCGTACGAATTGAAAGTGTTAACAAACAAGGAATTGAGTGTTCAACCGCCCGAATTGAAAGGGTTAAGAAACAAGGAATTGAATCCTTATCTCAGTTTTTCGACGCCCATATAAATGGACAGCAGGGGTGGTTGCACGTGCTTCAATATAGAGATATGGTTCTTGTATATAATGACGCTTTACTATGTACGCCAAGAGCTTTTGCTTTTTTAATTTTTCTTTGTAATACAAAAGATGCCTATGAGATGCAATCCAACTTAATCACATTTTAAAAAATGTTCCTCTTACGTACTTTGATAATAAAACTTGCACTTCATTCATCCTGGGTATAAGTCTGAGGTCCTGATCCATATTTGATTAAATTATATCCTAAATTCCTAAATTAAGACTGTGTCTGCTTTGTAAGAAGTATCGCTTCACAAAATAAATGCTTTTCACCTCCATCATGTCTGAAGTCGTTTGTAAAAGAAAGAAGAAATCCTGTTTAAGGAAGGAGATGGAGACAAAAAGCAGAAAATGTTATAATATTCGCTATCCCGGGTTGGTTGAGAATTTTTTTAGAAGCCTTTTCTACTAAACGATACTTAAACTTGAATGGGTACACATCTTATCCTTGTACAAATAACTCAGAAGGATTTTCAACTGGCCACAGTAATTGTGGCAGTGTGTGAAGGTTTGTTGTCCATACCATCCGTTGAAGTGGTTGGCTTTTTTCGAGGGGTTTATTTGTATCTAAACAAAATTGCAAGAGAACCTTTTGAGATGTGGGTAAGAAACAAATACTAGGAATTGATTCATTTTGGAATGAGAATTTAATGGACAATTTGTCTGAAGATGAACACGCATCTAGCCATAGAATCAAATTTGGGATGATTCGTATTGTTCTCAAGTTTAACTTTACATCTTTTATCGTCTACCAATCAGAAATCATTATGATTCCAATATCCCCACATAAATTGAGCTATATTTTTTACCTTTACCTCCCGATGAAAAATAATTTTGGGACACTGTTTTCTAGATCAGTATTGTGTATCTTCCTACCTTTTGTAGGTATGTGGAATGTGGTAAGGTCGTAATGTCAACTAAATAAAATGCACGACTGGATCGCACGAACTTGCTCTTATGATATGCAATTGCTTAATGGCTGCATATATGGATATTAGAAAAAATTTAAATAATTTCGAAAATTCTTTTATTTTTTAAATTAGTTTAAGAGTTTTCTCGGAAAAACAAAGTATTCAATAAAATTTCAAAACTTTACGTAAATCTAGGAAAAAAAAAATATTGAAAATTGTTCGACCAGTTTTTTTTTAAAAGGTTATTTTTGAAAAACTTTTCCAAAAAATATTTTGAAATGTATTTGAGTATGCAAATATATGGCAATCTGTAGCTTACATTTGAAAAAATAACTTTAAAAAAAATTAATATACATGTTTCCAACATATTTCGAAAACCAAAATTTTTTTTGAAAAAATTATAAAAAATCAAAAAAAAAAGTTTTTGAAAATTTTGAAATGCCATTTTATAAAAACTATTAATGACTTCCTGTGCCCAAAATTTTATTGAAATCGAATGTATAGTTTACGAGAAAATTTGATTTGAAAAAACTGGTTCTATGAAAGGTGCCGTTATAAAACAAATTTTGAAAAAAAAATTTTAACTTAAAGATAGACTGCCTTAAGAAAATAGCATTCTGAAAGTTTTATCAAAATCGTTAGAGCCGTTTTTGAGAAAATCAATTTTTTTCTTCCCGATTGTATGGCAGGTGCCGTTATTTTTGAGTCAAGAGCAAAAATAAAAAATTTGTTCCGAGGGACGGCCAAATAAATCCTATATACCGAATTTGAAGCAAATCGGCCCATCCGTTCAGGCTCTAGAGGCGCGAACAGACATACAGACAGACAGACAGATGGACGGAATTCCCAGACCCACTTTTTTCGACTTCGCCATCATCGTAATGTCATGTTTGATTGTTATCTCAAAATTTTTTTTCTGCACGAATCCATAACTTGCCTTATAGTAAATCTATAATCGCAAGTAAAAATATGTAGGTATAATCCAAAAGAGTCTTCAACAAAACATCCCACAAAAATATTTGCCAAATTCACACCCCGGTTTGGTTTTGGTATTTATTGTAAGAATTTATAAATAGATATATATAGTATGTACAAGTACATATTATGCTTACATAAAAGAGCAGCTGCTGGCTTGCCGAAAAATCCCTTATGTCCTTGTATGTACCTACTCACATATGAACGCGGGCTTTATCTCGATTTTTGGGGTTTATGTCGGTGTGGAATTATTTATCGTACCATCATTTGCTTCTTATTATAATAAGTCGTCATCACGATGAATGATAACGATGTGACAAAAATTTTATTGAGACACACAAAATAAATAAACAAAGCATTTTGATCCCATTCTTTTTGACGGGAGATCGTTTTAAGAGGCCTTTTCATGAATGTGGGAACTATTTGTAGAACCCATTCATAATCCAAGGATCAACCCATTGTGGATTCCAAATAAGGAATCCACAAAACTCAAAAAAATCACCCTTTTCTTGAAGTGTAGCTGTAGGTATTAGTGTATCGAAGAACTTGTTTTTTGTCGTCTTTCCGTGTATCTATCCTTTGTTTGGATTTGTGTATATACAAATAATGTATATATCGTTTATTGTTGTTGCGTTTGGTATTCGATATGGATTAAGTGTAGTTGTTGTTGTTGGGTGCAGCCTGCCGCGTGCAGGTAACCTAAAGAGATTTATAATGTGAAGATGGAAAAATTTCAGAATAAAAGAATTTTGTACTTTTCGTATTAGACATCTGAAATTGGTTTGGGTGAAAACCAAAATTATTGAAATGTGACAGCGTTTTACTAAAAACTATTTAGTTAAAAAACAATGGTAACAGTAACAATGCCATGTTATATACTTTTTTGTAAAGCAAAACATTTCTTCTTTTATTTTATTTTTAAATAAAGTTGTTTCAGTGAAAAGTGAACTCATTATAAAAAAAAAAAAATTCAAACTTTTTTTTAAAATGTAACGTAATTAAGTACCAACTTATCTATTTTTTTGTTTCCAAAATTCAATGCTCTTATTATTTTAAAGTCTAAAACAGGAAACCAGCTGTTTTTGTACTTTTTGCGAAAATCAAAAATGACGAATACGAGTTTTTTTTAAGAAAAACTTTTCTTTAAGTTTTTGTGACAATTTTAAAGAATAAGAGGATTAACCTTCGTTTTATTGTTTTTATATACCCAAGAACTTACAAGAAACAAAATAACAAAGTACTGGATTAATAATAATGTGTGCTACCTAAAGATATATAATTTCTTTTCTTGTAATGTATTTATCTTTAGGTAACACATACTTTGTATTTAAGTTAAAAAACAGGTAGGACCCGTGGAAGCGGCGCCGTCGAATACAATAGCAAAAAAAAATTCATATAGGTCGTCAATTTACAGGTGTTATGAATAAAAAAGGGTAGAATAGGAATCATGGCTACATGAAATTTGGCCCCAATGAAAAATGGCCCCAAAAAGTTGTATGGGAAACAAAAACAACAAAAATCGATGCAATTTTGTGGGATTGGCGTATTTTTTCATTTATTATTATTGGGGCCTTTTTTCATTTAAAATTTTGGTTCCAAATTTCATAAAGAAAAAAGGCCCCAATATTTTCAAACTTAAAATAATGAAAAATGGCCCCAATTTAAAATTGGAAATATAGCCCCAAACGAAATGAAAAAAGCCCCAAACAAATCTGTTGAATAAGAAACTATTAAATTGAAAATGAAAAATGGCCCCAATAATTTGTATGCAAACAGCAACAACAAATTTGGGGCCTTTTTTATTTATTTAGAAAATGAAACGAGTTTCTTGAACGATTTTTAATTAAAAAAATCGCGCGATTTTTTTAATTAATAATCGGTCAAGAAATTCGTTTCATTTTCTAAATAAATAATCGTACAAGAATTTTTAAATTACTAATCGTACGAGAAAATCTCGCTACTTTTGAAATCAATCGCACGATGTTTTTGTACGATTATTTATTTAGAAAATGCGTGTGGATTTTTCCATAAATAATGGTACAGGTGGCAAATACTAATCGAAATGTTTTTTTTTTGTTTCATTATTTTTTAGATATTTCCAATTTTTTTCATTTTGATGGAGAAAAAAACAAAGCAAAGTTTAAAATGAAAAAACGCCCCAATGTTTGAAAAATCACCCCAAACCGTTGAAATAAAAAACAATTGTTGTTGTTGCTTTGTGTATATATTTTTGGGGCCATTTTTCATTTTCACTTCGATTTTTTTCAAATTTTGGGGCTTTCTTTCATAAACTTTGGGGTAATTTTTCCATTTAAAATTGGGGCCAATTTTCATTATGAAAAAAGGCCCCATTTTTTGGGGCCATTTTTAATTTTTTGTTTTGGCCATTTTTCATTGGGGCCAAATTTCATGTAGCCAGGAATCATCACCATTTTATTGTAGTCAAAAATAACCGAACCTACTTCTTCACAAAAACAAGAAAATCTAGCCTTACGGGATGGCACAAGTGATCTTTAGACAATTTTTTTCGTGTTTTTGTGAAGAAGTAGGTTTGGTTATTTTTCAATAGCTTGGCAAACAAAATCATAGAACCGTACGGTTTTCAGTGTTGGATTAAGAGTTAATGGGAGCATTGAATTTTGAGAATAAAAATAATACTTAATTAAGTAAAATTTTGAAAAAATTAGTTTTAAAATTATTTTTTTTAATTTTTTTTCAAAATTTTGAGTTTGAAAATTAATATTTTGAAAACGGTTCAATAGAAGAACTTTGTTTAAAATAACAATAAATAAGTAAATTTTTGGCTTTACAAAAAGGTATAGCATGGGTTTGTAAGAGTTACCGTTATTTTTAAAAATTTTTTTTCAAATTAAGATCATGTTTTTAGAAAATTGCCCCTCCCGGCTAAACGGAGGGGAATAGACCCCCCCTCCCACACGAATTTTTTCTTATCTCAACCCATCCTACACGCTCTAGCTTTTTGGCACAACGCTCGTGAATCACCCTGTATATAAAAATGCAAAATGCATGCAAAATGTTAAACTCAGGATTTATTCATAAAACTCATAACTCATATTACATTTTCCATCCTTCAAATAATAATTTTCAGATTATTTTATTCACATCACCTTTCATTATTTTTCCCATAAATATTCAAGTTCAATGTCTTTATTTTTGCTGAAGTAACAAAACAGAATTATAAAAACCCTTGTAAATTGTTCACAATTGTTCATTGTATAAAATAAAGTATCTTACGCCGAAGCTCTGCCTAAATTTGAAATCCTTTTATTTTGAAACACTATAGGTACTGATTAAAAATTCAAAGAACAAATATTCAATTGAAAAAAAGTTAAAAGAAAAAATAACAACAAAAGTTATTGCTCCCTAAAAATATATAATTTACAGTGTAGTTTTGCACTAAAAATTATATACCTATAATAGTGTCGATTTTATCGAACAAAAGTGCGTCTTAGAAGAGTATCTAACTGATGAGCCCATACCGTTCATGTTTGAGCGAAACGCACACAGGCCACGGATTTTGTATTTTATATTTTTTATAAACTATAGGTACTGTTTGGAATTATGTATTGTATTTTTTTTTTTACAAAACATCGCCTTACAGCTTTATTAATTTTTACCTACGTATGAAATGCTTCCACCCATAATATACCAAACTAATACTTATCCTAACAAACCAAATTTAGGGAAAGTAATTTCATTTTACACTTTTTTCGCAAATCTTGAAATCTTATTTCGAATAAGAAAAACCACATTACCACCGAAATCATAAAATAACACAATCTAAAATAAACACACACAATTCCTAGAGCCAGTTCATAAAAATAACCAAACAAAATAGTCACAAAACACGTACCACACAAACCCATGTAAGTAGCCATTTACATACATTTAATATATCTACTACATTGCATGGATTTCGTATACCTACCGTACTGTCTGCTGCCAAATTGAATCTATCCTATTGATTTTTTTTATTTTCCTCACTCTAGTGGCCACTTTGAGAAAGAATACAATCCACTGATTTGTGTCTGAACTAAAATTGTGAAATATTGTTTTCTGCTGAGTTGTTTAAAATGTATTGTTTTATATAAAATATATGTAAATTGATTTATTCTAGTGATTGAATTTTAATTTGGAAATAACAATTTGTTTTTATGCGTCATTTCAGGAGAGAAATTCAAATAATAAATGTCTGAAAATCCAAATTAAAACTGAGTATTTTTACAGTTTTTCAAATCAATGTAATTCTTAAATCTTTCAGTATTTTGAAATAATTTTTCCAACAATTTAAAGATCCTTTTATTAACTTTAAAATAAAATTAAATTTGATCAAAAATTTGTTCGCAAAATTGTAAAAAGTTGCGAACCGATAGGCAGTTTCAGCTAAAATTTGAAAATACATCAATACATTTATTTAATTATTTTGGGTTATATTCCAAATATCAAAAAAAAAAAATGCATAGTTTTAAAGATAATAAATAGTACTTACATTTGCCTTTTAATTTTTTTTAAAACAAGCTCAAATGACTTCACAAAACTGCAAACCATATAGTCATTTTTAAGAATTTTCATCAAATATAGGGAAAGGCCTCTTAAGGAATATGTAAAAATAGGTACACAAATATCCATACAAAATAAAATGCACGATGGGTCGCACGAACTTGTTCTAATGTGTGACAGTGGTCTTGGGGCTTGAGATTTTGAACATTTTTTGGAAAAAAAAATAATTAAGCCAACTTATTTCTTTTACTGTTTTGAATATAATTGTGAGGTGACATACAGTGAAAGAAACCTTGTCAATACGCAATTTTTAAATTTTTCTAGTACAACTTACATAGAATTTTTGACAAAACCCTAATGTGAACTATATCCAACAAGATTAAGATTTTAATCATTAAGAAGGAAGTTTAAGCCCGTGGCCTGGCTCAGAAGTAGTTTTTAAATTTTTCTTAATACAAACTCTATATACTGCATTGATAAATTAAATAAAATAAAATCAACCAAGTAGAAGACTCAGCACTAATAATGGACTGTTGAATTATTGATTCAAAATAGCTTTTTATGGCCTTTAGTCCAACAAAAAATTGGCGTTTCATCCAGGAATCTCACTTTGGAATCATCAGTTGACATACAGTGAAAGAAACCTTGTCAATACGCAATTTTTAAATTTTTCTAGTACAACTTACATAGAATTTTTGACAAAACCCTAATGTGAACTATATCCAACAAGATTAAGATTTTAATCATTAAGAAGGAAGTTTAAGCCCGTGGCCTGGCTCAGAAGTAGTTTTTAAATTTTTCTTAATACAAACTCTATATACTGCATTGATAAATTAAATAAAATAAAATCAACCAAGTAGAAGACTCAGCACTAATAATGGACTGTTGAATTATTGATTCAAAATAGCTTTTTATGGCCTTTAGTCCAACAAAAAATTGGCGTTTCATCCAGGAATCTCACTTTGGAATCATCAGTTGATTTTATTTTATTTAATTTATCAATGCAGTATATAGAGTTTGTATTAAGAAAAATTTAAAAACTACTTCTGAGCCAGGCCACGGGCTTAAACTTCCTTCTTAATGATTAAAATCTTAATCTTGTTGGATATAGTTCACATTAGGGTTTTGTCAAAAATTCTATGTAAGTTGTACTAGAAAAATTTAAAAATTGCGTATTGACAAGGTTTCTTTCACTGTATGTCAACTGATGATTCCAAAGTGAGATTCCTGGATGAAACGCCAATTTTTTGTTGGACTAAAGGCCATAAAAAGCTATTTTGAATCAATAATTCAACAGTCCATTATTAGTGCTGAGTCTTCTACTTGGTTGATTTTATTTTATTTAATTTATCAATGCAGTATATAGAGTTTGTATTAAGAAAAATTTAAAAACTACTTCTGAGCCAGGCCACGGGCTTAAACTTCCTTCTTAATGATTAAAATCTTAATCTTGTTGGATATAGTTCACATTAGGGTTTTGTCAAAAATTCTATGTAAGTTGTACTAGAAAAATTTAAAAATTGCGTATTGACAAGGTTTCTTTCACTGTATGTCAACTGATGATTCCAAAGTGAGATTCCTGGATGAAACGCCAATTTTTTGTTGGACTAAAGGCCATAAAAAGCTATTTTGAATCAATAATTCAACAGTCCATTATTAGTGCTGAGTCTTCTACTTGGTTGATTTTATTTTATTTAATTTATCAATGCAGTATATAGAGTTTGTATTAAGAAAAATTTAAAAACTACTTCTGAGCCAGGCCACGGGCTTAAACTTCCTTCTTAATGATTAAAATCTTAATCTTGTTGGATATAGTTCACATTAGGGTTTTGTCAAAAATTCTATGTAAGTTGTACTAGAAAAATTTAAAAATTGCGTATTGACAAGGTTTCTTTCACTGTATGTCAACTGATGATTCCAAAGTGAGATTCCTGGATGAAACGCCAATTTTTTGTTGGACTAAAGGCCATAAAAAGCTATTTTGAATCAATAATTCAACAGTCCATTATTAGTGCTGAGTCTTCTACTTGGTTGATTTTATTTTATTTAATTTATCAATGCAGTATATAGAGTTTGTATTAAGAAAAATTTAAAAACTATAATTGTGAGGCTTATCGCAAGAGGTTTGCCTCGTATACAGGATATGGATGGGCATTCCGCCCATACTCTTGACTTGTTCCTTACTTCCCATCCTGATAAATATACCATTAAAGTAACTTCTCCATTTTGCACCTCGGGCTATTGTGTCATTTCAGCTAATTTCTCGATCTCAAACCGTCTAGTTAAATAAAAAAATCACACTAGGACCGTTTGGCAATACGAGAAAGCCAACTGGGCCGGTCTGGATAATTTCTTTCTCAACTTTAACTAGTCATTATGCTTCCTCGATAATGACATTGATGCCAGTGCTGAAATGATTACAGATGTGATTTTTCTTGGAATGAGAACTTTTGTCCCTCACAGAACAAAATGTATCAAACCAAAAGAAAAGTCTTGGTTTACCGAAGAGTGTAAAGAAGCTATCAGGTTGAAAGAAGTAAGCTTCCGATCCTATAAGACCAACCCAACTGAGGAAAATCGAAAGAAACACAAACAAGTCAGGAACTCGTGCAACTCCGTTATTAAAAAAACGAAATTTGTACATGACCAGAAGTTACGGCAAAAAATTCTGTAGTGTCCCAAAGGCAGTAAAAACTTCTGGTCATTTGTAAAAAACGTCAAGAACTCAAGATTTTCAAGATCTTGATTTACACAAATCAGCTGGCCCGGATGGTATACCCCCTATACTTCTAAAGAGGTGTTCTTCATCGCTGGCAAAACCATTGCGTAAGCTTTTCCATCGCTCCTTCTTTTACAAAAATGTTCACTCTATTTAGCCAGCTGCATTCCACCCCTCAAACATTTCCCCCGTAACACTCGTCTTGCTAGGAACGCTCACTAGTTTACACTTGAGCCCAATTTTGGACGTACCGTGAAATATAGGGATTCTTTCTTTAGCCGTACAACACGATTGTGAAATAAATTGCCTGGCACAGTTTTACTTTGCCATTTTGATCTTCAAACATTCAAGACCAATGTTCATCGGCACCTCCTTTCCCTTCCTCCCTTATTTCCAATCGCTCGCGCTGTGACTTTAACAAACCCCTTGAGGGCGTGTGCCGTATACAAAAAAAATACTGAGAAACGAAATTTTCAAAATCAGTCGACCAGTTTTTTCAAAAAAATGTTTTTTAGGACAATTTAATTTTTTATTTTATGTCAACTTATAAAGCTTTATAGTTCTTATCAGAAAAATAAAATACACAAAAATTGATCATACTGTTTTCGAAATAAAAAAAATACTTAACTATGCTTACGAGAAAATCTGATCTGAAAAAAAAACCGTTCCTATGGGAGGTATATCTAGCGTTATAAGATTTTTCCTGAAAAATCTAATCCAATCAAAACATAAAGTTTACACGAAAATCACAATTTAGACATTTAGAGTGAAATCAAAAGCGTTAGGAACAGTTTTGTCAAAAATTAGCTTTTCACTAAAATGTATATGGCAGGTATACAATTAGGCTAAGAGCTTGAATGCAGATTCAAAATACGCCCTGTAGAATGTCAGTATACATGATACTTACTACAATGTTTGAAGCAAAGAGAGTGATTTTTTTTTTAGCCGCACTACAAAAGTGCGGAATGCTTTACCCGGCTCGATTTTTCCCTACCATTATGATAAACAGAAGTGGTGGAGGCTTCTCTGCCTGATTGTAGCAACAATGCTGCAGTTAGTTCAGATTAACCTCCAGCACTCCAAAAAGGCTTCGGCCTCACTCCTCCTTCGGCTGACTAACACTGGGGAGGACATAGTCCTGATCCAGGAACCATGGATATACAACAACCAGGTCCGTGGACTCAGGACTCCGGGATACACACTGTATGCATCAGACATAGGTAACTTGAGGTCATGCATTATGGTGAAAAGTAGCATTAAAGTATTTTTACTCCCTAATTTCAGCAACCAAGATATGACTGTCGTAAGGCTAGAGACGGCTAAAGACCATTACTGGCTGGCATCGGCATATCTTGCCCACGACCTACCTCTACCGGGTGATAACCTAGATAGGCTGGTCAAGGAAGCTGAAGCATCAAACACTGCTCTCATCATCGGTAGTGATGTCAACGCCCATCATACAGTGTGGGGCAGTTGCGATATAAACAGTAGAGGTGAGTTACTTTTTGATTTCATCTTAAGCACTAACCTTATTGTAAGCAACATAGGCAACGAACCTACGTTTGTTACTAAAACCAGACGAGAGGTACTTGATATTACTCTTGTCTCCGATTTCATCTATTCAAGTATCAAGGATTGGAGGGTGTCACCAGACCATTCGTTCTCTGATCACCGTTATATCCAATTCAAATTAGAAGATGATCCCCCTTGCCAGGTAGCTTTCAGAAATCACAGGAAAACTAACTGGCTAAAGTACAGAGATACACTCAAAAACCTGATAGATTGTAATCTCTCAATACCCCCATGTAATACCCAGGAGCTTGACAAGAAGGTTGATGATCTTACATTGGCCCTCAACAATGCTCTGGCAACCTCTTGTCCTCTCATAACACCAAGAGGCAAGAAGAAGCCTTTCTGGTGGAATACAGAACTAGAACCGCTTAGGAGAAACAGTCGTAAACTGTTTAACAAAGCCAAAAGCTCAAGAAACGAATCGGACTGGGAATCATACAAGAAGTCCCTTCAAAAATACAAAAAAGAACTTAGGAAATCTAAAAGAATGTCTTGGAGAAATTTTTGTGGTAAAATCGAAAATGTCTCTGAAGCATCAAGGCTTAGGAAAGTTCTCTCAACAAACCCAGTAGTTTTATGAAAAAACCTGATTGCTCCTGGACGACATCAAGCGAGGAATCGCTCAATTTACTACTAGATACCCACTTTCCTGGTAGTTCCTCTGATATCAGTAATATTCACTTTAATAGGTCAAATATTCAAAATATCCCTGAAGGTCTGATCAACAGGGACAAACTGCTTTGGTCACTGAACAGCTTCGAGCCTTACAAGTCTGCTGGGCCAGATGGCATAATACCCGCTGAACTACAGAAGTCTTCAGATATTATTCTGCCTGTGTTGGAAAATATTATGAGAAGCTGTTTGGAACTGGTTCACATTCCCCGGTCATGGAGAGAAGTAAAAGTAGTGTTCATACCAAAAGCGGGAAAAAGCTCCCAAACCAACCCTAAAGATCTAAGACCCATAAGCCTATCACCATTCCTTCTGAAAACCTTAGAACGTCTGATTGATATATATTTACGCAATAACATTGATACTAAACTTTTGTCGATGTCTCAACATGCTTACTGCAAAGGGAAATCGGTAGAAACTGCGCTACATTCACTTGTCCGCACTATCGAATACTCCCTCCATCACAAGAAATACACAATGGTGGCTTTCCTCGATATAGAAGGCGCTTTTAACAACGTCGACACATCTGCAATCGCTAATGCACTCTCAGGTCTGAAGGTAGATGGCTCACTTGGTAAACTGATCGACCAAATGCTGATAAGTAGGGTGATCAACTCAAAACTGGGTGTAACATCTGCAAGACGATCTGTTAGTAGAGGTACGCCACAAGGTGGTGTCCTATCTCCACTCCTTTGGAATTTAGTGGTAAATGAACTGTTAATAATACTGGAAGAGGGGGGATTCAATGTGATTGCCTATGCGGATGACATTGCTATAGCCGTTTCAGGAAAGCATCTCAGCATCTTATGTGAACTTCTTCAATCTGCACTCAATAAGCTCACAAATTGGGCAAGTCGTTGTGGACTAGGTGTTAACCCCCACAAAACTGAACTTGTCCTCTTTTCAAGGAAATATAAAATTCCACACGTCGACCCTCCATCTATTAATGGTATAAGTCTTATATTCTCTGACGAAGCAAAATACTTGGGTCTTATTTTGGACAAGAAATTAAGCTGGAAACCCAATATACAAGAAAGAGTAAGGAAAGCCACAGTAGCCCTTTTCTCTTGCAAAAAAGCCATCGGCAATAAATGGGGTTTAGAGCCCCATGTTATGCATTGGCTATTCACATCGGTGATAAGACCGATTCTCACTTACGGGGTGGTCGTCTGGTGGCCTGCCCTAGACACAGCGTCGAATAGTGCTAAGCTCAGTAAAGTCCAACGTACCGCCTGCCTGTGTATAGGCGGTGCGCTGCGCACTGCTCCCTCTGCAGCGCTAGAAATACTATTCAACCTGCTACCCCTAGATATTTTCAGCAATCAAATCGCTGCTTGCTCAGCAATTCGCCTGAAGGCGATCTCTATATGGAAAAATAATAATTATGGCCATGCTAACATACTGAACACCTTCAGTATCCCCCAAAGTCACATAGACTACTCCACATCCCAACTTCATTTTGATAAAAACTTCCAGGTAAGCATACCCTCTAGATCACTCTGGGAGGAAAATGCCTTCCAGGACGACGATCAAATTCAGTTTTTTACCGATGGGTCGAAAACAAATGATGGGGTGGGGGGAGGTGTATACTCTAATAGACTAAATCTTAGTCTCTCCTTCCGTCTACCAAACCACTGTAGCGTGTTCCAGGCGGAACTAATGGCAATTAAGGAGGTTTTATCTTGGCTTAAAGAAAACGTGATATCTTCTAAGGATATCATCATTTTCTCTGATAGCCAAGCCGCGCTGAGGTCAGTGGATTCCATCTCCTATAACTCTAAAACAGCTCTCGACTGTCGATTATCTCTTAGAGAGATGGCGGAACAGTTTAACATTCACCTCTGCTGGGTGCCAGGGCACAGAGATATTCCAGGGAACTGTAAGGCCGACGAACTTGCCAAAAAAGGAACAACACTACCTATATTAACTGAACACAGTTACCTGGGTATTCCCATCGCTACATGTAAACTTTTGCTAAGGCAAGAAGCTATGGATAGAACTAATCTTAGGTGGACAAGTGGCAACACATGTCTAGCGACAAAACGGATTTGGCCAAAGCTGGATTCGAATCGCTCTAAGACTTTGATCTCTCTGAGCAGACGGCACATTAGCTCCATTATAGGTGTCATTACAGGACACTGCCTCATAGGTAGACACGCCATAAGACTTAGCGTGTTCGCAAACGACTTTTGCAGAAGTTGTATGGACGAAGACGAGGAAGAGACAATTGCCCATCTTCTTTGTACATGCCCTGCACTAGCTCACAAAAGGAAACTCCATCTGGGAGAATACTTCTTCAACGATAGTAGTGATCTGTCTAACGTGGACACTATATCTCTTTTAAAATTCATTAGAAGCACAAACTGGTTCTGAGTTACTAAGGGGGAAACACCCCAAACTCGTGGTATCACAACGGTCCTCTTATGGACTAAGTGTGTTGGTCTTTTCAGCCAACAGCCACTTTAACCTAACCTAACCTATGATATACAGACGTTCAAAACCAATGTGCATCGATATCTCCCATCCTTTTCCCAACCACTCGCACTGTGTTAATTCATGTTAGGGGTATTAATAACCCCTTGAACGCGCGGCTTTCATATCCATAATCTTCATCGTAATGGCGTGCTCGATTATCTATTCTGCCCGCTAAATTTTTGATTCTGCGATTTTTCATCAAATTTCCTAAAAAAAGTTGTCTGTCTGTTTCTAAAATTTCGCCATATAATAAAACAGACAAATTTTCATGCATTGTATTATTAGTTCGAGTGGTTTTTATCTAATTTGTTAACTAAATCTGCAAAGTAAATTTTTCATATTCCTCAATTTTGCCTTTTTTTTTAGTGTTTCTTATAAACGAAAAACTCTCGTTCGTCTCACTATTCTTCTCATCTCACTGAAACTAGCTAGCCCTAGCTAGTATTCATCTCTGCTTATCGTAGACACGAAAAAAAATAACAAGCAAATATCACCCTTGTTCTTCTTTCTTTTTGGCTCATCCGCCCCGGTGAGTACAATATTAGCATATGTTCTGCCACTCACTAGCTTGAATAATACTACATTCTAACACACATATTGTTGTTTTTTACTCATTCGCCTACAATTAACAACAACAACTTCTGACGTGGAAAATACTCACAACGACAAAACATAAAATGGATTAGGAATTAAACTGCGGTTACATTGATTGTGCTGTTAATGATAAAATAAATGATTGGGTAAATTGTAAGGGTATCTGTGGTAAATTTCTCCACCCTATATGTATTGGCCTAAGCAAACGTGCCAAGGCCTATCTGCCAGAATATTTACTCCATTTTAATTACTACTGTGGAGAATGCAAAACATTGACAACCTCACATATACTACTTGCACTTAAATGTAACAATGAGCGAATAGACCAATTATCCGATACTATCGCCGAATTGAAAAATGAGATTCGTAACAGCTCTTCCAATATAAATAATCTCATGGCCGAGAATAACGAATCCACCACTAAAAACCTTGAAAGCCATCACTTTTTATTCACTACTCAACTTTCGAATATCGAAAGTCTATCCAAACAGGCATTGAACAAATTTACTGAATGCGTAGATAATATTAATTTGATGCCAAGCCACCTTAATACCCAATATGGAATATTAAAAAACGCTATTGCTGACATAAATCCCAAATTATTTATTAACTTGCATCCAATCAATAACTTCGTTAAAGGAAAGGTTGGAATCAATTGAAGTCTCTGTAAAAAAAAAAACAAATGTAATAAAATCAGTTGGCATTGACTACACAGCCACTTATGATAAAATCATCGGTGATTCATTAGCGCTTGCTGACGTTTTGATAAAAGAATCCACTGCCACTCGTATTGCTATCTCTGATGTATCCGAAGAAATGAAAAGCACGTCATCTATTCAAAATTGCTTACTTCAAACTCAACATCTTAACAACAACGACAAATCCATACTTTTAGAACTTCAGAACCTGGACACATCTGACGATCACTTAAGTGATAGCTCTCATTCTCAATCGCCACATACTCTCCCAGCATACAGACACCATCCAGTACTGCACACCCAACCCAAGCACCGACCTCTCAATCCTCCACCAACATTATCAAATTCAACGTAGCTTGGACTCCCACCGAATGGAGAAATCGCCTGACAAAAATCAAGTCCAATCAACAGAGAAACTCTGGTTCTTCTAACTTTATAATCAAGGGTGCACCTTTACATGCAAATGAACATTGGATTCAACGATTCTTTCATATAAATTATAAATTCAACATAATTAATTGTAACCGCCAAGAGCCTGGAACTTTTAAAATCTCTATACGGTGGTCCTATAAATGGTTATTCTCTCGTCATACTTTGTCTCTAAGAAATAGTTCGATGAATATGGTTCCTGAAATTGTGCAAACATCTTCAACTAATAACTCTAGGTCTAATTCCATAGCTTATTCTAAGAAAAGTTATAAGTCAAAAATAAATTTTAGAATTAATCCTAAACCTTTTCCTTACAAATCAAAAAACTCACCTTTTTCAGATGAAGCCATCAGTAATTCTAAGTCCAAATATCCAAATTTGTCTCTCTCACATGTCCTTAACCCATCTGTTCCTACCTCAAGCAATCACATTACTCGCCCTACGTGTAACCCTTCCTCTAACCATGTTTTTGGTAGTTATCACTCAAATTCTCTCCCTGCCTCCCATCCCTCAACACATAAACCCCAATTTATCGACCCTCTTTTCCCTCCTAATGTTAAAATGGCCATGCAAACTTCCGTTTCCGCTGAATCTCGATACACAATGTCTAGATTGAGAGATCCCCGAATCTACGATAATGTCAGACTATACCTTGCTTATTTACATGATAAGCCCAATTTTGTCTGCATATTTGGTAAAACTAAAACATCTCTTGCTTTCTATCCAACAGGAAGGTCTCCCTACCAACACCTCCAGCCTTCGTAAAATGTACTATTCCTTTCACAAAGCTTATAACGTTACCGATCAAATGGTCTCGGATGACCTGGCTACCTACTCTTCTTACATTAATTCAAAGAGTATGCCAATAATAATTATCTTTAACATAGAATACATGTGACTAAAGTTGGCCCCGCCATTTTTTATTTTTATATAAAACTAGCCTCACCCGGCGTACGTTGTTACGCTCAAGAAAGAATGAATAAAGTATTTTATTTCGAGATTGAAAAAACTTAGTTTATTTTATCAATGACAATGAAAATGTTCATTGTAAGTAATTACTGTAATGCGAGTGGATATACAACATTCTTAGTTTTTCCATTCGGTGCAAAAATGAACAATTTTTTCGGCGTTCCAACTCTGGAGCATGCAACATATAGCTGGCCATGGGAAAAACATGGATTCTCAATATTCAATCCCGCAACAGCAAGCGATTGTCCTTGAGCTTTATTGATTGTTATCGCAAAGGCTAGGCGAACAGGAAATTGTAATCGCTTGAAATTGAACGGTAGGTCGGTGGGTATCATCGGAATTCTTATAATCAGCACATCTTCAGCTCAAAGAGCTGAAAATCCACCAAAAACAACATTGAGTGCATTTTTCCATTTGTGTTGAACGGATGAATTTGCGAGAACATTGTTATAATGAAGTTCCGAAATATTATGTTTCAAAAAGTGCTTTGACAGCTCATTCGTTCCAGAAATGTAAGTTTTCAATTGCTCTGGTGGCTCATTTAGTGGAGGCAATTTGATTTTTCCATTCGAACAACACATTCCAGGCGACTCTTTCTGAAACTTCAAAGCACGGCAATACAAACAGACTATTATCCATCTTACTAATCATAACATTTATATACAAACTGTAGTCGCAGTCTTTATTGTAATTGAATGCCTCTAATTTCAAATCGGAACGCAACCTTAATTGAGCTTGTCGTAAACGCGTGCATTCTGGAGACGTGCTTCACGTTGCTTATCCATTTCTCTTGCTCTTGCAGTTACTGTTGGAACTCGATTATTTTCATTTCGTTCTGAACGCTGTTCGTCCGTTTCCATTGCTCTTGCAGTTGCAGTTTGAACTCGATTTTTTTCATTTCGTTCAAAACGTTGCTCATCCGTTTCTGCTGCTATAACGGCTGTCACACGTCTCAAATTACGTGTAGATCTTCCAATAGATGTCTTTTTCCGTGGCATTTGGTTTAATTTTCACTGCTCACTATCTGCAACTAAATAGAATATTTATGTTCTATATGTACACCATTTATGACAGTGAATGTCACCATAAATATTTACCACGCAAATATGTTTTGCCTCTCAACATGAATTGATTATCAATTTTTGATTTTTGAAATATATAAATAACGACAACGCAAGTCAATTTTATTTAATCGATCAATCATCGCAGTATTTTTGTTCATAAAAAATCATGCAAATATTGCGAATTTTTTCATGTTTTAATCTTCTTTTCCTTTCGATTTTTCTTCTTATTATTTCATTTACTCCTCTTATGTTTATAAAAAAATAAAAAAATTCCTTTCTTTCTTCGTAAAATTCCACGCGTGCCGCTCTATAAACCTTTCTTATGAATTGTAGAATAAGTTTTCTTTTAGCACTCAAGATTTTTGTGCGTAAACACACATAAATTAGAATAAAAATTTAGATAGATAGATGTGACAAAGTGCACTAAAAATGCATTTGTTGCAAACCATTTCAATCCTTCGTAGGCGTACTCAGAAGATCCTTCCATATTTTCATCCACAATCTGATTAAACGTTAAAAATCAAATAAAAACATAAGATTTTTATTTTTTCTAGCCTAAACTTTGCAGTCCAATTTGTTGCAACACCCTTAGCTGTTTTTTTTTACCAATTGTCCTGAGAAAACCCTACCAAAGAATATATTAAAACTAAACTCACCGAATTTTGACCAAATTTCATACGAATTTTATTTTTCCGGATGGTGTTGCACTGTTCCGCCGATACTGCTGTTGCGTGTGTTAAACTTTGCAGTCTACTCGCTGAAGATATTTCAAATTTTTTTAGTTATTTGACAAAGTTCACTTAAAATGCATTTGTTGCGCCATCTATCTGAATGGTATCGAACTGCTCTATAAACCATCCTTATGACTTTTAGGACAAATTTCTTTCAGCACTCAATGGGGTTGTGTGCATAGTTTTCGAGTTTATCGCGTAAACACACAAATTTTGAATTTTATATACAATAGATTTATTGTGCTGCTTTGTGCTAGACTTGTGCTACTATGTGCCGTAAACATAAAAGTTGTATCTTTAAAGCTCTAGCTTTTATAGCCAAAAAACCATTTTATGACTAAAGTTAGCCCCTCCATTTTTTATTTTTTTTAAAGATTTGTTGTGCTGCGTTGTGCTAAGCTTGTGCTGCTATGTGCCGTAAATATAAACTTTTTATCTCCAAAGCTCTAGCTTTAATAGCCAAAAAACGATTTTTACACTAAAGTTAACCCCGCCATTTTTTTTCTTTTTTTAAGATTTCTTGTGCTGTGTTGTGCTCCGTTTGTGCTGCCATGTGCCGTAAAGATTATTTTTTTATTTTCAAAGCTCTCCGTTTTATAACCAAAAAACTTTTGTATGAAAAACAAGAAAAAAACCACAGCCATTTTTTTTTTTTTTTACTTGTGCTGATTTGTGCTCTAGTTTTTATAGCCAAAAACCGATTTTATGACTAAAGTTAGCGCCGCCATTTTTTATTTTTTTTTTAAAGATTTGTTGTGCTGCATTGTGCTAAGCTTGTGCTGCTATGTGCCGTAAATATAAACTTTGTATATTTAAACCTCTCGTTTATATCAGCAAGAAACGATTTTATGACTCAAGTTAGTCCCGCCATTTTTTTGTTTTTTTTTTTAAGATTTGTTGTTGTGTTTGGGAGGGGTTGAGGAAAAAATTGTCAAAAAAGTGGGGGGTTATTTTCCAGTTAGGAAGGGGAGTTGAGGAGTAGTTGGGGGATGTTTGGATGGTGGTGGGCCTGGTGAGTTATTTTTGCGCAAATAATTTTTTAACTGAACGATTAGCATACACAACAATTTTATATGATAAGGTTCCAATAAATGCGAAGAGTTACCGATTAATGCAGAGTGCTATAATTCTCTTTTTCTTTAAGCATGAAGGAGGCGTAAGGTGTTTACATAAGAATTTTTTTTATTTTTCCTGCTATGAATTAGAAAACACCCTGTATATGTATACCTTTGGAATTTGAATTATTCTCCTGTAATAATTTCCTGATCGCATCATATTTCTGGGCTTTCAGAAGTATTTTCGACTAATATAACAGTAAGAGAAAAAACAAGAACAAAGAAAATAAGCAATGTCGATCTTTTTTCTTTGAGTAAGAGCTTAAGACATATATTTGTGATGCACATTTAAAAAAAAACAAATAACAGTACTATCTTCTCAAAAAAAAAAAATACTACTTGTTTCATAACTAAACACCTTCCTCTAAAATTATTATACTTAATGTTAATATTATTCCGGTGGGCAAAATCGTATCGTCACCTCCAAGTGGTGCCTGCTGGATAGCCGAAAGGTGAACTAACGACGAACGTTGGATCCATCGGATCCATAGGTTGTAGATACCTGAGTTATCCTCTCAGGAACTAGGAGCAGGAAGAAAGAGATACGCTCTGAAGATCCAACCACCACAAAGATCTATGTCATGCACAGGCCTCACAAGCCGGTCATGAAAGGGAAACTAGATTGTGATGAAAACCGCAGAAAATGCCTCGGATGAAAGAACCAAAAATGTTGACGACCCCCCCCGCAGACGAAAAACGGACAACGATTTACGCATATGCACATGGAATGTGCGTACGCTAAACAGGCCGCGTAAAGCCGAACAGCTAGCCGAGACCCTCGCCAGTCTCAACGCTGATATAACAGCCCTGCAGGAGATGCGATGGGATGGACCGGGCCTGAGAATTACGGAGGACTGTAATTTCTATTATGGGAAATGCCACCTTGATGGGAGATCGCGCTTGTTTGGGTGCGGATTCGCTGTCAGAGGAAGACTTAGGCAAAAGGTCTTGAGCTTTCGCGAAGTCAGCGAGAGAGTGACAACGATCCGCATTAAGGCCAAATTCCACCACATAAGCCTAATTAGCGCCCATGCCCCTACAGAAGAGAAAGACGACGCTACCAAAGAATGTTTCTACGAGCTCCTCGCCAAAACATATGAGCAGTGCCCAAAACATGACATTAAAATTCTTTTGGGAGACTTCAATGCCAAAATTGGGAGAGAGGACATCTTTGGTATGACGATCGGAAAACACAGCCTGCACGACACCACCTCCGACAACGGACTCAGGCTCATCGATTTTGCAGCGGGAAAAAACATGGTGCTGAGCAGCACGCGATTCCCACGTCCCGACATCCACAAGGGCACATGGCGATCCCCAGATGGTCGAACCTGCAACCAAATCGACCATGTTGTGATTGATGGAAGACACTCCTCCAGCATTATGAATGTCCGTACTTTCCGAGGAGCAAACATCGATTCGGACCACTACCTAGTCGGTGCAAAACTTAGGGTACGGATCTCCATGGAAGTTCTTAGGCGAACACCGACTACACCTAGGAAATTCAATGTTGGACGTCTTCAATCGGAAGAGACCGCCGCTGCCTATGCCGACCGCGTATCCCTTGAGCTTGCGAGAAATCCTTCGACTGATGACATGAACCCGGAAGACCAATGGCAGCTATGTCAACAAGCCATAAGAAGTGCTGCGTCAGAGGTATTGGGCTTTTCACATCCACCCCCCAGAAACCCCTGGTTCGACTCCGAATGTGCTCAGGCAAACAAAGCCAAAACGGAGGCATACAAGTCGTGGCTCCAGAGAGATACTAGAGCATCCAGAAATCTCTATGTTGAGCGAAGGAAAGTTGAGAAACGTCTACTCAGGAGAAAGAAAAAAGAACACCAGCAACGCGAAGTCGAGGAGATGCAGAGATGTTTTTGCAGAAAAGAGGTACGAAACTTCTATAAAAAGGTGAAACAGTCTACATCCGGTTTCACAAGCCGCCCTGGGCCCTGCAAAGATCAGGATGGAAATACCATAGTGGAAACGCAGGCGATGTAAGCCATCTGGAGAGACTACTTTAACCGGTTGCTAAATGGCGATGACAGCCAAGATCCCGCCCAAGATCAACTTGTTCCAGTTAATCTAGATGACGACCACGAACTACACCCGCCCGACCAAAATGAAATCAAAGTAGCCATCACCAGACTAAAGATGAATAAGGCAGCTGGATGTGATGGCCTTCAAGCGGAGCTTTTTAAACACGCTGGAGATGACCTGGTCAGGAGCATACACCAACTCATCTGCAAAATATGGTCGGAGGAAAGTATGCCCGATGAGTGGAATCTCAGTACCATCTGCCCGATTCACAAAAAAGGAGACCGCCTCCTCTGCGCCAACTATAGAGGCATAAGCCTTTTAAACATCGCCTACAAGATCCTGTCCAGCGTTTTATGTGAACGTCTCAAGCCGTTTGCTGACGACCTGATAGGTCCTTACCAATGCGGCTTCAGACCTGGAAAATCTACCACCGACCAAATATTCACATTACGCCAGATCCTGGAGAAAACCCAAGAGTATAACATCGACACCCACCACCTGTTCGTCGATTTTAAAGCCGCCTACGACAGTGTTAATAGAGTTGAACTGTATCGTGCCATGTCTAACTTTAGAATCCCTGCTAAACTGATACGCCTTATCAGGATGACGTTGGAGAATGCTCGCTGTTCCGTCCAAGTTGGTAGAGACTCTACTGAAACCTTCGAAACCACCAGAGGGCTAAGACAAGGTGACGCACTGTCGTGCAGCTGTTTTAATATTGTGCTTGAAAATGTAATACGGAGCACCCATGCCAGTACATCAGGCACCATTTTCAATAGATCGACACAATTACTTGGGTTTGCTGACGACATAGACGTGATAGGAAGAACAAAGCGAGCAGTAACCGGTGCTTTCACTACTATGGAATCAGCAGCAAGCAGAATGGGGCTGAAAATAAACGAGGACAAGACGAAGTATATGCTTTCATCAACAAAAGTCCAATCCCACCACCGACTTGGTCAGAACGTAACCATTGATAGGTATAACTTCGAGGTAGTCAGTGAATTTGTCTACCTGGGCACTGCTGTAAACACAGGCAAAAACATCAGCGCTGAAATCAAACGCAGACTAACTCTTGCTAATCGCTGTTTCTTTGGGCTGAGTAAGCAATTGAGAAGTAAAGCCCTATCGAGAAGAACCAAGGTGACACTGTACAAAACACTCATCATCCCGGTCCTGCTATATGGTGCAGAAGCATGGACCCTATCCCAATCGGATGAAAATTCACTTGGAGTCTTCGAGAGAAAAGTTCTGCGTACGATCTATGGTCCTGTCTGCGTAAATCGCGAAAACAACGTTTGGAGAAGAAGATATAACAATGAACTGTACGAGCTGTACAGCGACATAAGCCTAGCCAGAAAAATTCGAATCCAAAGACTAAGATGGCTGGGCCATGTAGAGCGAATGGACATCGACGCTCCAGCTCGTAAAGTCTTCAACGCCAAACCCGAGGGAGTCAGAAGCCAAGGTAGACCTCATCTTCGATGGAGTGACCAGGTAGAGGGAGACATCCGTCAACTTGGAGTACGAAATTGGAGACAGCAGGCTAGAGATCGAGCCGGCTGGAGGGGCATTCTCAGCAAGGCCTTGGAGTACCACGCTCCAGTGGCGCCAACATAAGTAAGTAAGTAAGTTAATATTATTCCAATACTTACTAGAAGAATATCTTTTATCTTGATTAACACAGATTACACAATTACTCATAACGCACTTTTATTTTCTTATTTCAATTACTATGACCTTTCTCTTCATAGTTTCGCAGGCGAATGAAGCATGACACAGAAGAATCTTTATATGATCAATAAGATCATGACAAACACGGAAACAACAACAAGGACAACATCTATGCATCGTAATAGAAAATAAAATGCACGACTGGGTCGCACGAACTTGCTCTAATGTGTGACAGTGAGATATTGATAAATATAAAAATTTTCAAAATTCTTAAATAAATACTTAAACTAATTTGAGCTGAAAAAAAAGTACGCCATTTTATTTCTTGGATAAATTTGAATTTATGAGAATAAATTCATAAAAATCTGTGGAGCGGTTTTTGAGAAAAAAAGTTTTTTTTGAAAAACTTTTTGAAAAAAATTTTCAAAAAAAATTCAAAAACGCCAGTTTGTAGGTATTCAGCAAATACATTTATTTAAAAATTTTAGAAAAAAATTTAATAAGCAGTTTTCAAAATATTAATTTTTTAAATTTTTTTTAAAAAAATGCTTTTAAAATTACAAAAAAATATATTCCAAAAATATTGGTATGCAATACAAATTGAACTACCTACAGCTATATGTGTGTGAAATTTCGAAAGAATCGGTTGAGTCGTTTTCGAGATAGTCGAAAGCAAAAAAAACGGTCCTATGGAAAGTACCGTTCTAAGCCATTTTAAAATTTTTTTTTTCAGCCATATGATTGATCGTACCTAAAAAGCAACACTGATTTTTTTAAATCGAAATCATTAGAACCATTTTTGAGAAAAATAAGCTTTAACGTAACGGTTGTATGACAGGTACCGTTATTTTTTGAGCTAAAAAAAAAATTTCAATTTCCCCTCTGTACAATACCTAAAAAAGTCCATATACCAAGTTTGAAGCAATTCGGCCCACCCGTTTGGGCTGTAGGTCTACATACAGACAGACAGACAGACAGACAGACAGACAGACAGACAGACAGACAGACAGACAGACAGACATACAGACGGACAGAATTTTTAGACTATCTTTTTTCGTCTTCGCTATCATCGTAATGTCATGTTTGATTGTTATCTCAAAACTTTTTTTTTCGACGAATGCATAACTTGCCTTATAGTACCTATAATCGCAAGTAAAATAAAGTGCACGACTGGGTCGTACGAACTTGCTCTAATGTGGTAAAATGGTCTTCGGTGCATGAGGTTTTGGGAAAAAAGCGTTGAAAAAATAATATGAAATTTTATAAATCACTTAAAAATCAATACCTAAAACGTTTTTTGGAGAAAATGAAGTAAGCCATCAGGTTTCTTTTACGTTTTTGAATGTTTACGAAAAAATTTTTCAAAATCGTTCGACCAGTTTTTTCAAAAAACAGTTTTTTTTGAAAAACTTTTCGAAAATATATTCCAAATTTTGTTTGAGTATGCCAACTTCTTGCACTTTGTAGTTTTTATCAGAAAAAGAAAATTAAAAAAATATGTATTAAACCGTTTTTGGAAAAAACAAAAAATAAAAAAAATTTTTGAAACTTTTTTAAAAAACTCAAAAAATTTTTTTTTGAAAAATTTAAGAATTTTTATTATTTCTTTTATAAAAGGGCTTCTACATTAAAAATTTCATCGAAATCCGTCAAGTGGTTTCCGAGAAAATCGGATTTCAAAAAAGCGGTCCTATGGGAGGTACCGTTATAAGACTTTTCCTAAAAAATCTACTCCAACCAAAACATAAAGCTTGCACATAAAACACTATTCAGAAAGTTTTATTAAAATCGTAGGAGCCGTTTTTGAGAAAAATTAATTTTTCTTTAAAAATCGTATGGCAGGTACCGTTAGTTTTGGAGCTAGAATGCTAATTCCAAAAACCCCTCTGTAGGACGTCATAATAATACTATCTACCAAGTTTGAAGCAAATCGGTCCAGCCGTTTAGGCTGTAGGTGCCGATACAGACGGACGGACAGACAGACAGACAGACAGACAGACAGACAGACAGACAGACAGACAGACAGACAGACAGACAGAATTGTCGGACCCACTTTTGTAGGCTTCTCTATCATCGTAATGTTATGTTTGATTGTCAAAAAAAATTTTTTTTTTTTTACGATTGCATAACTTGCCTTATAGTACCTATAATCGCAAGTAAAAATAAAGCGGTATCCGCGAGCGGTGCGGCGCCAGGATATTCGTAGTCCCTTCTGTCCCTTTTTGCGGACCAGCCATAATTCCGATGCAGAACCATCATCAGAGCGCAAAAAAATCAACAAGTGCAACAACAAAATAGCGGGTGACCATTAAAAGGATCGATTCTAGGTCACAATCAACGGTATCCGCGAGCGGCGGCATGATATTATTCATCTTTGACCATCATAGCAACCCTTCTTGGTCCGCGGTACCAGTTTCGTTGCAAAACACCGCCGTCATAGTAGTGAACGAGAAATAGAGAGCTAATTTTGAACTATTTCCACTCATGACCATTACACATACACATGCAAAACAACAACAGAATTGCACAAATACAGCAAAGGTCAAAGATAGAGCAAATTCCAAAAGAAGGTTGTTTTTTATTTTTTGATTTTTACTTGCTCAATAGGGCAAGTATTGGTTTCGTGCAGAAAAAATAAAATGCACGACTGGGTCGCACGAACTTGCTCTAATGTGTGACAGTGGTCTAAGGGTTTGAGATTTTGATAAAAATAAATTTTTCAAAATTATTAAATAAATACTTAAACTAATTTGAGCTGAAAAAAAGTACGCCATTTTATTTCTTGGATACATTTGAATTTATGAGAATAAATTTATAAAAATCTGTGGAGCGGTTTTTGCGAAAAAAAGTTTTTTTTGAAAAACTTTTTGAAAAAAATTTTTTAAAAAAATTCGAAAACGCCAGTTTATAGGTATTCAGCAAATACGTTTATTTAAAATTGTTAGAAAAAAATTTAATAAGCAGTTTTCAAAATATTAATTTAAAATTTTTTTTTTTTAAATGCTTTTAAAAATACAAAAAAATATTTTTCAAAAATATTGGTATGCAATACAAATTTAGCTACCTACAGCTATATGTGTGTGAAATCTCGAAAGAATCGGTTGAGTCGTTTTCGAGTTAGTCGAAAGCAAAAAAACGGTCCTATGGAAAGTACCGTTCTTAGCCATTTTTTTAAACTTTTTTTAAGCCATAATATTGGTCCTACCTAAAAAGCAACACTGATTTTTTTAAATCGAAATCCTTAGAGCCGTTTTTGAGAAAAATAAGCTTTAACGTAACGGTTATATGGCAGGTACCGTTATTTTTTAAGCTAAAAAAAAAATGTCAATTTAACCTCTGTACAATACCTAAAAAACTCTATATACCAAGTTTGAAGCAATTCGGCCAACCCGTTTGGGCTGTAGGTCTCTATACATACAGACAGACAGACAGACAGACAGACAGACAGACAGACAGACATACAGACGGACAGAATTTTTAGTCCACCTTTTTTCGTCTTCGCTATCATCGTAATGTCATGTTTGATTGTTATCTCAAAACTTTTTTTTTCGACGAATGCATAACTTGCCTTATAGTACCTATAATCGCAAGTAAAAAATCGAGGTTTTAATCAAACATGACATAACGATGATAGAGAAGACCAAAAAAGTGGTTTTCGCCATACCGTCCGTCGGTCTGTCTGTGCGTCTGTGCGCTTTTTCATGCTACAGCTTCAACCGCTTGACGGATTTTCTTCAAACTTGATATACCTATAGTAGTTTGAAGAAAAACGGTTGTCGAGGTTTTTTACTTGCGATTATAGGTACTATAAGGCAAGTTATGCATTCGTCGAAAAAAAAAGTTTTGAGATAACAATCAAACATGACATTACGATGATAGAGAAGACGAAAAAAGATGGTCTAAGAATTCTGTCCGTCTGTATGTCTGTCTGTCTGTCTGTCTGTCTGTCTGTCTGTCTGTCTGTCTATCTGTCTGTCTGTCTGTCTGTCTGTATGTATAGAGACCTACAGCCCAAACGGGTGGGCCGAATTGCTTCAAACTTGGTATATAGACTTTTTAGGTATTGTACAGAGGGGAAATTGAAATTTTTTTTTAGCTTAAAAAATAACGGTACCTGCCATACAACCGTTACGTTAAAGCTTAGTTTTCTCAGAAACGCCTCTAACGATTTCGATTTAAAAAAATCAGTGTTGCTTTTTAGGTACGACCAATAATATGACTAAAAAAAAAGTTTTAAAAAATGGCTAAGAACGGTACTTTCCATAGGACCGTTTTTTTTGCTTTCGACTATCTCGAAAACGACTCAACCGATTCTTTCGAAATTTCACGCACATATAGCTGTAGGTAGCTCAATTTGTATTGCATACCAATATTTTTGAAAAATATTTTTTTTGTATTTTTAAAAGCATTTTTAAAAAAAAAATGTAAAAACTTATATTTTGAAAACGGCTTATTAAATTTTTTTCTAAAAAATTTAAATAAATGTATTTGCTGAATACCTATGAACTGGCGTTTTTAAATTTTTTTGAAATTTTTTTTCAAAAAGTTTTTCAAAAAAAACTTTTTTTCTCAAAAACCGCTCCACAGATTTTTATAATTTTTTTCTCATAAATTCAAATTTTTTCCAAGAAATAAAATGGCGTACTTTTTTTCAGCTCAAATTAGTTTAAGTATTAAGTCTGTCTATCTGTCTGTCTGTCTGTATGTATAGAGACCTACAGCCCAAACGGGTGGGCCGAATTGCTTCAAACTTGGTATATAGACTTTTTAGGTATTGTACAGAGGGGAAATTGAAATTTTTTTTTTAGCTTAAAAAATAACGGTACCTGCCATACAACCGTTACGTTAAAGCTTAGTTTTCTCAGAAACGCCTCTAACGATTTCGATTTAAAAAAATCAGTGTTGCTTTGTAGGTACGACCAATAATATGACTAAAAAAAAAGTTTTAAAAAATGGCTAAGAACGGTACTTTCCATAGGACCGTTTTTTTTGCTTTCGACTATCTCGAAAACGACTCAACCGATTCTTTCGAAATTTCACGCACATATAGCTGTAGGTAGCTCAATTTGTATTGCATACCAATATTTTTGAAAAATATTTTTTTTGTATTTTTAAAAGCATTTTTAAAAAAAAAATGTAAAAACTTATATTTTGAAAACGGCTTATTAAATTTTTTTCTAAAAAATTTAAATAAATGTATTTGCTGAATACCTATGAACTGGCGTTTTTAAATTTTTTTGAAATTTTTTTTCAAAAAGTTTTTCAAAAAAAACTTTTTTTCTCAAAAACCGCTCCACAGATTTTTATAAATTTTTTCTCATAAATTCAAATTTTTTCCAAGAAATAAAATGGCGTACTTTTTTTCAGCTCAAATTAGTTTAAGTATTAAGTCTGTCTATCTGTCTGTCTGTCTGTCTGTCTGTATGTATAGAGACCTACAGCCCAAACGGGTGGGCCGAATTGCTTCAAACTTGGTATATAGACTTTTTAGGTATTGTACAGAGGGGAAATTGAAATTTTTTTTTTAGCTTAAAAAATAACGGTACCTGCCATACAACCGTTACGTTAAAGCTTAGTTTTCTCAGAAACGCCTCTAACGATTTCGATTTAAAAAAATCAGTGTTGCTTTGTAGGTACGACCAATAATATGACTAAAAAAAAAGTTTTAAAAAATGGCTAAGAACGGTACTTTCCATAGGACCGTTTTTTTTGCTTTCGACTATCTCGAAAACGACTCAACCGATTGTTTCGAAATTTCACGCACATATAGCTGTAGGTAGCTCAATTTGTATTGCATACCAATATTTTTGAAAAATATTTTTTTTGTATTTTTAAAAGCATTTTTTAAAAAAAAATTTAAAAACTTATATTTTGAAAACGGCTTATTAAATTTTTTTCTAAAAAATTTAAATAAATGTATTTGCTGAATACCTATGAACTGGCGTTTTTAAATTTTTTTTGAAATTTTTTTTCAAAAAGTTTTTCAAAAAAAACTTTTTTTCTCAAAAACCGCTCCACAGATTTTTATAAATTTTTTCTCATAAATTCAAATTTTTTCCAAGAAATAAAATGGCGTACTTTTTTTCAGCTCAAATTAGTTTAAGTATTTATTTAAGAATTTTGAAATTTTAATTTCTATCAAAATCTCAAGCCCCTAAACCACTGTCACTCATTAGAGCAAGTTCGTGCGACCCAGTCGTGCATTTTATTTTATTTCGTTTTAGCCCGGCTCAAACTGGTACCTTTCAAGTAACGGTTTTTTTCAATTTGAATTTTCTCGAAAACGGCTCTAAAGATTTTGATTAAACTCAAAATTAAGTTTACTTTAAGCATTTCTAACAAAACTGCATTTTTCGTTTTTGGCTCAAATAGTCCTAACGAAAATCAGGTTTTAACGGCTTTTTTTCAAATAGCCATAAGTTCACAACGGCTTGATTGAATCGACTCAAATTTCGTTTGACATAGTTTTTTATAGTTTTCTGTAGGATGGCTTTGTAAATTTATTCCCTGAAGCTTTTCTAAACGGTGGCTTCCATACAACGAGCGGATAAGTCTTAGCCAACAGTTTTTGCTCGAAAACAGCTCTAACGATTTTGATTAAACTTTGTGTGTTATATTCTTTTAGTGTTTTTAAGAGAACTGCGTTTTCAGTTTTTGGCTAAAAATGCAAATAACGGAGATCTGCTCTTAACGGCTTTTTTTCAAATGGCCATAAGTTGTCAACGGTTGCATCGAATTCACTCAAACTTTGTTTGGTATACTTTCTTTCCGCTTCCTTTCAGATGGCATTGATTTTTTTTAAATGGTGGCTCCTATACAAAGAGCCATTAGATTTTGGCCAATTTTTTCGTTTTTTCTAATTTACTCAAAAAAGGCTCTCCCGATTTTTATGAAACTTTGTATGTTACATATACAGAATACTTCAAAGAAAACTGCATTTTTAGTTTTTTGCTACACATGACAATAGCGGAAATTGGTAATATCAGTTTTATTAATTTGGCCATAAGCGGAAATTTATATCACCCAAAAGACGACATCTAAATTTGATATACTAAAGGTTACTTAACGTTAGCTCCCGTATATCGAGTCTTCCAGTTTTAGCCAATTTTTTTTTAGTTTTTACCAAATTTTTCAAAAATTAGTTGCTCTTATTGATCGAAAAGTTTGTTTTCGTCTTAGTATTGCACCCACAGAGCAAGTACGTCCGACCCAGTCGTGCATTTTATTTTATTTGTGCAGATCATGCAATTTCAACAAGCTTGTAGCTTAGCCTGTGTACCTACCTACCTTAACAGTTTAGCAACAATTATTTTTGTTCCATTTGCAAAACAGAAAAATAGAATATAATGCAAAAAAAAGATATCCCACTCTAAATTTTTTGGAATTGACTTTATTTGTTATTCCTAAGATTAAAAAAAAAAAAAAACCAAGTTGGTAACCACGAAACTACCTACAAGTTAAATGATAATGATAACAAATGTTCTGATTGGTTTATTTTTATTTTTATACAACTTACATAAAGCTGAGTTTTTACTTGCGATTATAGGTACTATAAGGCAAGTTATGGATTCGTGCAGAAAAAAAAATTTGAGATAACAATCACACATGACATTACGAAGATGGAGAAGTTGAAAAAGGTGGGTCTGAAAATTCCGTCCGTCCGTCTGCCTGTCTGTCTGTCTGTTTGTCTGTCTGTATGCCTGTTCGCGCCTCCAGAGCCTGAACGGATGGGCCGATTTGCTTCAAATTTCGTATTTAGGATTTATTTGGCCGTCCCTCAGAATTTTTTTTAAATTTTTGCTCTAGGCCCAAAAATAACGGCACCTGCCTTACAATCGTGAAGAAAAATATTGATTTTCTCAAAAACGGCTCTAACGATTTTGATAAAACTTTCAGAATGCTATTTGTGCAAGACAGTCTATCTTTTAGTTAGAAAAGATTTTTCAAAATTTGTCTAATAACGGTACCTCTCATAGAACAAGTATTTTCAAATCAAATTTTCTCGTTAACTATACATCCGATTCCAATAAAATGTTGGTCACGGTAAGTCATTCATAACTTTATTAATATGGCATTTCAAAATTTACAAAAACTTTTTTTTTTTTGATTTCTTATAATTTTTTCAAAAAATTTTTTGGTCTTCGAAATATGTTGAAAACGGGTATATTGATTTTTTTAAAAATATTTTTTCAAATGTAAACTATAGATTGCCATATATTTGCATACTCAAAAAAATTTTAAAGTATTTTTTGGAAACGTTTTTCAAGAATAACCTTTTAAAAAAAACTGGTCGAACGATTTTCAATGCTTTTTTTTTTCCTAGAAAAAACTCTTCAACTTATTTAAAAAATAAAAGAATTTTCGAAATTATTTAAATTTTTTTTAATCCATATATGCAGCCACTAAGCAATTGCTTATCATAAGAGCAAGTTCGTGCGAATATTTCTCATTAAGTAGGTTTTTTTTATATAGCACACGCGCTCAAGGTGGTACCCCGTGGCTTAGTGGTTATTGTGTCGGACTGCTGGGATTTTGACTGCTGGAACACAATAGAAAACCGCAGCTGGAACCGCAGCCGCAACCGTATCGCATGCCGTACGTAGCTAATTAGAATTGCCCACAATGGAGTCGTTACGTGTACTCCACCTTTTTTTACAATTTCCACTGAAGAACACATATATACGCATATAATAGATGAAAAAACGTACATATATATCGCATCATGTATAGTCTTTTCTATAAATTTGTACTTAACTGACCTAATTTCTAAAAGGATTTTATTAGCACGTTGCTCTTTTTTTGTATGGAATGTCAAAAATGCACACGTATTTATTAAAAGTTGGTCAACTCGTCCGTCGCCGTTTGCGGATGCGTTTTGCAGGTCGGTCTCGTTGTGTCCACAACTGTGAAATTCCGGGAGATGTTCGTCCCATGTGCGATGGTTACATAGTTACATTGCACGTACTGAGCGATCATTGTTTTGATGATTCGATTTACTCTCTCAGATGGGTTTTCTTGTGGGGTATATGGTGCGGTGAGGCGATGTTGAATACCAATTTCCGTGGTGAACTCCTGGAACTGGTGGCTGGTGAATTGCGTGCCATTATCGGAAAGTACTTTTTTGGTATTCCTCCAAATCGATTAAAGATTCTCTCTCTTAATGATTGTATTTTGTATGACTCCTTTTGTGGTCGGGACTGACGGCTTCTACCCATTTTGAGAATTTATCGGTCCTGACCAGCATCATAGTGTAGGTATGGTTAGGTTAGGTTAAGGTGGCTGTCAGTCAACGACTGACACACTTAGACCAGATACTAGGTCCATTGTGATACTGCATATGAAAGTAAGGCACTACCTCACTAATGTTAAAACCAATTGGAACTTTTAATAAAGCGATGGAGACAGTGCATGTCTGTCTGAGTTAGATCATTAATCTCGTTGAAGAAAAATTCTCCCAAATGTAATTTTCGTCTTTGTGAGAGAGTAGGGCATGAACAAAGAAGATGAGTTATAGTCTCTTCTTCTTCTTCGTCCATGCAACTTCTGCAGAAGTCGTTCGAGAAGACACCGAGTCTAATAGCATTTCTGCCTATAAAACAGTGTCCAGTTATGACACTGATTAAGGAGCTAAGGAGAAATCTACCAAGAGAAAACAAACATTTGGAACGTTTTGGATCTAGTTTTGGCCAGATATGTTTTGTCGCCTGACAGGTGGTCAAGTTTGACCACCTTAGATTTGTTTCGTTCATGGCATCGTGTTTTAGCATGAGTTTACAGTAGCGATAGCAGTACTTTCAGTTCTAGCGAGTTTTAGTTATTTATTTATTTATTTCATCGTCCTTGCAGTTTCTTGGAATATCTCTATGTCCTGGCACCCAAAAACGGTGAATGTTAAACTGTTCTGCCATTTCCGAGACATATGAGCGACAGTTGCGGGCTGTTGCTGAGTTCGTGGAAACCGACTCGAATGATTTAAGGGCTGCTTGGCTAACTGAGAAGTTGCGGATATTCGACGTGAATATCACGTTTTCCTTGAGCCAGGATAGAATCTCTTTTATCGCCAGAAGTTCCGCTTGGAACACGCTACAATAGATAGGGAGTCGGAAAAAGAGACTAAGATCTAGTTCTTCTGAGTACACACCGCCTACAACCCCATCTTCGGTTTTTAAACCATCAGTGTAGAAATGAATCGAGTCATCTCACGAGAAATGTCCTTCGTCCCAATCAGACCGTGATGGAATGTAGACTCGGAAAAACCAGTTGGGGTATGGTGTAGTCGGAGTGACTTGGAAATGTTCTGAATGAATTCAGAATAACAGTGTGTCCAATTGAGTTATTGGTCCATTGAGAGGTGGCTCTGAGACGGATTGTTATCCTCGCGGGCCATTTGTTTACTAAAGATGTCGAGGAGTATAAGATTAAGAAGAGTGTCTAAGGCAGCTGAAGGTGTCGTACGCAGTGTTCCAGTGACACATAAACACGCTGATCTTTGGACTTTGCTTAGGTGGTCCCGGTAGGACACTTTATCCAAAGCAGTCCACCATACTGTTATCCCATAAGTGAGTATCGGTCTCATGACCGCTGTATATAACCAGTGGGTAGTTTGCGGGGATAAGCCCCACTTATTCCCTTTTAATTTTCGCAAGAAAAGAGTCACCGTGGCCTTTTTTCTCTTTCCTTAATGTTGGGCAGTGGCGATTCCTCTCAGTTGGCTAGGTTGGCTGCGACAAACCAAAAATAAATACCTAAATGCAATTCATATTAAATGTATCATGGAAATAATATTTTGCGTACAAAATACAAATACAAACCTGATTGTGTTTTTTAAAAACCCATGTGTTTACCTAATTACAACAAAACATTTTTCATTCAAATAAAACTAACCGCAGCAATCTCGTGACTTTTTACTCCCATGCAAAATTTCTCGTCTTTCGCATGCTTTCGGTTTACGATCTAGAATGGCTTTGGAAATAGCGCATTCATATTCTAATTCAAATCGTATGCAAACTCCCTTTACCCCTCGCGTGACACTCTATTCCACCTTTAATGCATAAAATCGATGCTCAGAATAATAGCCATACTGCGAACGGTGAGTGAAAGGAAAACAAATAAAAACTTCACCAGCCAGCCATCGCATCATTGGCAAAGCACAAGCAGGGCTGAAAAGATTGCCAGGAAAATCTAAGTAGGTTCGCAAAAAGTATTAAGTACTATGTAGGGTCTATATTAAAATGAAATGCACGACTTTGTCACACATACTTGATCTGTGGGTGCAATAGATGATTTTTGAGCAATAAAAACTACTCTTCGTTGTATAAAATATGCAAGGAAGTTCAAAATATTTGTTTAAGAAATGTTTGTGTCGCGCATTTCGAGCATGTTGACAGTGTTATAAGATACGTTAATTGTACCGTTATTTGCGTTATACAAAGACGTCTAATGAATTAAGCTGCTGCTATACATCAGATGTCCGTTACTTGAATTCTAAGCCCAAACAAAAGAACGCAGTTATATATTGTAACGAAGTGTTTTTATACACTGCCATTACGCATTCACTATCCCGTACCTACCATCAACCAAACCGCACTCCACGATAACATCACTGGTCAAACAACACAACATTATACCCGCCACCGCCCGACCGCACCACCTAATTACCATCAAACCATTGCAGCAGGCAAACTTTATAACGTCACTGGTTATTCAAAGTTACCTGCACCCACCCGACCGCACCACCAACCAGATAACAATAAGCCATTGCAACGATACATCACGCCACCAAATACACCACACTATCCAATTACGAATAATCCACCCACCGCCACCCAACCGCACCACACAACATCGTACATACCAAGCAACACTCAACACACAGCACATTGGGTGTGCTGCGAGGTTAAAATTACACACGATCAACGAGTGGTGTGTATCGATCATCGTCATCACCATCTCCAGGAGGCTAATGTGTGTATATTGCTGGTTAAAGGGCCGCCGTCGCCGCATGGACTACAACAAGAATAATAGTGATTGTAATGAAATTTTCATGTTTGGTTTTTATAATTACCAGTGTGTTTTTGGTTAATTATTTACTAGTAGAAGTAGAATAAGTAGCTAAAATGGTCTTCTAGCTTTCCGAAACAATTGACCACAGCTAAATAAATTATATTTAGATTAAAAAAAAAGCAAAGAGAAGACCGGACTTGTTTATTAAGTGCGCAGTGCATTAATAAAACAGTCCTACCGTTTTGACTTAATTGTCACCAAGTTTGCTCCGCTCTCCACTCCTTCTGAGTGTAGATCGGACAGAGGGATTCCTCACCTTTAATAATCTTTGTTCCGAATTTAATTAATAAAGTAATTTGAGGCATCGTAAGCCACCCGTTGTCCCCATTGCTGATAGCTTCTCTAATACTTTGGGTTTGGGCAGAGTTACCGGTCCAACTCACCGCATCGTCCCTCTGATTAGCATTGGCAGAGGCAGGCATCGTAAGCCACCCGTTGTTCCCCATTGCTATTAGCTTCTCTAATACCTTGGGCAGAGTTGTCGGTCCAACTCACCGCATTATCCCTCTGTCTTGTATTGGCAGAGGCAGGCGCCGTAAGCCACCCGTTTTTCCCACGCAAGCACATTTTAAAACTTGTCGTGGGCATGGCTGTCATCGCGGGCACCCACTAGGCAGGTAGTCTATCATAAGTTATATTTACGCTCCTCTGTATGGAATTATAATTGAAAAAAAAATTAATCAAATTGATTTCATTGTACTTTAAGGAAAATAAAAATATTTATTAATTGAGGTTGAGCCCTCTAAACTTCGAGTTTTATTGTGCTTTCTCGGAACAGATCCTGGACCCAGCTGACGCTACCTCAGCTGGAAACTAAAAAGCATCACAATATCAAGAAAATTCTCCCAAAAGAAAAAAAATGTTCAGCAAAAAAATCTAGAAATAAAATGCACGACTGGGTCGCACGAACTTGCTCTAATGAGTGACAGTGGTTTAGGGGCTTGAGATTTTGATAAAAATAAAATTTTCAAAATTCTTAAATAAATACTTAAACTAATTTGAGCTGAAAAAAAGTACTCCATTTTATTTCTTGGATAAATTTGAATTTATGAGAATAAATTTATAAAAATCTGTGGAGCGGTTTTTGAGAAAAAAAGTTTTTTTTGAAAAACTTTTTGAAAAAAATTTTCAAAAAAAATTCAAAAACGCCAGTTCATAGGTATTCAGCAAATACATTTATTCAAAATTTGTACAAAAAAATTTGAGAAGCAGTTCTCAAAATATTAATTTTTTAAATTTTCTTTTTTAAAATGATTTTAAAAATACAAAAAAATATTTTTCAAAAATATTGGTAAGCAAAACAAATTGATCTACCTACAGCTATATGTGTGTGCAATTTCGAAAGGATCGGTTGAGTCATTTTCGAGATAGTCGAAAGCAAAAAAAACGGTCCTATGGAAAGTACCGTTCTTAGCCATTTTTTCAAACTTTTTTTTCAGCCATATGATTGGTCGTACCTAAAAAGCAACACTGATTTTTTTAATTAAAAATCGTTAGAGCCGTTTTTGAGAAAAATAAGCTTTAACGTAACGGTTGTATGGCAGGTACCGTTATTTTTTGAGCTAAAAAAAAAATTTCAATTTCCTTTCTGTACAATACCTAAAAAAGTCTATATACCAAGTTTGAAGCAATTCGGCCCACCCGTTTGGGCTGTAGGTCTTTATACAGACAGACAGACAGACAGACACAGACAGACAGACAGACAGACAGACAGACAGACAGACAGACATACAGACGGACAGAATTTTTAGACCATCTTTTTTCGTCTTCGCTATCATCGTAATGTCATGTTTGATTGTTATCTCAAAACTTTTTTTTTCGACGAATGCATAACTTGCCTTATAGTACCTTTAATCGCAAGTAAAAATCAGTGTTGCTTTTTAGGTACGACCAATTATATGGATGAAAAAAAAGTTTTAAAAAATGGCTAAGAACGGTACTTTCCATAGAACCGTTTTTTTGCTTTCGACTATCTCGAAAACGACTCAACCGATTCTTTCGAAATTTCACACACATATAGCTGTAGGTAGCTCAATTTTTGTATTGCATACCAATATTTTTGAAAAATATTTTGTTGTATTTTTAAAAGCATTTTTAAAAAATTAATATTTTGCAAACTGCTTATTAAATTTTTTTTTAAAAATTTTAAATAAATGTATTTGCTGAATACCTATGAACTGGCGTTTTTGAATTTTTTTTGAAAATTTTTTTCAAAAAGTTTTTCAAAAAAAACTTTTTTTCTCAAAAACCGCTCCACAGATTTTTCTAAATTTATTCTCATAAATTCAAATTTATCCAAGAAATAAAATGGCGTACTTTTTTTTCAGCTCAAATTAGTTTAAGTATTTATTTAAGAATTTTGAAAATTTTATTTTTATCAAAATCTCAAGCCCATAAACCACTGTCACTCATTAGAGCAAGTTCGTGCGACCCAGTCGTGCATTTTATTTTTTTATAGATTTTGTCTTTTCTAAATTCTGTCAATTTGGATAACGTAGTGATCCCACCAACAAAGTACATACAAATTGTTTAAACCATTTTTAAGAAATTTGGTAAACATTTAAATTTTTGTTCTTAAAACTGAAAGGTTCGATATGTGGCATAGCTACAATTAAGCAACCTTTAATCTTTAAAACATAGGTGCAATCTTGTGGGTGCTATGAAAGATACTATATCCTTTAGGAAGTGCGAACCATTTCGTTAATATGGTTGTCCACTTTTGTCCAGTTTAATAAATTCTTATAACCTGATTTCCGTTCATATCATTGGTAGCCGAAAACTAACAAAATGAAGTTTTTTTTTACCTTATGTAACAAAGTTGAATAAAAATCGTTCAAGCGTTTTTTGAGCAAATTAGAAATAAAATGCACGACTGGGTCGCACGAACTTGCTCTAATGTGTGACAGTGGTCTAGGCTCTAGGGGATTGAGATTTTGATAAAAATAAATGTTTCGAAATTCTTAAATAAACACATACATAATATAAATATTTTAAGTAATTTGAGCTGAAAAAAAGTACGCCTTTTTATTTCTCGGATAATTTCAATTTATGAGACTAAATTTATGATCTGTGGCCGGTTTTTGAGGAAAAAAAGTTATTATTGAAAAATTTTTGAAAATATTATCCAAAAAAAAATTCAAAAACGCCAGTTAATAAACATTTAGTAAATACATTTATTTCCAATTTTTGAAAAAAAATTAAGGAGCAGTTTTCAAAATATTACTTTTTAAAATTAAAAAAAAAATGCTTTTTAAAATATTTACAAGAAATATTTTTTAAAAATGTATAGGTATGCGTTCTTGCAGTATAAATTAGGCTGCCGACACCATATATATACATATGTATGAAATTTTGAAAGTATTGGTTGAGTCGGTTTTGAGATATCCAAAACAAAAACTTTTTTTCAGCCATTGATTATTCGTACCTGAAAAGCAATAGCGATTTTTTTAAAATTAGAACCGTTAGAGGCGTTTTTGAGAAAACTAAGCTAAGATCGCGGCATTGAACATTTTTAAAAGATTGAGCGACGGATTGATTTTATGTTCAAATATAGTATAAAAGTTTTTCATACAAATGAAAAAAAAAATAAAATGCACGACTGGGTCGCACGAACTTGCTCTAATGAGTGACAGTGGTTTAGGGGCTTTTTTTTTATTTTTTTTTTTATTTATTTACATAGCTAAAGACTAGCTTCAGATATAAAGTACTTATGTCTATAATAAGAGTACAATTATATAATTGAATACAAATTTGACTGAAATTTAGATGGCTTGAGATTTTGATAAAAATAAAATTTTCAAAATTCTTAAATAAATACTTAAACTAATTTGAGCTGAAAAAAAAGTTCTCCATTTTATTTCTTGGATAAATTTGAATTTATGAGAATAAATTTATAAAAATCTGTGGAGCGGTTTTTGAGAAAAAAAGTTTTTTTTGAAAAACTTTTTGAAAAAAATTTTCAAAAAAAATTCAAAAACGCCAGTTCATAGGTATTCAGCAAATACATTTATTCAAAATTTGTACAAGAAAATTTGAGAAGCAGTTCTCAAAATATTAATTTTTTAAATTTTCTTTTTTAAAATGATTTTAAAAATACAAAAAAATATTTTTCAAAAATATTGGTAAGCAAAACAAATTGATCTACCTGCAGCTATATGTGTGTGAAATTTCGAAAGGATCGGTTGAGTCATTTTCGAGATAGTCGAAAGCAAAAAAAACTGTCCTATGGAAAGTACCGTTCTTAGCCATTTTTTAAAACTTTTTTTTCAGCCATATGATTGGTCGTACCTAAAAAGCAACACTGAGTTTCTTAAATCGAAATCGTTAGAGCCGTGTTTGAGAAAAATAAGCTTTAACGTAACGGTTGTATGGCAGGTACCGTTATTTTTTGAGCTAAAAAAAATTTCAATTTCCCCTCTGTACAATACCTAAAAAAGTCTATATACCAAGTTTGAAGCAATTCCGCCCACCCGTTTGGGCTGTAGGTGTCTATACATACAGACAGACAGACAGACAGACAGACAGACATACAGACGGACAGAATTTTTAGACCATCTTTTTTCGCCTTCGCTATCATCGTAATGTCATGTTTGATTGTTATCTCAAAACTTTTTTTTTCGACGAATGCATAACTTCCCTTATAGTAACTATAATATATAAAAATAATAAATTCGTTTTTAAACGTATAAATTTGCTTCTTTTTGCTTTGCTTTTGGATCCTTGGTGTAGCCAACCTAATATTGGAGACCAGGAATCGCCACTGATGTTGTGTTTTCAGGTGAAAATTAGTGAAGTTCCATTGATGGACGGAGCATTTAGTTGTGGAATTTTATATTTCCTTGTGAAGAGGACTAGTTCAGTTTTTTGAGGGCTTACACCTAGCCCGAATTTTCCTGTCCATTTAAGAAGCTTGTTAAGAGCTATTTGCATTAGCTTAATAAGAATTTGAGTATGTTTTTCCGATACCGCAATGGCGACGTCATCAGCGTATGCAATCACTTTTAACCCCTTTGCTTCCATGTCAACTAGAAGTTCATTGACAACTAAGTTCCATAGAAGAGGGGAACGGACTCAACCTTGTGGTGTACCTCTGCTGACTGATCTTCTTAGGGAGACACCTCCTAGGGTTGAGTTGATTATTCTACTTTTTAGCATAATAGCCTATTCACACCAAACCATAAACGAGCATTTACACGTTTTTCGCAAAACGACTCGTTTTTCCATACATTTTCCATACCCAACTCGTTTTGCAAAACGACTCGTTTTTGCTAAAACGACTTGAAAACGAGATGCAATTTCAAAATTAACTACACGAATGGATTTTTTGTGATGTTATTGTGAATAAACATTAAAAAAAGAACAGCTGATGACTTGCTGTCGAAACAAATTCAATATTTTTACGATTTGAAGAAATTCTTGGCCGGCAGCGGTAGGTAGGTAATATTTTTTAGAAAAATTATTCTATCACTGTTTTTATCGTAATTAGGTACCAACAAATGGAAGGACCATTTTTTTGTGAAGCACTTCTCTGGGGAGGGTCATCTGAAATTCCGTGCCCTGCTCGTTATACCACTTCAAGTACCTTTCAAACCTTTCTTTGAAAACCAGAGGAAGCATATCTTCAAGTTGTAAGTATGTATGTACATCGTGTGTTTATCATGTAAAACTGCAAATATCTTATTCCAGAATATCTATTCTTTATAAAGGGTCTCCCATGAAATGCTCCAACCAAACAAAGTTGTACTAATTGGCAGATTTACTGGCTGCGCACAATGGTGTAGCAGTAGCAGTAGCACGCAGCAATGTCAAAGTTAAATGTATGTAAATCGTATTGCACGGCTACAATGTGAAGTAGCAGAAGCAGCGGAGAGAGTCGCTGAAGTACAAGTCGACTCGACTTGAACTTGACGACCTGCTGCGCTGCAAAACAACAACAAACCAAAATGGCAAACATGATTTTTGTTTGAGTTCAGTGCTGCACATTGTATTCGTGTATGCTGCTTTGTGAGCTACTTTTTATGGCATTTACTTTGACATTGCTGCGTGCTACTGCTACTGCTACACCATTGTGCGCAGCCAGTTAACCGCATGAATATGCCATCTAGCACCTCAAAGAATACAAATACCACCCATTTGTGACCAAGGAAGGATAAGAACCGCCGGAAGGCATGGGGAGAAAAAGAAGAGCAAAGAAGACAAAGCAAAGTTCTAAAATTATTTTATAAGTAAAAATAAATAAACTTCATAAGTATTAACAGTCTTTTTCTTATCGGCGTCCTTTTTTGGTGTCATCATCCTCGACAACATTTTCAATTTCAGGCTCGTCGTCCATTTTTTTCTTCGTCACGACTTTTCTAGTCGGGCTCTTTCTCGACGAGCAACTTCATTGGGTAGCCAATAAACTGAGAGTGCTTGTTACCGATTTCCTTGTTCTTGCTCTCCTCCAAATATAAGGGCTGGTCCTCCTTGAAGTAGGAAGCAAGCAATCTTTGTACCACGTACCAAACGCTCAGATTTCACTTTAATTTATTCGTCATTTAAAAAAAATTTTTTTTTAATTTTCGATTTCAAACAATTGAAATGTCAAACAAAAACGAGTAAATGTTTGGTGTGAACGCTCTACTCGTTTTGGTAAACGACTAACCAAAACGAGTGCGGGTGAATACGCTATAAGATTTATTAGCTCACTCAGAGATCTGTTCACTTTGAGATTGTCTAGTGCCGTTGTGATTGCCTGGTTGCTGACGCTGTTGAAAGCTCCCTCGATGTCTAGGAATGCTACCAGAGTATACTCTTTGTGATGTAGGGAATATTCGATAGCGCTTACTAAGGTATGTAAGGCAGTATCTACCAATTTTCCTTTGCAATAAGCGTGTTGTGCTGTAGACACTAGAGTTGGGTCTATGGCATTCCGCAAATGGATATCAATCAGACGGTCTAATGTTTTAAGAAGGAATGATGATAGACTTTAGACTTATAGGTCTGAGGTCTTAGTGTAACCCTTCGTGGATTTTGGCAGTGGCCCCACAAAGTCTGGACAAAGCACCTCCCATAGTCTTTCTACTGGCATCGTATGCATTTGGTTACTGGGTTTTTGTTGCTGGCTTTTGTATTGGGCACAGATTTTGCATCGACGTACGTATTAAGCAATGTTCCTAAACATTCCTGGAAAATAATAGAGTCTGGATATTTTCGCTGACGTTTTTGCTATTCCCAAGTGTCCTGCTGTTGCCACGTCGTGGTTGTCTCTTAGGATGGCCGTCTGCTGTTGTTTAGGAATACATAATTTCCACTCAACTGGTGCGTCGGACAAGGGGTTTGAGGACTTTGAACAACGGTACAAATGTTCGCGTTCTATGTGGTATTCCGGGAAACTTCCTTGGCCTTGTAATACCAGGTTTTGCTGTCTTATTGTCCAGGCAGGTGATATGTCGATATTAGCTGCGAGGAAATAATCAGCACTCGAAATTGGCAGGGGGTCTCGGGATAGGGCGCCACAACGTTCATGGCTCCTTTCCGGTATTGTTTATCGAAATCATATTGTTGCAGCTCGATGGCCCAACGTGCTAAGCGTCCCGAGTGGCTTTCTATGGAGTGAAGCCACTTTAAGGAGTGATGGTCAGTAATGACGGTAAAATGGTACCCTTCCAGGTACGGTCTCATTTTTCGGATGTCCCATAAAATGCCAAGGCATTCCTTTTCGGTCACGGCGTATGTTTTTTTCTAGGTCAGTCAAGGTCCTGCTAGCATATGCTATAGCCTTCTCATGGTTGTCGTCTTGTTGGCACAATACTACTCCTAGCCCATTTGGGCTTGCACCGGTCCAAAGAGTGACCGGTCGGTCAAAGTTAGGCCACATTAATAGGGGTGCTTCAGTTATTTTTCTCTTAAGAGTGCCGAGGGTGGCTTCCTGGCCATTCCCCCAAACTCCAACGCTTGTTCTTTTTCTGTAATAGGGTGCGGGGTGCTGCGAGTGTAGAGAAATCTTGGATGAATCTTCTGTACCAGGACGTGATACCAAGGATTTGGAGCAATTCCTGTTTACAAAATTCGAATTTGGCCGGATTAATTTTCAAGTTTGCAGCTCTTAATCTTTGGAACACCACCTGGAGGTGCTTCAGATGCTCCTAAAATGATTTGCTGATGATGATTATGGCATCAAGGTAGACGAAAGCATATTCTTCCAGGTCAATGCCAATTATTTGATCGAGGAAGCTTTGAAATATGTCAGGTTTGGAATGTAGCACGAACGGCATTAATTTCCATTGGAATAACCCTCGTCCGGGACTCTAAATGCGGTGAAGGCACGTGATCGATATTCCAGTGGAATTTGTCAGTAGCCCTGTTTTAGGTCGATCGTTGTGAAAAATTTCGCTTCTCGTAGTTTATCCAGGATGGAGTGGATCTGTGAAAGTGGGTAGGCGACTTTAATGGAGATCTCGTTCAACTGTCGATAGTCGACGCATAATCGCCACGGCCCATCCTTTTTTTTTACGAGAAAGATCGGGGAGCTACACGAACTATTCGATGGAGAAATAACGCTGTTTGAATGGTTGATCTGTGCACAGTCAGATTCGGTGGGATACAGCGCTTGAAGGTCCCTCTATTTCCTCAAACCGAGAAGCGCTTAAGTTCCATATGTTCCTCTTCTGTTAATCGGTCATTGCTCACTAGGCTGCAGTGAGGATCGGTACTGGAGCTTGGGCGACAGTGCACGTCAGGTAGTTCCCTCCGGGTGTCATTGAGAATCCTGCACATTCTAAGATATCGATGCCAAGGACTACACCTTCGGCCAACTCTTTCAGGTAGGTAACCTCGCCTGTGAGGTAATCATCCAAGTGGAAAGTGATCTTGAAGTTTTCCCTGGTAACTGCTGGGCTAGGCTGGATGCTATACTTCTGGTACCTGGCCGGAATCTTAAGGTTTCTTAATTCTGCTCTGACGGCGGGCCCTATAAAGGTTTTGTTTGAGCCAGTATCGATAAGGGCATTGAATTTCCGCCAGCCGATTTTTATGGGGACGAAATATTGTGGATCTATCAATGATTCGGAGGCTTCAAAACTTTCGAAGGCTGGATTTCCTTTGGAAACTTTGTTAGCTCGGCCCTTATTCCGGTTCTGTGAAAAAATGAAATGATAAACTTTTTTTCACGATACTTTTCATTGTACGTTTTCATTTTATCATTTCATTTTACTCAGAAAGCTGATTCTCGTTACGTTTATGAAAAAGTATGCTGAATTTATTGCTGAATGAAAAGTTTTCATCTGACAGCTATTAAATCAATAATATAACTAATTCAAATATTTCGGTACATTAAAAAAATGAGTTGGATTTTTATGTATTTAGTTTTGGATGAAGAGCGCAGAACCTTTGGAAGGTTTTTTTTATCTACTTTTGTATGTATTGTATATATAAAAGGGTTAAACAAAATGTTGTCCTTCTTTTAGATTTAAAATGAGATTTCTTCGAAGAAGTATGAGGGACAACACAAATCCTTTTGAAACTCTTTCCGAAGAAGGTTTCATCAAACCTTATCGTTTTCCCAAATTCCATTGTCGGGAGTTAATCGATAAACTTTCACCATTATTAAAGAAACCTAGTCGCGATCGGATAGAAGACAAAAATAAAATGCAGGCTTTTAACATTTTTTGGTCAACTTTTTTTTGTTTGGTTTTTTCATACATTTTTTTACTGGTTTGAAACATAAGCAAAAACTCCGCAATTTCCGATCGGGTGGAAGACAAAAATAAAATGCAGACTTATAACATTTTTTGGATGATTTGCTTTTTTTTGATTTTTTTCATAAATTTTTTAGCTGTTTGAAACATCAGCGAAAATTCCGGAATGGCCGATCGGGTGGAAGGAAAAAAAATGCAGGCTTTTAACAATTTTGGTTCAATTTTTTTTTATAATTTTTTTTGGTTTTTTCATAAATTTTTAGGTGGTTTCAAACATCAGCAAAAATTCCGGAATGGCGTAGCAACGCGCGCCAACATTTCCTCCATTTTGAGCCATCTTTCTTGGCGCCTCCCAAGGCATTCAACTGGTCTGCCAAGGACCTCCACATGGTTTCTCTGGTTCTTCCATCGTCTGCACATTCCAACCTATTAATATATTATTACATCAATGCATAATTATTTTAGCTTTTCCCTAAAAAATAATATTTAAAAATGTATGTACATATGTATATACATATGTACATACATAGGTATGTGGGTACTTACCTACCTATCGTGAGCTAAATCGATATTATTCTCCAAATAATCGATTAGATAACTTTTTTGCTCATCAGTTGGTCTTTTTCCTCTGTTTATTTTATTTAAATCTATTTCTTTTACTTTTCAGCTGTCTTTTCAACAAAAAAATATCAATGATAAAAAAAATTTCATATGAAAACTTTTTGACAGAAGTTTTCATTGCTGAATAGAACAAGAATCGCAAAACAGTATTTTTCAGTGAAAAGTGTTTTCACAGCTCTTTTCATAGAACCAGAATAGGGGCCCTGAAGACCTGTTGACACTGTCGTTTCGGACCTGCGCGGCACGCTGTGAGTTGCTGTCCTCTGGGGTGTGTGGTGGAGGCACCGTTTTTGGGAGCTCTTCCACCATCTATTATACGGATTGGCTAGAGTGCACGGCTGTCTCAGTCGGGTTCTATAAGTGGCAGCACTCAAAGCCTCTGAACTGGTAGCTTGTAAGTTGGAGCAATGATGTCGACTGGAGGTTTGTCTGGCTGGATTTCCTTCCCTTATTCCCTCTTCTGCGGCCGTGATTGCGCGGTTCTGACCAGAGTTTGTTCGCAACCTTTTTTTTTTAATTAAGAAATGTCTAACGAGTAAGACGTGTGTTAGATCAGTCCAGCTAAAGTGAACTAAAATGTGTGATAAAGTCATCTAAAATTTTCGTAATTGGTGCAGTGCAATAACTTTTGATCTCTAAAGCAGTTTTTACATTTACTGAGACTCTAAAATCGATTAAATACTTATTCGAATACCAACTTTGTTTCAAACCAAATCAAATTAGTGCGTAGCTTTGTTTTGACATATCCCGTACTTTAAAGAGTCCACAAAATTCTCTCCTCTCCACTTACATGCCCGTAACCGCTAAGCACAAAACAAGATCAGAAAGAGAATGGATTCTCCACAACTGTCCCCTCAGGCATCAACTGATGATGCTCCTTTAACAGTTGATATTCTGGCGGAGCATCTATCTAAACAAGCAGAATCCATCCGTCTCAGTTTTGCTAAGGAGATTGCTTGCCTTCGTGATGATGTTCTTCTCAAGATTGAAGCTGTTTCTGCAGTTTGGAGTCGGCAACTTGAAGAATTAAGTATAACCGTCACCAACATTACTGGACGTGCAGATAATCTCGAAAAGACCTACAAAACGGAAGACCAACACCAACAAGCCGAAATAGCAACACTACAAAAACAATGCAATGCTTTAGAAAGAAATGCAATCTCATGTGATGCAATACTCTTTGGTATACCTGTCCTGCCCGATGAGAATCTAGCTAACCTGTTCAACAAACTCTGTCTGCAATACTCTTTGGTATACCTGCCCTGCCCGATGAGAATCTAGCTAACCTGTTCAACAAACTCTGTCACACAATCAACTGCAAGCCACCTACCCCCTCAAACATTTTTCGCACTAAAAAAAACAAAAACGATTCCTCGCCATCTCCTATCGTTATAAAATTCCGCAGCACTTTTGAGAGAAACACTGTTTTGATCTCAGCCGCTAATCATCGCAAAGAACATGAAAGTGTTCTCGATCTCGGCATCGACTCTGCTCCTAACAACAAATGCTACCTTATAGTCCAGGCAAAATAATAAAAATAAACCAAAAAATTCATGTTACTAGTGCGGACAAGTGAATGTAGCGCAGTTTCTACCGATTTCCCTTTGCAGTAAGCATGTTGAGACATCGACAAAAGTTTAGTATCAATGTTATTGCGTAAATATATATCAATCAGACGTTCTAAGGTTTTCAGAAGGAATGACGATAGGCTTATGGGTCTTAGATCTTTAGGGTTGGTTTGGGAGCTTTTTCCCGCTTTTGGTATGGACACTACTTTAACTTCTCTCCATGACCGGGGAATGTGAACCAGTTCCAAACAGCTTCTCATAATATCTTCCAACACAGGCAGAATAATATCTGAAGACTTCTGTAGTTCAGCGGGTATTATGCCATCTGGCCCAGCAGACTTGTAAGGCTCGAAGCTGTTCAGTGACCAAAGCAGTTTGTCCCTGTTGATCAGACCTTCAGGGATATTTTGAATTTTTGACCTATTAGAGTGAATATTACTGATATCAGAGGAACTACCAGGAAAGTGGGTATCTAGTAGTAAATTGAGCGATTCCTCGCTTGATGTCGTCCAGGAGCCATCAGGTTTTTTCATAAAACTTGGTACTACTGGGTTTGTTGAGAGAACTTTCCTAAGCCTTGATGCTTCAGAGACATTTTCGATTTTACCACAAAAATTTCTCCAAGACATTCTTTTAGATTTCCTAAGTTCTTTTTTGTATTTTTGAAGGGACTTCTTGTATGATTCCCAGTCCGATTCGTTTCTTGAGCTTTTGGCTTTGTTAAACAGTTTACGACTGTTTCTCCTAAGCGGTTCTAGTTCTGTATTCCACCAGAAAGGCTTCTTCTTGCCTCTTGGTGTTATGAGAGGACAAGAGGTTGCCAGAGCATTGTTGAGGGCCAATGTAAGGTCATCAACCTTCTTGTCAAGCTCCTGGGTATTACATGGGGGTATTGAGAGATTACAATATATCAGGTTTTTGAGTGTATCTCTGTACTTTAGCCAGTTAGTTTTCCTGTGATTTCTGAAAGCTACCTGGCAAGGGGGATCATCTTCTAATTTGAATTGGATATAACGGTGATCAGAGAACGAATGGTCTGGTGACACCCTCCAATCCTTGATACTTGAATAGATGAAATCGGAGACAAGAGTAATGTCAAGTACCTCTCGTCTGGTTTTAGTAACAAACGTGGCGCAGGGGCATAAGGCCCAGGGACATAAAGCCCAATTTTTTTTTTTGGCGTTATGACCCATTTACGTGGGACATAAGACCGAAAATTAATTTGGGCTTTAAATCCCACCCAAGTGGGTCATAAGGCCCCAAAAAAAAAGTTGGGCTTTATATCCCACATAATATGACTTGACAAATGATAAAAATAAATGTATTTCAATGCGAGAAAAGTTTTTTTTCTTCCTGAGCCCTTAACTTTAATGCTTCCGCACCTGGTTTAGTTGACATTCAAACCAGTTTTTTAATCTCTCCCAAAATTTGAAGCGCTCATTGGTTTCGATACTAAGACTACTGTTACATTTAATGTTGAGAAAAAAAAATGCATATATTCAAACCTTCAAAGTACATTAAGTGTTGATTGAGTGTTGTTCTTATAAGAACTGAAAGTTTAAAAAAAAATGGAAAATCGTGGTTTTGAATTTTTGCTATTGACTCTTCCTTTAGGGTTGAAAAGCAACTACTACATATTTTAAAATGATTACAAGGTAAGAGCAATAGATTTCTTGGGTTCTCGAAACATGCATATTGAATTTAAGTTTTAGAGGTTTTATAAAATTAAAGCCCAAAAAATCGCGCGACAATGAGCGCTTCAAATTTTGGGAGAGATTAAAAAACTGGTTTGAATGTCAACTAAACCAGGTGCGGAAGCATTAAAGTTAAGGGCTCAGGAAGAAAAAAAACTTTTCTCGCATTGAAATACATTTATTTTTATCATTTGTCAAGTCATATTATGTGGGATATAAAGCCCAACTTTTTTTTTGGGGCCTTATGACCCACTTGGGTGGGATTTAAAGCCCAAATTAATTTTCGGTCTTATGTCCCACGTAAATGGGTCATAACGCCAAAAAAAAAATTTGGGCTTTATGTCCCTGGGCCTTATGCCCCTGCGCCACGTTTGTTACTAAAACCAGACGAGAGGTACTTGATATTACTCTTGTCTCCGATTTCATCTATTCAAGTATCAAGGATTGGAGGGTGTCACCAGACCATTCGTTCTCTGATCACCGTTATATCCAATTCAAATTAGAAGATGATCCCCCTTGCCAGGTAGCTTTCAGAAATCACAGGAAAACTAACTGGCTAAAGTACAGAGATACACTCAAAAACCTGATATATTGTAATCTCTCAATACCCCCATGTAATACCCAGGAGCTTGACAAGAAGGTTGATGACCTTACATTGGCCCTCAACAATGCTCTGGCAACCTCTTGTCCTCTCATAACACCAAGAGGCAAGAAGAAGCCTTTCTGGTGGAATACAGAACTAGAACCGCTTAGGAGAAACAGTCGTAAACTGTTTAACAAAGCCAAAAGCTCAAGAAACGAATCGGACTGGGAATCATACAAGAAGTCCCTTCAAAAATACAAAAAAGAACTTAGGAAATCTAAAAGAATGTCTTGGAGAAATTTTTGTGGTAAAATCGAAAATGTCTCTGAAGCATCAAGGCTTAGGAAAGTTCTCTCAACAAACCCAGTAGTACCAAGTTTTATGAAAAAACCTGATGGCTCCTGGACGACATCAAGCGAGGAATCGCTCAATTTACTACTAGATACCCACTTTCCTGGTAGTTCCTCTGATATCAGTAATATTCACTCTAATAGGTCAAAAATTCAAAATATCCCTGAAGGTCTGATCAACAGGGACAAACTGCTTTGGTCACTGAACAGCTTCGAGCCTTACAAGTCTGCTGGGCCAGATGGCATAATACCCGCTGAACTACAGAAGTCTTCAGATATTATTCTGCCTGTGTTGGAAGATATTATGAGAAGCTGTTTGGAACTGGTTCACATTCCCCGGTCATGGAGAGAAGTTAAAGTAGTGTCCATACCAAAAGCGGGAAAAAGCTCCCAAACCAACCCTAAAGATCTAAGACCCATAAGCCTATCGTCATTCCTTCTGAAAACCTTAGAACGTCTGATTGATATATATTTACGCAATAACATTGATACTAAACTTTTGTCGATGTCTCAACATGCTTACTGCAAAGGGAAATCGGTAGAAACTGCGCTACATTCACTTGTCCGCACTAGTAACATGAATTTTTTGGTTTATTTTTATTATTTTGCCTGGACTATAAGGTAGCATTTGTTGTTAGGAGCAGAGTCGATGCCGAGATCGAGAACACTTTCATGTTCTTTGCGATGATTAGCGGCTGAGATCAAAACAGTGTTTCTCTCAAAAGTGCTGCGGAATTTTATAACGATAGGAGATGGCGAGGAATCGTTTTTGTTTTTTTTAGTGCGAAAAATGTTTGAGGGGGTAGGTGGCTTGCAGTTGATTGTGTGACAGAGTTTGTTGAACAGGTTAGCTAGATTCTCATCGGGCAGGGCAGGTATACCAAAGAGTATTGCAGACAGAGTTTGTTGAACAGGTTAGCTAGATTCTCATAGGGCAGGACAGGTATACCAAAGAGTATTGCATCACATGAGATTGCATTTCTTTCTAAAGCATTGCATTGTTTTTGTAGTGTTGCTATTTCGGCTTGTTGGTGTTGGTCTTCCGTTTTGTAGGTCTTTTCGAGATTATCTGCACGTCCAGTAATGTTGGTGACGGTTATACTTAATTCTTCAAGTTGCCGACTCCAAACTGCAGAAACAGCTTCAATCTTGAGAAGAACATCATCACGAAGGCAAGCAATCTCCTTAGCAAAACTGAGACGGATGGATTCTGCTTGTTTAGATAGATGCTCCGCCAGAATATCAACTGTTAAAGGAGCATCATCAGTTGATGCCTGAGGGGACAGTTGTGGAGAATCCATTCTCTTTCTGATCTTGTTTTGTGCTTAGCGGTTACGGGCATGTAAGTGGAGAGGAGAGAATTTTGTGGACTCTTTAAAGTACGGGATATGTCAAAACAAAGCTACTCACTAATTTGATTTGGTTTGAAACAAAGTTGGTATTCGAATAAGTATTTAATCGATTTTAGAGTCTCAGTAAATGTAAAAACTGCTTTAGAGATCAAAAGTTATTGCACTGCACCAATTACGAAAATTTTAGATGACTTTATCACACATTTTAGTTCACTTTAGCTGGACTGATCTAACACACGTCTTACTCGTTAGACATTTCTTAATTAAAAAAAAAAGGTTGCGAACAAACTCTGGTCAGAACCGCGCAATCACGGCCGCAGAAGAGGGAATAAGGGAAGGAAATCCAGCCAGACAAACCTCCAGTCGACATCATTGCTCCAACTTACAAGCTACCAGTTCAGAGGCTTTGAGTGCTGCCACTTATAGAACCCGACTGAGACAGCCGTGCACTCTAGCCAATCCGTATAATAGATGGTGGAAGAGCTCCCAAAAACGGTGCCTCCACCACACACCCCAGAGGACAGCAACTCACAGCGTGCCGCGCAGGTCCGAAACGACAGTGTCAACAGGTCTTCAGGGCCCCTATTCTGGTTCTATGAAAAGAGCTGTGAAAACACTTTTCACTGAAAAATACTGTTTTGCGATTCTTGTTCTATTCAGCAATGAAAACTTCTGTCAAAAAGTTTTCATATGAAATTTTTTTTATCATTGATATTTTTTTGTTGAAAAGACAGCTGAAAAGTAAAAGAAATAGATTTAAATAAAATAAACAGAGGAAAAAGACCAACTGATGAGCAAAAAAGTTATCTAATCGATTATTTGGAGAATAATATCGATTTAGCTCACGATAGGTAGGTAAGTACCCACATACCTATGTATGTACATATGTATATACATATGTACATACATTTTTAAATATTATTTTTTAGGGAAAAGCTAAAATAATTATGCATTGATGTAATAATATATTAATAGGTTGGAATGTGCAGACGATGGAAGAACCAGAGAAACCATGTGGAGGTCCTTGGCAGACCAGTTGAATGCCTTGGGAGGCGCCAAGAAAGATGGCTCAAAATGGAGGAAATGTTGGCGCGCGTTGCTACGCCATTCCGGAATTTTTGCTGATGTTTGAAACCACCTAAAAATTTATGAAAAAACCAAAAAAAATTATAAAAAAAAATTGAACCAAAATTGTTAAAAGCCTGCATTTTTTTTCCTTCCACCCGATCGGCCATTCCGGAATTTTCGCTGATGTTTCAAACAGCTAAAAAATTTATGAAAAAAATCAAAAAAAAGCAAATCATCCAAAAAATGTTATAAGTCTGCATTTTATTTTTGTCTTCCACCCGATCGGAAATTGCGGAGTTTTTGCTTATGTTTCAAACCGCTAAAAAATGTATGAAAAAACCAAACAAAAAAAAGTTGACCAAAAAATGTTATGTGCATTTTGCAGACAGATAATTCAAAATACTTCTATTATTTATGTATAAAATTAACGTTTTCAAGATTATTGTTGAATTATATTTTTTGTTGTTGTTTATGTTTATGCTTATATAAGCTGTTTAATTTATTTTGTTGAATTGGATTTTTTGATTTTGAAATATATACCTATAACATGAAAATGAACTAATGAACTATTTTTTTATTCAAACTAATTTTTTGAATTTGGGTTTTATGTCCCATTTTTCAGAAAAAAAATTCGGCCTTATGACCCACTTGGGTGGGATTTAAAGCCCAAATTAATTTTCGGTCTTATGTCCCACGTAAATGGGTCATAACACCCAAAAAAAAAATTTGGGCTTTATGTCCCTGGGCCTTATGTCCCTGCGCCAACAAACGTAGGTTCGTTGCCTATGTTGCTTACAATAAGGTTAGTGCTTAAGATGAAATCAAAAAGTAACTCACCTCTACTGTTTATATCGGAACTGCCCCACACTGTATGATGGGCGTTGACATCACTACCGATGACGAGAGCAGTGTTTGTTGCTTCAGCTTCCTTGACCAGCCTATCTAGGTTATCAAACGGTATAGGTAGGTCGTGGGCAAGATATGCCGATGCCAGCCAGTAATGGTCTTTAACCGTCTCTAGCCTTACGACAGTCATATCTTGGTTGCTGAAATTAGGGAGTAAAAATACTTTAATGCTACTTTTCACCATAATGCATGACCTCAAGTTACCTATGTCTGATGCATACAGTGTGTATCCCGGAGTCCTGAGTCCACGGACCTGGTTGTTGTGTATCCATGGTTCCTGGATCAGGACTATGTCCTCCCCAGTGTAAGTCAGCCGAAGGAGGAGTGAGGCCGAAGCCTTTTTGGAGTGCTGGAGGTTAATCTGAACTAACTGCAGCATTGTTGCTACAATCAGGCAGAGAAGCCTCCACCACTGTGTCGTTCAGGTCCTCGTCTGAAGATAAACCGAGAAGTTCATCCTCATTCAGAGAGCCTTTTAGGGAGTCGTACGTCTCTACTATCAACTGTTCGTCAAAGGTAAGAGAAGACAACGTTTTACCAGTAGAGGATGATGAGTCAGAGACATCCGCCTCCTCACCCATGGAAGGAAAGGTGATCCTCAGATTATCGGGTGGAGAAGCCGATGCCTCCAACATAGGCTCCTCGTTGTCAGAGAGCGAAGGATGTGGAGGAATAATACTTGCCTCTAACTCGTCTTTTTTATAAACCCTTAGGTTTATAGATTCAAACCCATACCTAATCACACCTTGGGTCTTTGCCAAATGGGCAAGAGACTCTTTATTGATCACAATTAGCGCGCATCTATAAAGACCCTTCTGCTCATCCAGCTTGGCGACCTTCCAGTTGTGAGTAGGTATATGCGGGTTGCTTAACCTGATTATCTGGATGATCTCATCCCACGCGGAGGGTTCAGCTGGGATCCAGGTGCGAGTCCTGGGTCTGCTCGGGATATCCTCCTTTGCTACGACTTCAAGATTCGCTCCTGGCCATACTTCCTCAAGACCACCGATCGCGAGCCTATACAGATCACACGATCTCTGGTCCTCGTAGACAACTAGTTTGACATGCCCCTGGTACCAGCCTCCATTACTAGTGATAGGTGGTGCACCAGGGTTTGCCAGCATCAAACTTAAGAAGCTAGCCGAGAGCTTCATCTTTACTAGCTGCCATCTATCGGACGAGATCGTGCCATCTGGATCGCTCCTGTCAATAACGGCGATGACAATCTTTCCCTTCAAGGCGTCGCTGAAAGATTTTTGCTTAATGAGCCCAGAAGGATAGGGAGGGTTGCTTTGGTCTTTTGGGAACCGGTGCAGCCTCCTCCATTGACCTCTGCCTTTTGGACGTACAGTCCACAGGCTTTATGTCCACGGTCAATACCTTCAAGGCCCAGCTTAATTTTTCTTTCTGCTGGACGGTTCTATCACTCTCTGGAATTGCTTCTATGAGTTGTCGAGACCGTTCAGCATTGCGACGGTTTTTGTAGAGGACTTTCGAGGGAGCTATGCTCCACTGTCCTTTCCTAAGAGGAGGATTACCCCCCGGGGTGCTGGAAGCAGAAGGCCCACCAGGTTTGACCTTAGTAGTCCTTCTGCTCTGCAAATCTACGCCCTTCGGAAGAGGTTTAACCCCTGTGGCTTTAGGAGTGGTGATGAGACCAGGTGTGTCCTTAGTCCCATTCCCATGCCTAGAGAGATGTTTGCCTACTCTCACCTCACTGCGAACACCGCTTGTAGAGGGGCCACGAGTAGCCACAACCCCTCCACTGCACAATGTTGCAGGAGAACTAACGCCAGACAGCTTTGGCGCCGTACTGTCGCCCGGTTTAAAAGGAGAACCGGTCTCATCTGTTTTTGTTTTTATGTTGTTTTGTTTTTTATTGTTGTTTTGATTCATTTTTGGTCCCACGAGTTATGGGGGAAATCAGGTCCATCTGCAATACCCCCTGTAGCAGATAAGGCACTAACTCTTCGATTTTGCCTGTTTCAAAGAGGTTCCGTTAGAATACAGCCGGTATACCCCCTGGCTGCAAACCATCCAATGGGCACGGGTCACATGACACCCCCCAGAGGGAAGGAATGGGTGAGGATGAGGTGAGAACACCCTTTGGTTTTCGGGACTCTTCTAGTGACACAGAGCCCCAAGAATCTTTGACCCTACTTAAGCCTCTACAACTCGACAAGTTCGGTGTTCGGGTAGAGGAAGGGGTGTTCTTCATCGCTGGCAAAACCACTGCGTAAGCTTTTCCATCGCTCCTATCGTTTAGGAATCTTTCCTATTAGATGGAAAACAGCATTTGTCCAGCCCTTGCCAAAAAAGCGTGACTCCTCCTCCCCCTCCTCCTACCGACCAATTGCACTTACGTCCGTTCTTTTTAATCTCGAAGATCGGGAGCTTTTAAACGACCGGTAATACGGCTTTCTCAGCAATCTTTCCACTGGTGATCTGATGGCATATCTCACCGAACAGTGGAACAAATCTGTGCATCGCTTTGGCGAAAGCAAGATTATAGGCTTGATATTTCAAAAGCATTTGATAGAGTTTGGCATGAAGCTCTTTTATCGAAAATGCGTGCATTTGGTATCGATGATACTCTTATTTGTTGGATTAGAAGCTATCTTCGGAACCGTTAAATACAAGTTGTATTAGACGGTTTAAGTCTGATCTCCACAAAATAAATGCTGGTGTGCCCCAGGGCTCCGTTCTTTCTCCGACTCTCTTTCTCATTTTTATAAATGATCTCATGTCCGTGACTTCTAATCCATTAAATTGTTTTGCTGACGACTCAACCCTCAGCTTTTCATATACGTTTGATAATTCACGGCCTTCGCCTTCGGACGTGTTATTACAACGACACCGTATGATAAGCTCATTAAACTCCGATTTAAACAGCATTGTAAATTGGGGTATTAGAAATCGTGTGGAGTTTAATGCGTCGAAAACTCAATGCTGTCTTTTGTCGTTGAAGCTAAACACACCATGCCATTATCCATGAATGGTACTTGCATCGAAGAGGCCGAAAAGCTATCAGTTCTCGGTATGTCTATCAGTGACAACCTTCGTTGGAATGATCATATACTTGAGATTGCTAAGAATGCGGCAAGATGCTTAGGCTTTCTTAATGGATGCAAGAAGTTTTCTCTGGGCAAGTGCTTCTCAAACTTTTCTTCACCTGCTCGACAGAGTTCAGAAAAAAGCTTTAAAATTGATAGGGCAGAGAAGCATTATGGAAATATTTGCATCCCTTGAACATCGTCGAAATGTTTCATGTCTTTCCTTATTTTACAGATTCTTTTACAAAAAATGCTCACTCGAGGTAACCAGCTGCGTTCCACCCCTTAAACATTTCCCCCGTAATACTAGTCTTGCTAGGAACGCTCATCAGTTTACACTTGAGCCCAATTTCGGACGTACCGTGAAATATGGAGATTCTTTCTTTAGGCGTACAACACGAATGTGGAATGGATTGCAAGGCACAATTTTCCCTTGCCATTTTGATCTTCAAACATTCAAGATCAATGTTCATCTACACCTCCTTTCCCTTCCTTCCTAACTTCCTATCGCTCCAGCTGTGACTCATCATTAAAAGGGCTATAACAAACCCCTTGAGCGCGTGTGCATTATAAAAAAAACAAAAAAGACCACCAACCCTTAACCTTTGCTGTTTCTCCAAGAAACCGTTGTGCCTAAATGAGATGGCACTCAATCTTTTCAAGCAAAACAAAACATAATCATTGAATAGGATAGCGTACGAATGGTAGACAAAGAAATATCGACTGGATAAATACAAATTTCATCGACTGTCAAAATGTTGACTGGTGTTTGATCGACAAAAAAAGAATAATAATAATTTTAGCTATATGCCTGTAAGACCCAAGGTCTTTTAAATGCAAACTGCACGGGATTAGTTAGAAGGAATAAAAAGATAGGAAAGATTTTTTGTTGGCAGAATGTATTGAGATTTAAGCTGATATTTATCTCACGAAAATCCCACGGGTGGCGTGCACGTTGGGGGAATATTGAAAAATTGCTGCCCCTCCCTGCTTGGGCTCGAACCCACAACTCTTAATTTAGCAACAAAGCACTGCATCCATTGTACCATTACCACCCTCAAGTTTGCAGTTTAAAACCGAGACTATGAAAATGTCGACTGAAAAAGTCTCGGTAATAATGTCGACTTTTATCCTGATAAAAAATGTAGTTCTTTGGATTGCATCGATAGTTAAAATATTTATATTATTTTAAAATCATAGTAGTAGGGCGCAACACTTATCCACAGTGGAAAAGTGAGTGATGATCACATGCATGCGGCACTGCACAGGTATTTCCAAAATCGACTTTAAAAGAATCGACAATTGTCCCGGTTCCAGGAGTAGTAGCTTTATAGCTCCAGAAGATCTGTATGACATTAAATCAGCAGTAATAAATTTATTTAGACAAAAATATTTCCTAATAATTTAACCAACAAAGAAGATCAAGCTTCTTGCACTATCAGTTCTCGAGAGTAAGAAGCTTATATCAAGAATTAACTTACAATCAGAGATTAGAAAACACATATTATGTGCTCACTGGCTACATCATTAAGTGCAGGTGTTAGTTGTTAGTTAGCAAAATATAAAAATAGCATAACACAAGCACAAAGATAAAAAAATAAATAAACAAAAAATACATTTATACAAAATAGATACAAAAACATTGAGTACATAAACTTTTATTTGAGTTGAAAAGTTTGCACATGCGGGTAAGAAATTCATTCATGCCATAATTAGTACGGTGTTGGGGACAATACAATAGCTCTAAACTACGAAGATGATAAGCCCCTCCGCGATAGTTAAAACCTACACAAGATAGAAGATCGGGTGAGTCCAAAGATCCCGTTAAAAGTTGGTGAATAAAAATAACATCATTGTTAATACGCCTTTGTGACAAAGTTTGAATCTGTAGAAGTTGAATCCGGTGTTCGTAAGGTGGGAGGTTGTATGGATCTGCCCAGGAGAGACGTTTTAAAGCAAATCGAATAAAACTACGCTGAGCTGCCTCTATCCTAGACTTATGAACTTCGTAAAAAGGAGACCATACCTGTGATGCATATTCTAGATGGGGGCGAACATGACAGTTATATAAAGCTAGGGTTACAAAAGGATTTTGAAATTCGTTCGACCATCTTTTAACAAATCCCAACTTGGAATAAGCTTTTTTAACAATAAAGTTGATGTGTTCAGTGAAACTCAAGTCTGGGCTAAAATTTACTCCCAGATCTTTAAAACTAAAAACAAGGTGTAAAACTTGTTGTGAAATGTAATAGCCGTGTGTACGTGGTACCCGTTTCCTTGAAAATGTCATTGTCTGACATTTCGCTGGATTTAGGCTTAAACAATTCTTGCTACACCAGATAGCAAATCTGTCGATGTCGGCTTGCAATTCTACGCGGTCATTAGCTGAGTTAATAGATTTAAAAATTTTCATATCGTCAGCGAAAACAAGGATCTCATAAGAATGAATACACGAAATTACGTCATTGATAGCTAGTATAAACAGTAACGGACCAAGATGGCTGCCTTGTGAGACTCCTGATTTTGCTAGGAAAGGGTTAGAAAACGAATTTCTGCACTTAACTATGTATGATCTGTTTCGGAGATATGAATATATCCAAGTAACAAATACTACAGGGAAACCTAAGGCTTTCAATTAACAAAATGATGATTTCATGTGAGAGTTGGTCAAAAGCTTTTGAGAAATCTGTGTAGATACAATCAAGTTCATGTCCACTATCTAATGCCCTTGAGCACTTGTTCATAAAGATTAGTAAGTTTGTGACAGTGAGCATGAAGCCGTGTTGTTGATGGCAGATTAAATGTTTGCAGAAAAACGTTAAGGTATCACAAACTACTTGTTTGAAAAGCTTTGGAATAGAAGACAGTTTAGAAATCGGTATGTAGTTGGTGATATCGTACCCTAAGTACCCTTTTTGAAGATGGGAGTAATGAATGAATCTTTCCATACTTGAGGAAATTTACCGGATTTAAGGGATAGCTTGAAAAGTAATTGCAAGGGAGAAGCTAAAACGGAGGAACATTTTTTTAATATTATAGGAGGAATGCCATCAGGACCGGGAGAGTAATCATCTTTCAGCAATGAAAGATAATGCAAATCTTTATCAGCATCAATTTGGATGTTGTTAAAAGCGGCTTGGGGGAAATCACGGGAGTAGTCAAAGAAATCAAGGTCTATATTGACAGGATTTTCAGTAAAGGACTTACTGAAATGCTTTGCAAACGCATTGCATATCTAAGGTGAGCTTGTCAAAGCAGAATCTTTGTAAACAAAGTTCACTGCATACCCATCAGACTTCTTCTTTAAATTTACAAACTTCCAAAATCTCTTTTGATCAATCTTCAACGAAATTTCCATTTCCTTCACATATGCAGCATATAGGTTTCTGGAAAGTAAATTAAACTCTTCAAAAAGTGCACGAAACACATTAAGATCAGAAATTGAGAGTTTTTTAATATAAGACTTCCAAGCCTTATTTCGTCTATTACGTAAAGATTTGAGTTCTTTTGTGTACCACGGATGGCCAGAGTTTATATTTTTAGATAACTTAAGAGGAATTGAATTAATCAAGCAGCTATTGAAAATGTCGTAAAAAATTGAGTAATTGAATCTTCAATGTTAGAGCAATCATGCATATTAGAAATATTAGAAGCACTTAAATCTTCGTGAAGTAATTGAAAGTCTGTTTTACGAAAATCAAGTGAATAGGAAGTCTTGAGCATTACTGTTATTGAGTAAATGGCTTCTCATGTCAAAAAATATATCAAGTGGAGGATGGTAGGAGTCTACGTTAGAAATGGCAGAGGTAGATTCTACCACTACCGTACTAACAGCGTCAGAGGAAAAGACTAAATCGAGAGTTCGATTTTTAAAATTTTTAATACAGCTTACTTGCTGTAAGTCAGTAGAAGTTATATTGTCCAAAAGGAGAAGTTCCTGTTGCGACGAGGTTAAGGATGCTTCTAAATAGGACTCGTCTTCTGAAGGGGTCCAGATGATATTGGGCAAATTGAAGTCGCCCAACAGTAGAATATTGCTATTTAAGCCAGCAATATGCCGATTTATGTGTAACAGAGTATAGCTAGTTAAGGAAGTCTAAGGAAATAGAATAAGAATAGGTAGACATAGATTTATACATGAGAAGAATATTAAAAGTAAAATTACCTTTATTATTTAAGGAAAACGGAGAACTGAGGTGAGCTGGCGAAAAAAAATTAATTTTGATAGAGTTACAAAATATAGTCCAAACAATAGCTTGCCCTAAACCTGAAACCATACACCCAGCAATTTTTTAATTTACAAGACAAAAGAAATAACAAGACATGAATTTGGTAACATGACTATAACGGAGTTATTGGACGTTTCAGAATTTTTCAAAATTTAAAATAGAACAAAATGAAGATTCAATTGTCATCTTAATTAAGTATCCTATAATAAAGAAAAATTGTAAGCTTAATGAAACTAGGGCCATGTGAAATTAATAATAGAAAATGAAATTACCAACTGTTATGATAGATACTTTAATAAATATTCAAAATTGTAAACAAGAATTGAGATACTTTCTGTAAATGAGGGTATAATGAAACATGCTTGTCAAATATGTTCAATAATCAAGATAAAAGAAAAGATTCTTCATTTAAAAATGATTTTATTATCAGGAGAACACATGGTGGGCACCCCTAGAATAAATAGATTTTGTGTATCTGAACAGCTTCTTAACGAAACAACCATTCATGGCAATATGACAATCCAACATCATTGCTACAAAATTATCTTAAAACATATAGCATCGACAAATGCGTAATAGTAATTTTTTTTCGAATCTTTTGACGAAAATCTAAATTCGACAATATCAACCTGATAGCACAAAAATCAAAATGAAACATCAAAGAGTCCCATCATTACATCATTTTTATTAAAAATCATAATAATCGCTGTAACATTATCCACCATATATTTCTTAAAGATAAGATCATCAAGACGAACGAGTTCCAGTTGCAAAAAATGAGATCCCACTAACTCTTAGAACGAGTAAAAGAACTTACAGAAGATGTGCGACGTTCTCCTCAAAGAAAGAGGGGGGTAAACATCTCCTGCATCCATTGGATTGTTACGGCATAATGCTTAAACAGGCACGATCCTAATTATTATCATGGAGCACGATCCCAATTATCCTAAAAACTGCAGCTAAACTGCAGAGTTGAAATTTAAACCATATCTCAAAATGCACGAGAATAAGATTATAACAACCATACGGAAGATGCCAATACTCTGAATTTATATTCCCCCACCATGAGATTTAAGAAAGTGTTCTTAATTAGCCTTTAGAAAGATTATTGTGTAGTAAGTTAGTTAGTCTTTAATTGTTGGAGTCTTAAGTTGACATTGTTCTTAGTTTACCGTTTACCGGTGAATAAAGATTTTTAAAACTCAATCTATGTGTTGAGAAAATTACTTTAATATTGTGACGAAATCCGATAACCAAAACAAACAGGTCTCGTGAAAGCAGCCATGACAACTGACAGCTGCAATGACAAGAATTTGACAGACTGGTTTTTGGACAGCGAGCAACGTGGTATATCTTTTTCACTAAGGTTAGGTTACTTTTTGTAATAAATCAGTTTCTAATAAAGATTTCTTGGTTTATTTGCAACATTTGGTGTCAGGTGTGGGGTTCTCTAATAAGTTGATGAAAATGAGTAGCCCACCACCCAACAATCTTCATGGGAAGATTACGAGACTCATTTACGCATGGTTTCGAAAGCGAATGAATGGTCTGACGTGCAATCTTCTGGTTCAGCGCTGTCTTATGCCGGGGCATTAGAAAATGAAATTCTCTCTGACTATTTGCTCCGAAAACGCTTTGGTATAACTATGCAGGCTGGAATTGCATACTCTCTCTTTCGTACAAGGTACCAGAGGAATGGCGAAAAACTCATTGAATTTGCAAACGATGTGCAGCGATTATCTCGATTAGTATATCTAACGATGAAAAGAGAGGTACTTGAGAGTTTATGCATTCAACAATTTTTAGACGGCATCTCGGACGCTGAAGTTCAATGTAGGACGCGAGAAAGTGAGCCTAAGACACTCCATGATGCGTAAGAGGTCGCTCTTAGAATCGAATCGAGTCGCATTGCCACCAAAGCTGCACGACGATCCGCAAAGATTTTGTTTACCCAGTTTGAAGAAAAAGAATGTTCGGGAAACGAGAATTCGTCAGTTTGAATGGGTCCCCACTGACAAAACATCATAATTTGACCCAAAACATCCCAAACCGCTCGCCCAACAAATCAGATTCCCATCGAATGGACTTTCTTCTTCATTCAACACGGTATTCAGGAAAAGTAAAATGGTATAGCTTCGTTAAAAACTATAGCTCCATCGACTGCCCTTTGCTGAAACGAAAACTTTACTTTCACGCATGCCAAGTTAACAAAATTTTACCTGAGGTTATGGATATTAAAGTTGGTGATATTTTTGAGTTTGAAGTAATTGATGCCCCTCCAAATTTTCAGGCAATTAACATCTGCAAATCTCAAGAAAAGAAAGTGACTTCTTCTGAAAACGCTATTCAACCTAAGACACAAGATTTAAACTACAGATCGCTGGCTCCTAGGGACACGAGTCAGCGTTAGACCCGGTCCCTGTAATAAATTCAACTTGCCTTAATAGAGATATTATTTATATACAAGGGTGCATCGGAACTTACCCATGTCATATGGTCATGGATACTGGCGCTTCTAATACAGTCATCCATCCAAAAGTTCTTTCACCCGTCCAACTTTCCCAGCTAAAACCAACCGTTTCTTTCATCAAGGGCATCGCTGGTCATCTTACACCAATAAAAGGAACAATTTAGGTTAGCTTCAAAATTGAATCGTTCACAACAGAGTTGAAAGTTGTTGTTGCCGGCATACATCAAGACTGCATAATCGGAACTTATTTTCTTTCTTCGTTTCGATGCGTGGTGGACTTGGATTCCAAAATACTTCGTCTGCCGAATATAAATGTTCCTCTACTTGGTGACCTTTCGCCATATCGTTTGCAACGCTCAACTTGATGTTTTATTTCACACAGCAGATGAGAATTATTTAAGATCTTGTTTAGGTTCTTTATCAGCTGATCAGAAAATAAAAGCTAATGGTTTTTTAACCCGTTATCAAACTGTCTTTGCCTTGAATCCGGATGAACTTGATCGTGCAGATGTATTGAAACATCACATTAACACGGGTAAGTCTACTCCAATAGAACAGACTCCATGACGTCTTCCTTGGTCCAAAAAGTCGCTTCACTGATCACAGAAATGGCCTATCAAGGCATTATTCGAAAGTCACATAGTCCTTGGCTCTCCCCAGTTGTTTTAGTAGAGAAAAAAGATGCAACGTTTAGCTTTTGTGTCGACTTTCGCCGTCTGAACGAAGTGGCAGTAAAAGAGGGCTATCCTATGCAAAGGGCTGACGCACTTGACTCGATAGCCGGATCAAAATGGTTTGATACACTCGACCTTAAATCAGGTTATAAGGAAAAAACAGCTTTTAGCACAGGAGACGGCATTTGGGAATTCAATTACATGACGTTTGGGCTATGTAATGCTCCTGCGACATTTCAGCGCCTTATGGAAACCATTCTAGAAGGTCTTTTTTCCGTGTGCAAAGTCTATTTGGATGACCTGGTGGTTTACGCCAAAACATTCGATGAACTTCTCTACAACCTGGAAAGGTTTTGGGAACGCCTTATAAAAGCTGGTTTGAAAGTCGCCCCTAAAAAATGTCATCTCTTCTGTAACAAAGTTTTATATCTGGGCCATTTCATTTCAGATCAGGAAATTTCTCCCGACCCCAGCAAAGTTGGAGGTTGTGTCGAGTTGGCTAGCTCCAAAGTGTAAAAACGAAGTGCAGACTTTCCTAGGCTTTGCCGCCTACTACCGAAAGTTTATGCGGTCATTCTCAGAGATTGCCAAGCCCCTCAACAAGCTAACATAGAAAAATCAACACTTCATATGGAATTCCGATTGTGAGCAGGCTTTCGAAGAAATCAAGTCAAGTTTGATCAGCGCCCCAACCTTAACGTTACCAGAAGAAAGTGATGTGTTCATCCTAGACACTGATGCCAGTAAATTTGCGTGCGGGGCTGTTCTCTTAAGGATCGGAGATGGAATGGAGCAACCAATAGAGTTTTTTAGCAAAACATTTTCCAAGCCGGAAGTAAATTACTGTGTGACGAGAAAAGAGCTCCTGGCAGTGATAAAAGCCGTCAAACATTTTAAACCATATTTACAGGGACGTCACTTCACGCTGCGAACTGACAACTCATCTTTACAGTGGCTGATAAATTTTAAGGAACCAGAAGGCCAGTTAGCTCAATGGCTGGAATAGTAAGCGGAGTTTGACTTCACTGTTATACATCGTCTTGGGAAAAACCACGGTAATGCAGACGCTTTGTCAAGGAGGTCTTGCTTACAGCTACCATGTCGCCACTGCGACAACAAAGAAGAACGTGACTTTCCTCTAGTCGCACTGGGCCAGGTTTTCCCACAAGGAAATGTATATAAAAACACACAAAATATATACAAAAAAATAGAGTTTATTTTATAAAAAATTAAATAAAATAATGAACCAAAAACAAAAAAAATATGTTTACAAACATAAAGGTACAAAGTAGTTTTTGAAATTAGATCAGAAAAAAACCAGTTAATGTAGGTTCATTAGGAGCCAGTTATAGCTATCAGAAAAACCAAATGGGAAAGTTGGAACAGCATAAAAAATGGATAAGGATAAGGATAATAAAATATGTCTGAAAAATTTTCTCTTTGACATTTCACGAAACAAACCCTTATCTGCACGTAGCAGTGTGCTTATATTCATTTTTGTCGAATGGAGCGACAAAGTTGCATCAGTGAGAGTGAGCTCGGAAAGGAATTTCAGTCCATTTATGGTGCAAAGCAATTTACACCAATTATTGTCACACTGCGTTGCTGGCACCAATTTTCTAATTGAATTGCACACGAAAAAAATAAAATGCACGACTGGGTCGCACGTACTTGCTCTGTTGGTGCAATAGTACGATGAAAACAAACTTTTCGATCAATGAGAACAACTCATTTTTGAAAAATTTGGTAAAACCTAAAAAAATTTGACTGAAACTGGAAAAACCGATATACGGGAGCTAACGTTAAGAAACCTTTAATATTTAAAATTAAGACGTTATCTTTTGGGTGTTATAAATGATACAAATGTTCAATTATGGCCAAATTAATAATACTGTTAAAAGCAATTTCCGCTATTATCATGTATAGCCAAAAACTAAAAATACAGTTTTGTTTGAAGTATTCTATGTATGTTACATAAAAAGTTTTATAAAAATCGGGGGAGCCTTTTTTGAGTAAATTAGAAAAAATGAAAAAATTGGCCAAAATCTAGTGGCTCTTTGTATTGGAGCCACCATTTAAAAAAGAGAAAATGAAAAAAAAATCAATGCCATCTGATAGGAAGCTGTGAGGAACTATACCAAACAAAGTTTGAGTGAATTCGATGCAACCGTTGACAACTTATGGCCATTTGAAAAAAAGCCGTTAAGAGCAGATCTCCGTTATTTGCATTTTTAGCCAAAAACTAAAAACGCAGTTCTCTTCAAAACACTAAAAGAATATAACACACAAAGTTTAATCAAAATCGTTAGAGCCATTTTCGAGAAAATTAGAAAAAACCAAAAAAAGTTGGCTAAAACTCAACGGCTCGTTGTATGGAAGCCACCGTTTAGAAAGGCTTCAGTGAAAAATTTACTAAGCCATCCTATAGAACACTATGAAAAACTATGTCAAACAAAGTTTGAGTTGATTCAATCAAGCCGTTGAGAACTTATGGCTATTTGAAAAAAAGCCGTTAAAACCTGATTTTCGTTACGACCATTTGAGGCAAAAACAAAAAACGCAGTTTTGTTAGAAATGCTTAAAGTTAGCTAAATTTTAAATTTAATCAAAATCGTTAGAGCCGTTTTCGAGAAAATCCAAATTGAAAAAAACCGTTACTTGAAAGGTACCAGTTTGAGCCGGGCTGAAACAAAATAAAAAAAACCTCGACAATGGTTTTTCTTCAAACTGCTATATACCAAGTTTGAAGAAAATCCGTCAAGCCGTTTAGGCTGTAGCATGACGTGAAAAAGCGCACATCCGCACATCCGCACATCCGCACAGACGCACAGACAGACCGACGGACGGTATGGAGAGAACCACTTTTTTGGGCTTCTCTATCATCGTAATGTCATGTTTTATTAAAACCTCGATTTTTTTTTTCTGCACGAAACCAATACTTGCCCTATAGAGCAAGTAAAAATCTGACAGAATTGCATACCATACACAAAAGTTTTTCTGACAGATATTCTTCAAGGGAAACAGAATAAAATTGGATGACAATCAGCTGGGGCGAATCGTGAAATTCCCTCAGAAAAATAAATACATGCACAGTTAATTTTTTAAATAAATAGTTCAAGTGAAATTTTTATCAGGAAAAATCTCAGTAATGTGTGTTTTAAATCGAATCATAACATACAGAAATTTAAATTTGTTGGTTTGCTTTTTCTGACCGCTATAACTGGCCCCTTAATGGCATAAAGAATAAATATTAATGATAAAACGCAAATAACACCAAATGCTGATTTGACATTTGAAGTTCCTTTTGCGTTCAGATTTAGAAAAGTAAAAGTGAGCGCATTCAGTCAGAGAATCTTAATGAATTTGCTTAAAGTTTTGATTTTGTTTGTGAATGAAAATTTATTAAATAGTCTGTAGAATCAAAATATCCCTTTTTTTGTTCTAGAAGGTAAGAAAACGCTCTTTTGCCCTTTAAGCTATTTTTTAGACTTGAAATACCCACGAAACGGGTAATTACCCACGATCTGGCATCACTACAACCCTCATCGTCATCGCACAAAGCACATCTGAAAGGTTATGCCATGATTTAAAAAAGGATCCCGTCGATGATTTTGATAAATGTGCAATAAGACGTATTGTCCATCAGTTTTTCACGAAAAATGAAATTCCAACTTTAGATAAGATATTAATTGAAGTTCAGAATGATGAAAATATCACGAAATTAAGTAGGACAACTCTTTAATACAATATTAAAAAAAGACCTTGGATTCAAATTCGTTAAACGTCAGCGAAAGAACCTTTTATTGGAACGAAGCGACATTATTTCCTGGAGACGAAGGTATTTACGTGAAATAAAAAAAAACTTAGAGAAGAGAAAAACAAATTTATTTCACTGATGATACCTGGATTAACGAAGAACACACTCGGGAAAAAGTGTGGGTTGACCCTGCCGTTACAACAACACGACAAGCGTTTAATGAGGGATTGTCAACGAGGCTTCGATCAACTTCTGGAAACAGAAAAAATTAATAATTACCCATATTGGGAGTTCAACCGGCTTTGTCGATGAAGAACTTTTGTGTTTTGTCTCAGGAAAAAGTGGAGACTACCACAAAGATATGAATGCGGATGTCTACGGAAAATGGTTCAAAGAAATTTTGACGCGCCTAGAACCCAACTCCGTCATTGTTTTGGACAATGCATCTTATCATTCCAGGAAGCTAAATAAGGCACCAACAACTGCTATCAAAAAAGATGAAATAAAAACGTGGTTGAGAAATAATGACATTAGTTTTGAGGATGACATGGTCAAAGCACAGTTACTCGATAGGGTCATACAGTATATATCAAGACATGAAACCTTTGTCATTGATGAAATGTCCCACGCTGCAGGAGGCAGAACATAACCTGATTCGCTTGCCACCTTATCACTGTGAACTTAATCCAATAGAGTTGGTTTAGGCTCAAGTGAAATGGTTTGTAGCAAGCCGAAACAAGACTTATAAAATGATTGAAATCAAATAATTATTGACAGCAGTACTTACAAACGTTGACATCAATAAATGGAATCGATGTGTTCAGCACGTTGAAATGATAGTTGAGCCAAAGATGTGGGAAATTGATATTTTTGGGCAACAAGTAGTACATAGGCTTGTAATAGACCTGAATGATGATAGCACCAGCAGTTAATATTGTTCAGATTAACTGCAATTTTTTGTGTATATATTTTTATAACAATAACTCGAAGTTCCTATTTTAATATTTATCAACGTTACTTAATAGAAACACAAACCAACCTTATAAATGATCCCAAGTCGTTCTTCCAGTTCATCAATTATAAAAGAAAATCCGATGGTTATCCTACCTCTCTCTCTTTCAATACCGAAACCTCGAATAATCCGGAAGCTATAGCCAACTTTTTGCTACCTTTTTCAAGGAATCTTTTACCGGCGATTCTTTCGTACCTGACCCAGGTTATTTCGATTATTTGCCAAATTTCTCCCTCGGTTCATTTCTTCCTCTTGCTGTCGACCACGTTAAATCAACTCAATGATGAATTTCTTCCCGGCCCTGATGGTCTCCCCGCGATATTCCTGAAAAAATGCTCCTCAGCTCTCTCTACCCCTCTCTCCAAAATCTTCAGTCTATCACTTTCTCAAGGAGAATTTCCTGAGATATGGAAAACCTCTTATATAACTCCTATACACAAAAAGGGCCCAAAGAGCGATGTTAAAAACTATCGTCCAATTGCCAAACTTTCACATATCCCTAAACAATTTAAAAGCATTTTATACGAAATTTTAAGTTTTCGATGCAAGTCTCTCATCTCTCCATCTCAACATGGCTTTCTTAAGTGTAGGTCTCAGCGCCGGATCTGAGGGGGGGGAGGTGGCAAGGGGGGCACTTGCCCTGGGCGCCTGGCCTTGGGGGCGCCAAATGGAAGATGAAGAAATATAGGAGAGCAAAAAAAAAGGTATTCAACATTTGAACAGGGCGCCAAAGTAATGCAATGTTTATTATTTATTTCTTGTTCCAAATATGAAAGAAATATGTAATGAACCACTTTCGTCGCCCTTTAAACAAATTCGTCGCCCCTCATGGGGGCGCAAAATTGGAAGATGAAGAGAGAAACGAGAGTAACAAAAAAATAAAGGTCTTCAACTTTTGGAAATGATAAACAAATTCGTTGCCCTTCAGCAGGGCGCAAAATTAAAAGATGAACAAGGAAAAGAGAGTAAAGAAAAAATTGAAAATGATGCTATGTTTATTTATTTCTTGTTTCAAATATGAAATATGTAATAAGCCACTTTCGTCGCCCTTTAAAAAAATTCGTCGCCCCTCATGGGGGTGGAAAATTGGAAGATGAAGAAAGAAACGAGAGTAAAAAAAAAGATCTCCAAGTTTTGAAAATTATAAACTAATTCGTTGCCCTTCAGCAGGGAGCAAAATTAAAAGATGAGCGAAAAAAAAAGTAAGAGTAATAGGGTTTTCACACCGAGCCGAAAACCCGGTTTTCAGCTAAAAGTTTACGAAAACCTGAAAATCATTCACACCGGACTTTTCAAGTTTTCGTTTGACATTTCACTTAATTTTTACAACTGACTATCAAATTTTGAAATGAAAATATTTTCGGCTGCTATGATTGATTTTTTTTTTACGTTTATGCGCTTTTTAGGAGTGTTTGGAAAGAATCGAAACAAACTGAGGTGTGTTCTGAAAGAATCACAACAAACTTAGGCGTGTTTGCTTTGTATTCCAACAAGTTTTCGACAGGTTTTATTTAAAACTAGTTGTTTTCGAAAACTTGTGTTTAGCAAAAATGTGTGGTAAAACTTGTGTTTTCGTTCAGGTTTTGGGGGTTTTCAACAAAAACCATGTTTTCAGCTCGGTGTGAATACTCTATAAGAGTAAGAGAGAGTCACATATGTAGGAAAAATCCTTTTTTGCGGTACTGCAAACGGCTCTGCAATAGTTGGGTAGACTACCAAACCAACAGTTAACTGGCACTAAAATGCAGCTCCTATGTAGTGTAGTGCGACTTTATTCATATAATTTCATACAAAGAATACGTGCATTTCAATAATTGTAGTGCAGTTCCACGTAGTGCGGTCTTGCATATAAACAAAGATCTGTTCGTCGTAACTGGTTGCGCACAATGGTGAAGCTGCAGCTGTAGCACGTAGCATGTCAAAGTTAAATGTACGTTTATCGTATTGCACGGCTACAATGTGAAGTAGCAGCTGCAGCACAGAGAAGTTGAAGTCGACTGAATTTGAACTTGACGAACGTGCTGCAATGCAAAATAACAACAAACGAAATGGCGGAGACGATTTTTGTTTGAGTTCAGTGCTACACCATTGTATTCGTGAATGCTGCTTAGTGAGCTACTTTTTTTGACATTTACTCCGACGCTTAGTGCTACTGCTGCAGCTTCACCATTTTGTGCAGCCAGTTAAGCATAGCTTAAGAGATGACGACAAACCAGATATGACCTTCCCATTTGGCATGTGTGTCCGTAACGTAGAGCGCAAAACAAAACAAAAATGCAAGGGCGATGTGTGTTCGTGACGTAGACGAAACAAAAATGAGAACGTGAAGGCGCTAGGTTTGAATTCGATACAACCGTTAACAACTTATGGCCGTTTGAAAAAAAGACGTTAAGACCAGATCTCCGTTATAAGCATTTCTTGCCATAAACAAAAAAGTTCTCTAACACTAAAAGAATATAATACACAAAGTTTAATCAAAATCGTTAGAGCCGTTTTTGAGCAAATTAGAAAAAACCAAAAAAAGTTGGCTAAAACTGAACGGTTTATTGTATGGGAGCTACCATTTAGAAAGCCTTCACTGAAAAATTTACAAAACCATCCTATAGCACACTGTAAAGAACGATGCCAAACGAAGTTTGAGTCAATTCAATCAAGTCGTTGCGAACTTACGGCCATTTAAAAAAGCCGTTTAAACCAGATTTTCGTTACCACCATTTAAGCCAAAAACGAAAAACGCTAGTTTGTTAGAAATATCTTAGGTAAGTTAAATTCTGAGTTTAATCAAAATCGTTAGAGCCGTTTTCGAGCAAATTCAAAATGAAAAAAACCGTTACATGATAGGTACCAGTTTGAGCCGGGCTAAAACGAAATAAAAAAAACCTCGACAAAGGTTTTTCTTCAAACTGCTATATATTTAAAGTTAGAAGAAAATCTGTCAAGCCGTTTAGGCTGTAGCATGACGTGAAAAAGCGCACATCAACACAACCGCACAGACAGACCGACGGACGGTACGGCGAAAAACCCTTTTTTGGGCTTCTCTATCATCGTATGTTTGAATAAAAACCTCGAGATTTTTTTTCTGCACGGAACCAATACTTGCCCTATAAAGCAAGTAAATATGAAAAAGAATTTTTGTTGTGTACTACTAAGCTATTTCACTAAAGCTGTTCTATTAATTAGTTATGATTTTGTATATAGGTGAGTAAAAGTTAAATGTGCAATCAAAATATCGGACAGAATCACAAATAAGCATACAGCCTTTCAACTTTTTATGAACAACATTAGCAGGTTCTCCGCTGTAGTTTATTGAAAAAGAAAAATTTATCAAATCAATCTGGATTATTGCACATACCCCAAAGGTTTTATTTTGCAAATACGCCAAGATTGCATTCTGAGTAATCAGTAACACGAGAACCCTTAGCAATACTTTATTTTCTTAGGTTGGGTCACACAGACTTTTATGACATGTATCGTACATAAGCTATTGTCAACAGCATCAAGCATTAGAGCATAGAGATAAAAACAGGTTAACGATATGAGTTCAAGTTTTGTACGTAAACTTAAAAAAAAAATTGCTGGGGGGGGGGGCGCCAAATTCAACTTTTGCCCCCCCTTGAACAAATCCTAGATCCGGCGCTGGTAGGTCTACAACCACTAACCTTGTTGAATTTGTATCGTATACGCTCACAGCTCTTGAGAATGGGAACGAAGTCGATGCCATTTCAACAGATTTTAGCAAGGCTTTTGATAAAATTTCGCATAGACTAATACTTTTCAAATTATCCTCCTTCGGCTTTGAGCCTGTCTTCTTGAAATGGATATCTTCTGTCCGTTTCAGATCTGCCCTTTCCAATCCTTTCTTGGCTACCTCAGGGGTTCCTTAAGGTAGTCACTTAGGCCCACTCCTTTTCATTCTTGATTCTTACCATCAACGATATAGAAATGGTAATAAAATATTCCCATATCTTGCTCTACGCTGACGATACTAAGTTCTATAAGACTATATCATCGGCACATGACTTTTCTCTTATCCAACTTGATTTCGACAGCTTCTCAATCTGGTGCCTTAAAAACTGCTTAGAGCTCAATATTACCAAATGCCAATCAATTACTTTTTCACGAAAGCGCATTAAACCTCCTCCCCGGCCCTACTTTCTCCATAACCAACCCTTATCCTCCTTGGAGGCGATTCGCACCTTGGCATGTTATGCGACCGAGAACTCAACTTCCTGGCACACATCGACAATATAATTTTAAAAGCCAACTCAGCACTTGGTCTTGTGAAACGATGGGCCAAAGAATTCTCCGACCCATACGTCACCCGATCTCTCTACATAACCTTTGTACGCCCGCTCCTTGAATACGCCTGTCAAGTATGGTCACCATACCAACAAATTCATATCTCTAGAATCGAGAGCATTCAGCGTCGTTTCCTAAAGTTTGCTCTTCGTGGTCTCTCTTGGAATGATCCTTTGATCCTGCCCCCATATCAAAATCGTCTTCAATTAATCAACCTGAACTCGCTGCAAGAACGAAGGGAAATATCCGAGATTCTCTTTATTCATTGACTCCTCTCCGGTTCCGTTGACTGTGAAACCCTTTACAATTCTATTTTCTTCAACACGAACCCTCGTAACCTAAGAAATCCTCGCCTCTTCTACCTTCCTCCACACCGTACCTCATATGGCTGTAACGAACCCTTCACTGAAATGCTGCGGAGGGTAAATTCAAACCAAGACTTGTTCGACTTTAACCTCAGTACTCCATGCCTTAAACTCCTACTCCGGAATCACCCTCCCAATTAGTTTTAAGTTTTACCTGTATAGTTTTTAAGTTAGAGTAAGATATTTGAAGCTTGTACTAAGCTAAATAAATGGGGGTATTGCCCCCACCAAAATTAATACTTATTATTTTTAGTAAACCTAAATGTAATATTCTTAACAATATAACTCAATTTTATCTTTTAAAAATATATTGTTTTTCTTTATATATTTTTTATAAATAAATTTAATTGCATTTTTTTTGTTTTTTTGTTTTCCGAAATATAATTTTTCGAAAACAAACTAAAAAGGGATTAGGCCTACTGGGGATACCCTTAAAAAAAACGCTTACCGCTTAGTGGTGTAGAAAAAGAAAAATAATTTTTAATTTTTTGTTTTAAATCAGCAGATAGTAACCCTAATGTACAATTTACTCGATTTGCGGCAATTTAATATGCAAAGTACGAAAACCCTGTGAGAGCTTTAACTTGAGACCGATATATGCAAGCCAATATAGCCAGACTGAGATTCAAACGTCCTATCTTCCCTGTACTGAATGAATTACTTGAACAGAGTATAGTAAACAAATATTTACACATTATGTAGTAAATACACAGACACAGACACAGAGGCCACTGGCTAGGGACCGGCCTAGCTGGCGAGGATTGTTGGTTGAGGCCGTGGACCACACCACCATAAGTAAGTAAGTAAGTAGTAAATACATATAAAATGCAAACCAACACAGTTATTTAAAATAAACATTAGTTAAGTTGTTATAATAAACTCAAAAATATTTAACAAAACTTTTCGATTTCTCTCAAGTGAATATGCAAGTATATTTATTCATCAATTGCACACTCGATTTTCGTTCACTTGGCATTACTGATGTAAGATGCATTGATGTAAAATGTTTTGAGTTGTGTGTAAGGGTAAGTAAGAAAAAAATTAAAAAGAGTGAAATTGTCGTGCGGAAACTATTATAGAACTTCCGGCAGAGTATATTTTCATTGCACTTGGATTGGTATTTGTCCTGTAATGCAGTTTTTCGATTACGGAAAGAATAAGATATTGAGTTGACATTTACACTGGAAGGAGTTTGGTTTAACAGCTTACTCGTTATAGTTTAAATAGCAAGAGAAGGATATGTGGACTGACGGAAGTAAAATGTTCACGAGGTTGTGTAGTGGCAGATTTCATTCCAAGAATCAGGTTGATGTGTAAGAAGTGTGAGCCTGTCATATTTGTACCAGACCCGTATGAAGGAGTGCAGCGTACGTATGTGACTTGTAATAAAAAAGGATGAACCATATAGCATATATTTTCATACATAGTGGGAATCTGGAAATATATATGTAATAATTGAAATTGATAAATTGTACGTACATAACATATACATGTATATGTATAATAGAACAATCTAAGCATTAAAAAAGGATTTTAAAACCATTAAGACAGAATTGGTTTGACAACAGGTACCTAAACTGTTAGTGTAGTAAAAATGCCTATTGTGATGCTTTTTCAGATTAAATCTGAGGTAGTGCCAGCTGGGATCATACTTATTTACTTACTTAAGACCATTGTGGACCTCGGCCTCAACCAACAATCCTTGATAGCTGGGCAGGTCCCTAGACTGCGTCGGCCCTCGGTTGTCGGTTAGAATTGAAGACCCGGCGGGCTGGTGCGTTTTCGTATTAACGCTCCACATGGCCCAGCCATCTAAACCACTGTATTTTCAGCTTTTGAACCAAGTCAATATCGCTGTATAGCATGTACAGTTTGTCATTGGAGCTTCTGCTCCATACTCCGAAGAAACAGTGATTGGCAAAAGTGATTCTTCGATTGATCTTTTCACTAATATTGTTTTGAGATGTTATAGCGGAACAAAAGTCCTTGACAACTTCAAAGTTATATCTGTCCATCGTGACATTTTGCCCGAGCCTACTGTGATGATGTTCTGCTTCCGAGGACAGCATATACTTTGTTTTATCTTCAATTACAGCCAGACCCATTTTCGCCTCCTCCACTTCAAAACTTGTCAATGCTCCACTGACAGCACGCATCGTTCTTCAAAAAATGTCAGTATCATCAGCATAGCCAAGTAACTGAGCAGATCTAAAAAAATCGTTCCACAGTTGTTAACAATGCCTACGATTGCCTCAAGAATGACGTTAAAGAGGTTACATGATAGCGGGTCACCTTGTCTTAAGAATTTCTCGACATTAAATGAGTCGTTGGTGATTTTACCAACCTTGACGGAGCAGTGCAGGTTCTCCATAGTCATCCTGCACAATCGAACGAGCTAAGCAGCGTTGCAAAGAAGTAACTGCGCTCTGTAAAGCTTTTTCCTATTCACGCTATCATAGGCGACTTTAAAATCGATAAAGGGGCGGTGAGTACCTATCGATCTTGAATTCTTGGGTCTTTTCTAAAATCTGTCGAAGTGTGAAAATTTGGTCGACGGTTGACACACCGGGCCTGAAACAACACTGATAGGGGCCAATCAGTTTACGTGTGAAAGGATTCTTAAGTTCAAAAAGAATGGCCGACTAATTGTATAGGCAACATTTAGGAGACTTATGCCTCTCAAGTTGGCGCAGTTCAGAAAATCTTTTGGATAAAGCACACAGAGTACAGTAAAATAAGAAATGTAAATTGAAATAAAATGCACGACTGGGTGGCACGAACTTGCTCTAATGTGTGACAGTGGTGTAGGAGCTTGAGATTTTGACAAAAATACATTTTTCAAAATTCTTAAATAAATACTTAAACTAATTTGAGCTGAAAAAAAGGTACGCCATTTTATTTCTTGGATAAATTTAAATTTATGAGAATAAATTTATAAAAATCTGTGGAGCGGTTTTTGAGAAAAAAAGTTTTTTTTGAAAACTTTTTGAAAAAAATTTTCAAAAAAAATTCAAAAACGCCAGTTCATAGGTATTTAGCAAAAACATTTATTGATAATTTTTAGAAAAAAAATTAATAAGCAGTTTTCAAAATATTAATTTCTTAATTTTTTTTCTTAAAAATGCTTTTAAAAATACAAAAAAATATTTTTCAAAAATATTGGTATGCAGTAAAAAGTGAGCTACCTACTACTATATATGTGTGAAATTTTGAAAAAATCGGTTGAGTCATTTTCGAGATAGTCGAAAGCAAAAAAAACGGTCCTAAATAAAGTACCGTTCTTAGCCATTTTTTTAAACTTTTTTTTCAGCCATATGATTGGTCGTACCTAAACAGCAACACTGATTTTTTTAAATCGAAATCCTTAGAGCCGTTTTTGAGAAAAATATGCTTTAACGCAATGGTTATATGGCAGGTACCGTTATTTTTTGAGCTAAAAAAATTTTTTAATTTCACCTCTGTACAATACCTAAAAAACTCTATATACCAAGTTTGAAGCAAATCGGCCCACCCGTTTGGGCTGTTGTAGGTCTCTATACATACAGACAGACAGACATACAGACGGACAGAATTTTTAGACCATCTTTTTTCGTCTTCGCTATCATCGTAATGTTTGATTGTTAGGTATCTCAACTTTTTTTTCAACGAATGCATAACTTGCCTTATAGTACCTATAATCGCAAGTAAAAAATAGAGGCAAGCTGAAATTTTGCAGGTCGTTTCCGGTAAAAGTAGTGAACTTAAATCCAAAATAGCGACCACCTACCCCTTGCAGCACCATTGATTTAGGGGTGGATTCGCACTGTCACGCCCACTTTTTCTCTATTTGCGTTTCTTGGGAATGGCTTTAACGATTTGGATGAACTTTTCTGTATTCATTCTTATGAGCAAGGAAAATATAAAAAAAAAATTGTTTTGTAAAATCCGCCCAATGGCACGCCCACTTTTCTTAAATCTTTTTTTCTCAAAAACTGCTCCAACGATTTGAATGAAATTCTTAGGAGTTGTTTTTAAGCAAAAAAAAATGTTTTAAAAATGCTTTTTGTAAAATCTTTTTAAATCTTATTTACTACTCAGCAAAGACTATAACATTTTTAACGAAATGTTAAGAGACTGTTCCTTGAAGCGAGAAAAATATAAAAAAAAAGTGCTTTTAGTTATATCCGCCAAAAAAAAATTACTCTATTTGAATTTAAAATCGCCCTAAATAGAAATTAAATGCACGACTGGGTCGCACGAACTTGCTCTAATGTGTGACAGTGGTCTAAGGGATTGAGATTTTGATAAAAATAAATCTTTCAAAATTTTTAAATAAATATTTAAACTATAATTTGAGCTGAAAACAAAATACACCATTTTATTTCTTGGATAAATTTGAATTTATGAGAATAAATTTATAAAAATCTGTGGAGCGGTTTTTGAGAAAAAAGTTTTTTTTGAAAAACTTTTTGAAAAATTTTTCAAAAAAAATTCAATAGGTATTCAGCAAATACATTTACTTTTAGAAACAAATTAATAAGCAGTTATCAAAATATTATGTTTTTAAATTTAAACAGAAATGCTTTTAAAAATACAAAAAAAATATTTGTTCAAAATATTGGTAGGCAGTGCAAATTGAGCTACCTATTTATGTGTGAAATTTCGAAAGAATCGGTTGAATTGTTTACGAGATAGTCGAAAGCAAGAAAAACTGTCCTATGGAAAGTACCGTTCTTAGACATTTTTTAAAGCTTTTTTTTAATAAAGGCGTTTATTAAAAATAATAAACGCGTAGTTGTATTTTTAATAAACGCGTTTATTATTTAAAAAGAAAGCGTTTATTATTTTTCATAATTAACTAATACGATTGAAAAAGTAGAAATTTGAAACAAATTTATATTTTCAATCGTTTTTTTAAATAAACGCTTTTATTAGAAATTCAATTTTAAATAACTTCACATATTTTATTTTTCCACCCAGATCCAAAACAAACCTGTGTACAGCGCCAATTAATTGTTTCCTTGCACTCATGTAGAGTCTTTGTTGTAAATTTAAAGAGTTCCAAGCTGAAAACTGAGAAAAAATTAATTCAGATACAAATTTTTTAGTTTAGCAAATTGTATTAACATATTATTGCACATTGTCTTACAAATTTCTAGTTTTAATTACATACATATTAACATATTATTATTATTAATTTCATTTAATAAAACATGAGTCTTAGCACAAAGAGAAACACGCGGCGGGATATTGTAAATTAAATAAGTAGAAAATTTTAAAACAAATATCCACCGCTCTTAAAAACTTTTTAAACACATATTTGACTTTATCAAAATACAAATAAATACTATTAAAGTTTAAAATAGAATCCATAACCACCATTATGAAGGGCTGAACATGCTCCGCAGATTCCTTACCTTCCTTATCGCGGCTGCAGACCTTCTGGAAAGGGACAAAGTACCCCCATGCAATGACCGCAGTAAGGCTGCAGCTCTGCAATCTGAAAAATATCAAGGAATTTAATATAGTTTTAATATAAATTATTATTTTTTACAAATGTTTTTATGTAAACTCTATTATTCGTTATAAACTCTACTATCCGTAACATGAAAACAAGACCGAACACATTTTTTCACTTCAAAACCGAACACATTTTTTCACTTCAAAAAACTAACTTTATGAACATTTGTCTAAGTCCAAAAATCATGAACATTTTCTTAGTCCAAAAATCTTGAAAATTTTACTAAGTCCAAGAATCATGAAAATTTGTCTAAGTCCAAAAATCCTGAAAATTTTACTAAGTATAAAAATCATGAAAATTTGTCTAAGTCCAAAAAACGTGAACATTTTTCTAAGTGTAAAAATTCCTGAAAATTTTTCTAAGTCCAAAAATCATGAAAATTTTTCTTAGTCCAAAAATCTTGAAAATTTTTTTAAGTCGAAAAATCCTGAAAATTTTACTAAGTCTAAGAATCATGAAAATTTTTCTGAGTCCAAAAATCATTATTATTTTTCTAAGTCTAAAAATCATGAAAAGTTTTCTAAGTCCAAAAATCATGAAAATTTTTCTAAGTCCAAAAATCATGAACATTTTTCTAAGTCAAAAAATCATGAAAATCTTAATAAGTCCATAAATCCTGAAAATTTTACTAAGTTCAAAAATCATGAGAATTTTTGTATGTCTGAAAATCATGAACATTTTTCTAAGTCCAAAAATTCCTGAAAATTTTTCTAAGTCCAAAAATCTTGAAAATTTTTCTAAAGTCAAAAATCCTGAAAGTTTTACTAAGTCCAAGAATCATGAAAATTTTTCTATGTCCCAAGATCATGAAAATTTTTCCAAGTCTTAAACTCATGAAAAATTTTCTAAGTCCAGAAATCATAAAAAAATTTCTAAGTCCAAAAATCTTGAAAATTTTTTTAAGTCAAAAAATCCTGAAAATTTGACTAAGTCCAAGAATCATGAAAATTTCTCTAAGTCCGAAAATTCTGAAAATTTTACTAAGTCCAAGAATCATGAATATTTTATTAAGTCCAAAAATCATGAAAATATTAATAAATCCATAAATCCTGAAAATTTTACTAAGATCAAAAATCATGAGAATTTTTCTATGTCCGAAAATCATGAACATTTTTCTGAGTCCAAAAATTTCTGAAAATTTTTTTAAGTCCAAAAATCTTGAAAATTTTTTTAAAGTCAAAAAATCCTGAAAAAAGTGCAAGAATCATGAAAATTTTTCTAAGTCTCAAAATCATGAAAATTTTTCCAAGTCTAAAACTCATGAAAAATTTTCTAAGTCCAGAAATCATAAAAAATTTTCTAAATCCAAAAATCTTGAAACATTTTTTAAGTCAAAAAATCCTGAAAATTTTACTAAGTCCAAGAATCATGAAAATTTCTCTAAGTCCAAAAATTCTGAAAATTTTACTAAGTCCAACAATCATGAAAATTTTTTTAAGTCCAAAAATCATGAACATTTTTCTAAGTTCAAAAATCATCAACATTTTTTACCAGAAGTTAAAAGGCCTATCCGTTCTAGAGGTGTGTATAGATCGACTGACAGAAAGACAGACAGATAGACGGACGGACTGAAAAGTGTAATTATGCAAACAAAAGAGTGATTATACAAACTTACTGTCGGGTATTAAGTTTGATTCCTCTTTTGACAATTGAGCTAACGTATCCCGTATGCTTTTTTCTTGACATGGTTTTCGGTTAAAAGGAATTTCAAAATTGTGACGCTAATGGGATCCCAACTTTCCAAAAATGAACCAGCATTCGGATATAAGAAGGAAAAATCCATTTCAGTCTAGAAAGTTGAATAAAACTTTATTATTGTCTCTAGTCTTAATGACATTCATAATACTTCTCTAACTCACCAAACGATAACCAGTTGGATGTTTGTATTCTGGCCATTTTAGTAGAATATGAGCAGTAGAGGAAGAGTTTTTGATTACAGAGGGTATACCATTGGAACAAGCTTTCCAGCATCGGTCAAAAGCTTCCACCGATAACGAGTTTTATTCCATTAAAAGATTGGAAATGAAAAACATACTGACGGCAGTGTTGTGCCGAGTAGACTACATGATGTCGACTACACGATTGTCTACATGTAAACAATTCAGCGTAGACATAGTTTTGTCAACAATGTAGAAAATGTAGAAAATTTACAATTTTGTATTTATTTTATTTTATTTCCTAAGTCTGGAAATTTCTTAATATAATATTTAAATTTGTTAATTAAGGAGAATTGGCGGTTTCCTCCTATCACCATCTGTGTTTAACATAATGACCAATATCATTGGAAAAGTCTCGATGCGTGTAATAGTTTTTTGCATGGATATAAGTCTGTATCTCGTGAAGGGAAAATTCTATGGTGGTTTGAATTAAAGATGCAACTGCATTTAATTAAATAACTTGATATAGGTTATTTTATAAGAAAAACGTTTCTTTTTAAAGTTTTCAGCTGTATTTAGCAAATTTTTGTGGAACATAGTGCAAATAGCTGAACATTAATTGTTGGCCTAAAATAAATCCCAACTCATCAAACGCTTTATTTTTCGGCCTTCCCGTTCCTGACATATTTTTTTGTTTAACTCTTCACGTCCTACGTCCACAAATTTATTTTATTTGTTTCCAATTTTACAAGTGACAGTAGTTGTTGACATTGTCGACACAATAGTTGACATTGTACATTGTTAACCAATTGCTTACGTCAAAATGTAGACAATTAAAGTCGACACGTAGAGGAACAACACCGACTGACGGACATCTAACAAAAATAAGTCACAAAAACTAACCTAGAGGCAATATTCCATCCATTGTTTCGGCCTTGCTTGTCGAAGGCTTTGGAGTGATTACTATTGGCTTATGAGAAAATTTCAAGTTGTAATATTTATCAGAAGAGGCCCAACAGAATGGCCTCCTAGATCACCAGATTTAACACCCTTAGATTTTTACGCATGGGGATTCATGAAGAATTATGTGTACGAAGTGGAAATCGTTTCTTTGGAACAGCTTAAAGAACGAATTGAAGTCGCTGGAGTAAAATTGCAGGAAAATTTATCACATATAAATTTATGCGCAGGCATTAGAAGGAGATATAATCTATGCCTTCTAAGAAATGGGGATCATATTGAAAATTTCTTATAATTTCAAGAAATTCAAGAAAAATTGTGGTTTAATCATCTTAAGCTCCTAGCAGGTAGAACCCTTCCCGGCAGGTGGCCGCGGCCGGCCCCCAGGCATAATAAAAGTCCTCATAAAACTCCTATTACAGAACAAATATTAAAAGAAAGGTTAATGTTTCAAAAATTAATAAAACTAAAAGTCGAGATAGGTAAAAATAAAAACAAAGATTTTCTTAGAAAAAAGTGGTTCTGGTTTTTTTTTTTATTTCTCAAAAACGAAAAGTCATTTTTGCATCCGGTTTTCTGTTTTCGACTAAAAATTAACAATGGCATTGAATTTTTAAAACAAAATTGGTACTTAATTACATAAAATTTTGAAAAAAAATAGTTCAAAAATGATTTTTTTCTTTTTTTTTTTTGAAAATTTTGAGTTTGAAAATTTATATTTTTTAAACAATTCGTTAAAACAATTTAACTTAAAAACAAAACGAAAGAAAAAGTTTTTGGCTTTCCAAAAAAGTATAACACGGTGTTGTAAACGAAGCCGTTGATTTTTAATATTTTTTTTTACAAAATAAGTCAATTTTTCAGAAAATTGCCCCTCCCGGCTAAACGGGGGGGAATAGACCCCCCCTCCCATACGATTTTTGTCTTGTCTCAACTCAGCCTACACGCTCAAGCTTTTTGGCATAACGCTGTTGAATCACCCTGTATAGCTATCCTTCCTCTACTGCTAGTTCGATAGAATGACTTTTAGTTATCTACTAGCGGTACCCGGCGCGCGTTGCTACGCCAAAAAAAAAACACTTTTGTGTATTTTATGTGAAATTAAATTTATTTATAAATTTTATCTCAATGCTAGCGGATAAGCAATACCTATTTTTGGTCGTTTTAGTTGGTGTATAAATATACAAATTTTATGGCATACACACAAAGTGCAGTTAATTTGATTGTGAAACTGAACATGATAACATTGATAAATTGTGGCTTGAATATTTTGCTGCATTTGACAAAAATTTGGGAAAATAAAATGTCATTTGTTGTGCGATTTAATTCCTTTTTCGATGTTCAAAAGTTGTTTGGAATTCTTGCAACAAATGGACACGCACGTTCGTTGAAAGGTTGATTTTTTCGACTCAGTTCCATAAATATGATGCTTTTATTCAACGAAAGGAAAACATTTTTATAAAAAAGTTCAAAAAAAAACTTTGCCAAAAGCCCGCATTTTTCTGTCTTCCACCCGGGCATTCCGCTTAAAAATTTATGAAAAAAAACAAAAAAGAATTTAAGAAAATAACTTAAACAAAATTGTTAAAAGCATGCATTTTTTTCCTTCACCCCGATCGTATAGATAGATTATAAAAAAAATGAACCAACAATTGTTAAAAGCTTGCATTTTTGTTTGTCCTTCACTCGATCGGCCATTCCGGAATTTTCGCTGATATTTCAAACAGCAAAAAAATGTATGAAAAAATCAAAAATAAAAAAAATAAAATGCACGACTGGGTCGCACGAACTTGCTCTAATGTGTGACAGTGGTCTTGAGGCTTGAGATTTTGATAAAAATAAATTTTTCAAAATTCTTAAATAAATATTTAAACTAGGTTAGGTTAGGTTAGGTTAAGGTGGCTGTCAGTCAACGACTGACACACTTAGACCAGATACTAGGTCCATTGTGATACCACATATGAAAGTGAGGCACTACCTCACTAATTTTAAAACCAATTGGAACTTTTAACAAAGCGATGGAGACAGTGGATGTCTGTCTGAGTTAGGTCATTGATATCTTGAGGAAGAAATCTCCCAAATGTAATTTTCGTCTTTGTGAGAGAGCAGGGCATGAACAAAGAAGATGAGTTATAGTCTCTTCCTCTTCCTCGTCCATGCAACTTCTGCAGAAGTCGTTCGAGAAGACACCGAGTCTAATAGCATGTCTGCCTATAAGACAGTGTCCAGTTATGACACCGATTAAGGAGCTAAGGTGTGATCTACCAAGAGATAACAAACATTTGGAACGTTTTGGATCTAGTTTTGGCCAGATCTGTTTTGTCGCCTGACAGGTAGTCAAGTTTGACCACCTAAGATTTGTTTCGTTCATGGCATCGTGTTTTAGCATGAGTTTACATGTAGCGATAGGTATACCAATATTCCTCCTGTCGGGTGAAAGTGGTTCAGTAGTTCCATTTCTGGCGAGTTCATCGGCCTTGCAGTTTCCTGGAATATCTCTATGTCCCGGCACCCAAAAAAGGTGAATGTTAAACTGTTCTGCCATCTCCGCGAGAGATGAGCGACAGTTGCGGGCTGTTGCTGAGTTCGTGGAAACCGCCTCGAATGATTTAAGGGCTGCTTGGCTGTCTGAAAAGATGCGGATATTCGACGTGGATATCACGTTTTCCTTGAGCCAGGATAGAACCTCTTTTATCGCCAGAAGTTTCGCTTGGAACACGCTACAATAGTTAGGGAGTCGGAAAGAGAGACTAAGATTTAGTCCTTCTGAGTACACTCCGCCCCCAACCCCATCTTCGGTTTTTGAACCATCAGTGTAGAAATGAATCGAATCATCTCTCGAGAAATGTCCTTCGTCCCAGTCAGACCGTGATGGAATGGAGACTCGGAAGTTGTTTTCAAAAACCAGTTGGGGTATGGTGTAGTCAGAGTGACTTGGAATCGTTCTGAATGAATTCAGAATAATAGTGTGGCCAATTGAGTTATTGGTCCATTGAGAGGTGGCTCTGAGACGTATTGCTGTACTCGCCGCCATTTGTTTACTAAAAATGTCGAGGGGTGTAAGATTAAGAAGAATGTCTAAGGCAGCTGAAGGTGTCGTACGCAGTGCTCCAGTGATACATAGACACGCTGATCTTTGGACTTTGCTTAGGTGGTCCCGGTAGGACACTTTATCCAAAGCAGTCCACCATACTGTGATCCCATAAGTAAGTATCGGTCTTATGACCGCTGTATATAGCCAGTGGGTAATTTGTGGGGATAAACCCCATTTGTTCCCTATTGCTTTTTTGCAAGAAAAGAGAGCCACCGTGGCCTTTTTTACTCTTTCCTGAATGTTGGGTTTCCATGTGAGCTTCTTATCTAGAACGAGGCCTAGATATTTAGCTTCATTTGAGAAAGTTAGTGGAGTTCCATTGATAGACGGAGCATTTAGGTGTGGAATTTTATATTTCCTTGTGAAGAGGACCAGTTCAGTTTTGTGGGGGTTTACTCCTAGCCCACATTTACCAGTCCACTTAAGAAGCTTGTTAAGAGCTGTTTGCATTAGCTCAATAAGAATTTGAGCATGTTTTCCTGATATCGCAATGGCGACGTCATCAGCGTATGCAATCACTTTGAATCCCTCTGCTTCCAGGTCAACTAGAAGTTCATTGACAACTAAGTTCCATAGAAGAGGGGATAGGACTCCACCTTGTGGAGTACCTCTGCTGACTGATCTTCTTAGGGAGACGTCTCCTAGGGTTGAGTTGATTAGCCTACTTTTTAGCATAAGATTTATAAGCTCACTCAGGGATCTGTCTACTTTAAGATTGTCTAGTGCCGTTGTGATTGCTTGGTTGCTGACGTTGTTAAAAGCACCCTCGATATCAAGGAATGCTACCAGAGTATACTCTTTGTGATGTAGGGAATATTCGATAGCGCTTACTAAGGTATGCAAGGCAGTGTCTACCGATTTTCCTTTGCAGTAAGCGTGTTGTGCTGTAGACACTAGAGTTGTGTCTATGGCATTTCGCAAATGGATATCAATCAGACGTTCTAAAGTTTTAAGAAGGAATGATGATAGACTTATAGGTCTGAGGTCTTTTGGATACACTTGGGAACATTTTCCCGCTTTGGGAATGAACACAACTTTTACTTCCCTCCATAACGCTGGAATGTATTTCAACTCTAAACATCCGTTTAGTACTATTTCCAGGATAGGGATAATAATATCCATAGACTGTTGAAGTTCTGCTGGTATTATACCGTCAGGTCCAGCAGATTTATATGGATTGAAGCTGTTGATGGCCCATTTTAGTTTTTCCCTAGTGATCAGACCAAGTTTACTAGTTTTATTATTGGTTGGTCCAATTGGACTACAATCAATGTTTGCTATGTTAAGGGAGCTACCTGGGAAATGGGTGTCAAGTAGCAAGTTAAGCGATTCTTCGCAGGTATTGGTCCATGAAACGTCTGCTTTTTTAAAGAAACTGGGCATTGTAGGATTGGTAGAGAGGATTTTCCTTAATCTAGAGGCCTCTGAAGTATCTTCTATTTTACCACAGAAGTTCCTCTAGGAGGCTCTTTTACTTTTCCTCAGCTCTTTTTTATATAATTTCAAGGATTCTTTGTAGGAATCCCAGTCTGCGATTTCTTTGGAGTATTTAGCTCGGTTGAAGGACTTTCTACAAGTTTTCCTGAGCGGTTCAAGCCCCGAGTTCCACCAAGGTGGCTTCCGTTTTCCTCTTATACGAGTAAGAGGGCAGGAGGCTGACAATGATTTGTTAAGGGCTGCTGTTAGATCGTTGCCTTTTTTGTCAAGTTCGTTTATATTAGAAGGGATTTTCAAAAGATCAGGTTTAATTAAACTTTTTAGAGTATCCCTGTACTTTTGCCAATCAGTCTTTCGATAATTACGGAAGGCTGGTTGTTTATTAGTGTCATCAATAAGTTTGAATTGGATGTATCTGTGATCAGAGAATGAGTGCTCTGCAGACACCTTCCAATTCGTGATCCTATGATGAATCGAATCGGAGACAAGTGTTATGTCTAAGACTTCTTGTCTGTTTCTGGTTATGAATGTTGGTTCATTCACAGTGTTAGTTACAATTAGGTTAGTACTGAGAATATAATCAAAAAGAGACTCACCTCTATCATTTATATTTGTACTCCCCCAGACTGTATGGTGTGCGTTGGCGTCACAACCAATTAGGAGGCACGTATTTAGCCGCTCTGATTCCTCTATAATTCTCCTCAGCATGTCGCTGGGGAGGGGGCCGAGATGGTCGTGGCCAAGGTAAGCTGAGGCAAGCCAGTATATGCCTTTTTTGGTCTGCAGTCTGACCGTAGTAACGTCTCGATCGCTGTAGTCAGGGAGTATAAATACATTAATATTACTTCTCACTAATATGCAGGATCGTGGCTCACCTTTGTCCAATGCATACAGCAAGTAGTACCCAGGAGTCCTGAGTCCATGAACAATAGATTTGACAATCCATGGTTCCTGGATCAGGACAATATCTTCCCCTTTTGTTTGCAGTCGGAGAAGAAGGGACCGAAGCCAGTTTGGAATGTTGGAGGTTAATCTGTAGTAGCTGAACCATCTCGGTTGCAGTTTTCCAGACCACCTCTTACAGTGCTATTGAGGTCCTCCTCTGAGTCAGACTCCGAGGATGACCGTAAAAGAAAATCTTCATTAATGTAGTCTTCAGTCTCCATGTCGGAAGGACTGTCGACAGTGTGAGCATCCAAGTCGGATGCGGTGTCTGGTTTGGAGGAGGGCATACCTATAAAAGGAGTGCTGGGTGCATCTATTTCCATTTCTGGAAGGTTGATAACACCAGCAGGTTCCTCCACTGCGGGTATATCCTCCGATGTAGTGAGTGCTAGTCTAGCACTCTCTTCGTCTTTCCTATACACTTTCAGCGTAATGGTAGACCATCCAAACCTAATCACTCCTTTGGTCGACGCTAGTGGAGCCAGTGAATCCCTATTGATGACTATAATAGCCGATCTATAAGGACCCTCCGGATCCTCCAGCTTGGCGACTTTCCAGTCATGAGTAGGCAGGGATGGGTTACCATATTGTAGCATTTTAAGGATGATTTCTTTGTCGGAGAGTTCAGCTGGTAATCTGGTACGAGCCCTTGGTCTGCAAGGAATGTCTTCTCTTGCCACAACCTCGAGCTTAGCACCAGGCCAGAGTCCCTCCAACCTACTGATAGCGAGCTTATATAGATCGCACGACCTCCGACCATCGAAGGCGACGAGCTCGACGCGCCCCTGGTACCACCCGGCATCCTAAAAAATGGCAGGTTCACCTGGATTTTCCATCATGAGGGTCCAGTAGGAAGCCTGAAGCTTTTTCAAGACCGTCGTCCACCGATCGAAGGAGATCATACCATCTACATTACTCCTATCAATCACCGCTAAAATGGTTTTATCCTTTAGTACGTCACTAAAGGATAGATCTTTCCTGATGTTGGAAATAGTATTGGAATTGGCCTTTGGTCTTTTGGGTTCCGGACCGGTTCCCTCAAAGGATCGCTGGCGCTTAGACGTAGAGTTTTCACTTTTAATTATATTTTTTGCCCACACGAGTTTGGCAGATTGCTTCGAGTCCAGATCCGACACCGGTAAGTCACCTAGCATCTTCACTAATCTCTCCGCGTTCCGTCTATCTTTTCGTGAGTAGGTTACACTCCTCCCTCCAGCGGTGGTGCTGTAAGTCACAGCCTCACCGTCGCAGGGGGGAATCCCCATGGAGCTCGAGGAAGGTTTACCCCTGACGCCGGTGGAACCGTAAGTCACGGCTCCATCAGCCCCCTGGACACCTCTTCCTGAGCCCGAAGGTTTTTGTTGGGCGGTGGTATTCCTCTCCTTGTCCGAGGTGGAGCTGAAAGTCACAGCCACACCCCCGTCAAGGAGGGGAATTTCTGGAGAGTCTGAGCTCAATAGTGCGGTGGGAGTGTCACAGTGGCACTGCCACTGTTTTTGTTATTTACATCCGCAACTGTCGGGGGGCAGTCACGGAGGGCAGCAGAGGTACTGTAAGTCACAGTATCCCCACTACCGACCGTGATTTGTCCCGACAGCTGCGGAGGAGCGTCCAGACTGGCAGCACTTCCCCCACTCTCGGACGGCTTTACAGCCTTCCCGGGAGTTGAGGTTGTCCTAGCGGTCATATCGCCCCTTTCGCTTAATTTGTCATTCTTTTTCTTTTTAATTTTCTTTTGTGAACTTTTAGTCGCTGGCGACTCCTCCTCTTTCGAAGCGTGTGTATGTGTGTGTGTGTTTGTGTGTGCGTGCGTGTGTATGTGCGTGTGTGTGTGCGTGTGTGTGTGTGTGTGTGTGTGTGTGTGTGTGTGTGTGTGTGTGTGTGTGTGTGTGTGTGTGTGTGTGAGCGTGTGTGTGTGTTGAAGAATCCCACGTAAGCCCCCTCACCGCGACAAGGTCAACTCATAGAGGGGGATATTTAAACTAATTTGAGCTGAAAAAAAAGTAAGCCATTTTATTTCTTTTATAAATTTGAATTTATGAGAATAAATTTATAAAAATCTGTGGAGCGGGTTTTGAGAAAAAAAGTTTTTTTTGAAAAACTTTTTGAAAAAATTTTTCAAAAAAAATTCAAAAACGCCAGTTTGTAGGTATTTAGCAAATACATTTATTTAAAATTTTTAGAAAAAAAAATTTAATAAGCAGTTTTCAAAATATTAATTTTTTAAATTTTGTTTTAAAAAATGCTTTTAAAAATACAAAAAAATTATTTTCAAAAATATTGGTATGCAATACGAATTGAGCTACCTACAGCTATATGTGTGTGAAATTTTGAAAGAATCGGTTTAGTCGTTTTCGAGTTAGTCAAAAGCAAAAAAACGGTCCTATGGAAAGTACCGTTCTTAGACATTTTTTAAAACTTTTTTTTTCAACCATATGATTAGTCGTACCTAAAAATCAACACTGATTTTTTTAAATAAAAATCGTTAGAGCCGTTTTTGAGAAAAATAAGCTTTAAAATAACGGTTGTATGGCAGGTACCGTTATTTTTTGAGCTAAGAAAAAAATTTCAATTTCCCCTCTGTACAATACCTAAAAAAGTCTATATACCAAGTTTGAAGCAATTCGGCCTACCCGTTTGGGCTGTAGGTCTACATACAGACAGACAGACAGACAGACAGACATACAGACGGACAGAATTTTTAGACCATCTTTTTTTGTCTTCGCTATCATCGTAATGTCATGTTTGATTGTTATCTCAAAACTTTTTTTTTCGACGAATGCATAACTTGCCTTATAGTACCTATAATCGCAAGTAAAAATCATCTAAAAAATGTTAAAAGTCTGCATTTCATTTTTGTCTTCCACCCCATCGGAAATTGCGGAGTTTTCGCTGATGTTTCAAACCGCTAAAAAATTTATGAAAAAACAAAAAAACAAAAAAAAATTACCAAAAAATGTTAAAAGCCTGCATTTTATTTTTGTCTTCACAGGAACCATCCCTGGACTTAACTATATTTACCCTGAAAATTTCATAAAGATCCATTGGGCCATTTAAGAGTCCATAGACAACATACAAACATACATACAAACATACACACATCCATTTTTATATATATAGATATATATATATATATATAAAAGAGAGTGTCGTACGTGTGTTCGCTTATAACTCGAGAACAGATGTTTCGATTTTGACTATTTAGGGCCTGATGAATTAGTATTCGCCAGGATTTATTTATTTACATAGCTAAAGACTAGCTTCAGATATAAGTACTTATGTCTATAATAAGAGTACAATTATATAGGATTGACATCGGATAAGAAAATCCCGAAAATTTCGTTATGCGTTTTTAGTGCATTATGTCAAATTAATAATAAATTTTATCGTAGGATCTTCTGAGGATGTCTACAATTGTTGATATGGTAGTTTGGTCAACATTCGGTAGTTATGTGACAGAAATGCATTTTTAGTGCATTTTGTCACAAATCTCAACACTTGTCAGCCAATGTAATGTAAAGTTTTAGCCTTTACAAAATAAATTTGGTAGACTGTACTGGATTGCAATGCACATTAAATGTTTTAGCAAGGTGGGTGACTAGGGAACAATCCAAGTGTTCCTGACCACGAAATCGTTTGTTTATGATATTTAAAGTTATACAAATTTGTATAAGCAAAGGTGAAGAAATTCTTGCAATTTTAAACATCTCTTCCCAAATTCCAGCAGTCTGCTTTTAAGATTTGATAGGTATACAAGAATCATTCGCGTATAATGGTGAAGGTGGTAGTGTGTAGCTTTTTCGACAAATGACAGCATTGAGTTTTTGACGCGTTAAACTCAATACGACGAAAAGTGTTAAATAAACGGTACTATCCTTTTTGACATGTGCATTAATCACTTTCGCTATACATCAATTGCGCCAACAAATGTAATTTTTGATAATTTAACTGATTTTAATTTACTAGAAGTGTTAGACTTCATTTTACACCCGTGTGTAGCTGAGACGTTTATAAACAGTATGACAAAAAATTCAGTATTTTCAAAATTCTTTATTAAAAAAAGGCGGTACGGAGTTTGCCAGGTCAGCTAGTTTTAAATAAATAAACATTCATTAATATATGTGGCAGCATATGAAAAATAAACATATTACCAATTTTTCACTTTTAAACCTTTCTGTTATATCTTTTTCAAGGGCGTAGCTTGAATGCAAATCCAAGTGAATTTTATTTGAATCAAAATGACTAGCGATTGCATTTATTAATAATTGTGTTCTTTGCTTTTCGTTAAAATATTGATTCATTTCGTAGCTTTCAACCAGTGAAATATTTTTAAGGTTACTGTTCAAAATTGTTGCTAACGAAACCGAAGAGGGAGGTTCTTGGTGAGCTTGGAGAATTACTTATTATATTTTGACTAATTTAATTGAATGAACTTGAAACGGCGATGATGATTTCGATCTACTTAATGTATTTCGATACGGCCCATATTCCGATTTGGAATATATAAAAAGGGGCTTTCCAATACAGTCTCGCCAATCTGTTAACCTAGATTCAAACATAATCAATGTTCGATATGAAAATGGCTTGAGAATTTGACGTAGGTGGTGACACTCTATATTTTTTAAAACATCAATATCGATATCATTACCTAATATGTTTTAGTGTAATTAGTTTTCAATTTTAACTTCTTTTCATTTTAATTAATTTTTGTTAAAAAAAAGAAATAAAATGAGATGGACATACAGTTAAATAACTTTCAACTTACTCTTGAAATGCGCAAGCAATTCTAAGTACTCCCATTTCCCAGTAAATCCGTCAATTCGTCGTATGGGTCTATGTTGATTATCGTGGGTGCTGTTGTTTTTGCAGTTCCGCTTCTGAGAAATAATTCAAATGTATGCTGCCGTCGGAGTTGGTTGATTACAGCTCCATGTTTTCATTGATATCGACCAATGTATCGTCCATTGAACCTCCTTTGTACATATAACTTGAATTCAAAAACTAGATAACTCGATATTTCTCTTTTAAAAGTAGATACCACAGTTATGCAGCAAATCGAGTTATCTAGTTCTTGAATTCAGGTCATATTACATAAGTGATTCCCTGACCTGTTGTTAATTTATATCTGATTTCTTAAAATATTGAAGTATGTTTGTATGTAAAATAATAAAAATGATAAATATGTTTTAATATACTAACTCTATATTTTTTCTTTAATAGAAATTTTGTTAACATATATATTAGTGATACTTGACCTATTGTTAATTTATATTTCTGATCTCCTAATATAGTGAAGTAAGTATTGTACATACATCATTCATAATAAAAATGACTAACGTCTTTATTTTTACTTGCGATTATAGGTAGGTAGGTACTATAAGGTAAGTTATGCATTCGTAAAAAAAAAAAAATTCTAACAATCAAACATGACATTACGATGATAAAGAAGTCGAAAAAAGTGGGTCAGACAATTCTGTCTGTCTGTCTGTCCGTGTGTCTGTCTGTCTGTATAGTTACCTACAGCCTATACGGCTGTACCGATTTGCTTCAAACTTGGTACATAGTATTATTATGACGTCTTACAGAGGGGTTTTTCGAATTAGCATCCTAGCTTCAAAACCAACGGTACCTGCCATATGATTTTTAATGAAAAACTCATTTATCTCAAAAACGGCTCCTACGATTTTGATAAAACTTTCTGAATGGTATTTTTTAAGTAAAGTTTATGTTTTGGCTGGAACAGATTTTTCAGGAAAAGTCTTAAAACGGTACCTCCCATAGGACCAGTATTTTTAAATAAGATTTTCTCGTAAACCACTTCACGGATTTCGATGAAAATTTTAATATAAAAGCTCTGTTATAAACGAAATAATATTAATTCTTTAATTTTCAAAAAAAAAATTTGAGTTTTTTTAAAAAAAAGTTAAATTTTTTTTTTTGACTTTTGGTTTTTTCGAAAACTTTTTGTTCAAAAATTTTAAGATTTTTTTTTCTGATAAGAACTTTAAACCGCTAGATTTTGACATACTCAAAATAAATTTGGAATATGTTTCCGAAAAGTTTAAAAAAAAAACTGTTTTTTGAAATCATACGATTTTTTTTATTGCTTTTTTTCCAAAATCTCATGCCTCAAGACCACTGTAACACATTAGAGCAAGTTCGTGCGACCCAGTCGTGCATTTTATTTTAAACGCCAATGTCTACTATATCATATCCAATGCAGTCTTAAATCGCGCTACATACTACATACATTGTTTTTTGGGGATTAATACGGTTTCCCTTTATATTCTTAAACATCCATATCAACTTTTTGGTATGGGCAAGTGGGGACCGTATGCAAAAGCAGTGGCTCTTTCACTTTAGAATCACGCAACTCTTGACAAATAGGTATTACATGAAATTATTAATTTTTCAATTTCGTTGTTCATACCAGGCCAGTATAATGAAGATCTAGCTCTGGCTTTGGTTTTCTCAACTCCAAAATGGGATTCATGCAATCTTCTCAACATGTAAGCTCTTTGAGAACAAGGTATAAATATTCCTGAATTAAAAAATACAAATAACTGACCCCTATGTTTCCAAAAATATTTTACATTTTGTGGTACTTGGCTTTTATTTACCGGCCATCCATACATCAGTAAATCCATTAAATTTTTAAGCACTAAACCGTTTTTTGTTTCTTGAACGAGGACATCTTTTTTTCTCATCACTAGCACTAATAGTATGAACTACTTCATTTATATCTTCTATTTCAGGATTGAAAAGTTCTTTACAAAAATCGCGGGAAAGAAAATCCGCTATAAACATATCTTTACCTGGCAAGTAGTGAACGGCTAAATCATACCTGAGAAGTCGTATTCTCATACGTTGAAGTCTTGGCGATGGGATTTCTCCAATTTCTTTTTTCATGATCCCCAACAAGGGTTTATGATCGGTAATGACACGGACTTTACGACCATATATATATTGGTGGTACTTTGTGCATGCAAATACTATTGATAAAAGCTCCTTTTCAATTTGAGCATAATTGACTTCAGTTGTACTCAAAGCCCTGGATGCAAAACGAACGACCTTATTTTCCTGAAGTAAACAACAACCCAGGCCTGACTTTAAAGCATCCGCTTGAATTAACGCATCCTTATTGGATTGAAAAGGCTGAAGTGATGCTGCGTTTGCTATTATATTTTTAATTTTGCTCAAGCAATTCTCATGTGTCGAAAGCCAGAAAAAGGTTTTGTTCTTTTTAAGAATTTCTCTCAACGGCTGCAAATGCTCCGATAAATTTGGTATAAATGATCGGACATAATTAACCATTCCCAATAGACGTTGAAGCTCCACTTTATTCCTAGGGGCATTCACTTCTCTTATAGCCTCAACTCTATCCGGGTCAATTTCAATGCCATTTGAACTGATTATATGTCCCAAATAAGTAACTCTATCTTTTCTAAACTGTAATTTTTCAGAGTTAAACATAATATTTTTATTGCGCGCCCTCTCTACTACTTCCTTCAAAATATTGTCATGTTCTTCTAATGTTTAAGCAAAAATTATAATATCATCTATGTATATGGTAGTTCCATCTATGTCTTTAAAACTATTTTCATTTAGCTGTTGAAAAGCTTCCGCGACTGGTTTGATTCCGAATGGTAGGCGCAGGAACCTGTAACATCCAAAAGTCGTTGAAAATGTGCAAAGTTTGCAGGACTCTGCGACAATGGGCACCTGATAATAGCCCATTTTAAGGTCCCGAATGGTAAAATACTTCATGTTTGCCAATTTGGAAGATATTTCTTCAAAAGAGGGTATAAGATGCGCTTCTTCCACTATTGCTTCGTTAAGATATTTTGGATCTAGACACAAACGCAAGCTTCCATCTTTTTTCTCAACTACGACAAAATTTGAAACCCATTCACTGGTTTCTCTGGTACCCTCCTTTTTTAGTCAATGCTTTTAGCTTGTCCTCTAATCTCTTCATTAACGAGAATGGGACACGTCTTGCTGACCAGCAAGGTTTGTATTTGCTTTTTAATTTTTTTTTGTATTTTTCTTTAAATTCTCCGAGTCCCTCAAAAATATCTATGTAAATTTTCTTTTATAAAATCTTCTTCTCTTTCATACAAAACTATGTTATCTATCTTCAATAACAAACCTAAGTAAATGCATGATTGAAATCCTAAGATTGGAATCGAGTTCTGGTCAACGACAACAAAATCTTCTTTATATTATGTTCCCATTTATTTCGCAATCTTAAGTTGTTTCTCCTTTTGTGTTCAGTTTATATCTTCCGTATGCACATAAATTCTTCTCTACTTTTTTAATTTTTGCTTTTTTAGTTTGGTTAAAAATACTATAAGGAAGAACATTTACTTCGGCACCAGTGTCTAGTTTGAAATTGATTTCAACATTATTAACCTTCATCTTTTTGAACCATGCGGTCTGAACACCATGCGGCATGCATTAAACTGTGTCAATAAAAAACTCGTTGCTACCACTATCCTGAACAATCTGTTGGACATACCTTTGAAAGCACACTGAAGCCAAATGATTTTTTTTACCACACTTAGTACATGTTTTCCCGTATGCCATACACCGACCTCTCATATGCTGGTAACCACAAAAAATACAAACTCACTCTTTTACATTTCTGGAATTGTAATTAAGTTTAGGAATAAATTTCTGTAAATCACTATTTTTTGTTTGACACTTCCCTGCTTCCCCTTCCCTGTTGCCGCTGCCTCCTTCTTCAGTTCGCCGATTCCAGCTTCCTGCTCCTCCGCCATCGCTGCCAGATTTATTTTTTGTAAAAATTGCATGAGCCTCAAACGTGCTCCAAGCAGAATTTGGGGTTTGCATTACAGCTGTTTGCTGCAAAGATACCTCTGCCGCTCTCGCCATCTCAATTGCACTGTTAGAATCCAATTTCTCTGTCTCTAATAATTTCTTTTGTAGACTTTTATCGTTAACTCCAAGCACTATTCTATCTCGCAGCATCCTATCAGAATTTCCAAACTCACATGGTTTGATCAGTTTTTTCAGATCCATAAGAAAAACTGTCGAAAGGTTCTGATGTGGCTTGATTACGTGTATGAAATAAAAACTCGAGTATACTTAATTCTTTTTTGGGCTGCAAAAATTGTCAAACGCTTTAACTACTTTTGAATAGATTTCTTTGTTATTTTCACTAAAAGCAAATGTTGTGAATAATTCAACAGCTTCTGGTCCAACCGAATTGAGAAATATTGCTGCCTGAACTTTTTCTGGTTTTTTGTCCAGTTCTGCCGCGATATATGTAGAATAAATCAAAGTTTTGTTTAAAAACCCTCCAATTTTCAGCAACATTTCCCTCAAGGTTAAGCGCGCGTGGCCTTTTAAGATAATCCATATTTCTCGTGATATATTCGTATACTGTTGGTTTATATTTTGTTGGCCTACCACGAGGTCTTTTTATATCAGCTTTTCCCTTGGGTTCCGTGTTTCCCATAAGTTATTGAAAATAATATTATTAATGTTTGTATATTAAATACTTTAATTTTTTTTTTAATTATCCTCGTCGCCATGTAGTATAATGAAACACGCTTAAGGTCTGGGTAAGAACTGGCTTCCTTCAAGAAGAATTTATGATGCTTTCGTTAAAAAAAAAGAGAGATGATAAGAATGAAAATAATGATCATTAACTTTCTACACGCACCAACGGCCACCCTCGCCGACAGCCCTCACCGCGCTGCACACACTCCCCCTTCCCAATCGACAAGCTATTCTTTCAACGCATTAAAATATACTTCCAAAAACTATTCCTCTTTTCAAAGAAAAGTATCGTGCAATGAAGCTTTGTAGATAGCTTACTATTAAATATGCTATTGGATCAAGATTTCATTAATTGCAGAGATACAAATGGAAACAAATACGCTTTGGCCATATTGAAATGGTTTTCAGGTTATTTTGGGGAAATAAAGCAATCGAAAGTGAAATATTGCCAAATTGGCCTTATTTCACTTTAACAAAGTAAAATAACTCCAAACGTTAAAATTTGGCTTTATTTCACTGCACAAAAGCGAAATAAGGCCAAATCTCCCCATTTGGCTTTATTTCACGGCACCGGTTTCACTTTTGGTTCACTGACTAGAGCAGCCTTGTCTTTTTCGACCTTTTTTGGCTCGGTTTTTGGCTTGTTCTTGGCCTCCATTTTTGCGATAAACTGTTGAGCCCAGCTCAAGCGTTTCCAGTCTCGGAGACTAAGCCTTTTTGTATCACCCTGGCCGTATCTTCTTATAGTTCTCAAGGCATTTTACAACTGCTTATCAGAGTCAAGGTCGCCTTTCTTATTCTGTTCTTTCGGATTCACCGTTTTTTCCGTAGTCGGTTTTGAGATCATCCCAGATAGCCATTCCAAATTTTAAAAAATCAAATTTTCGAATTTTTGTAAATGCCAATCGTTTGTGACTGTTTGTGACAGCAATAAAAAGTTTTGTGACTCGCTAGTTATTAAGTTATCAACAAATTAAAAAAATTTACCTACCACTACCAGTTAGCCATTCTTTTTTTGAAAATTGTAGTAGTATAAACTTTTTTATACTCAATCGATCAGAAATCGTTTGTGACTCCTGAATATATCAATAAAATCGTTTGTGACAACGTAATTTTCGAGAAAAATTAGAAAAACTGACAGTCACAAACGAATCACAAACGATTGGCATTAAAAAAAATTCGAAAATTTGATTTTTAAAATTTGGAATGGCTATCTGGGATGATCTTCGGTTTTGGCCCATGCGAAGATCGATTTCCGGAACTGGCAGCATTGACACAGACTTTCGAAGGTTTCCTGTTCCTTGAACCTTTACAGGGAGTTGAAGTTAATTTGGCTCCCGGGTCTACCAGGTTTTTGGCCAATGTGACGCCTTGGTTGGCAGCTGTAGGGTTTTGCGGCCACTATGACATCCGCATCAGTGTCATCGGAGCTCTTGAAAGATTGATACTCGTCGTCTGCGATAATGCGATTTTCCTCATCAGACCACATCTCACTTTCGCCAGTTCCCACGGTCCCAGCCTCAGAGTCAGTGAGATCAATGAGTGCCTCACCGAGATAGAGGCATTCAACAATCCAACGGGCACCACTGCTGCAATGCAGGATTGCATTCTACTGCTTTTTCATTTACGTTTTTTGTTGTGCTTTTAAAATTTGATTCTGATTGTGATTTAGTCACTGGTGACTTCTCTTCTAGTGAAGCAAAGCCATCGTCGGTAGCCGTGATCTCTACCGACTTTTGAACTTATATCCCCACTTGATTTTCTTCTTCTATGTTAACTTTTTCCATGATTCATTATAGTTTACCTTGGCATTCTATTCAAGTAATTCGTTCAGTACATGCCTTATGAGGGAGCTTCTTATCTACCAATGATGCCTGCAGGTAATCCTAATGGCAAACTAAAACAGAACCTTCCTCTGAAATTAAACCCAAACCACTGAACTACACAAGAATTGGTGTTGTGATTTTTTATAAATTTGTCCACACCCATGACCTTTCAATTTGACTGCAACAAGCAGACTGATTTTTGTTTCGTTTTGCTTAGTATAACAAAAACAACCCTAATCGTCATCGCACAAAGCACATCTAAAAGGTGTTGCCATGATTTAAAAAAAGGGATCTCGCTATCGCTACTGCATTTCTATGTTGGGATTTGGATTTTGTAGCTTTTTCAGCTTTTGATTGAAGGGAGGTGTTGTCATGGGACCGGGTCATAATACCGGTTGTCAAAATTCTGTATGACCAAAATTCTGTTTTTTTTTTTTTTTGAAAATACTGTATGACTAAAATTCTGTATTTCAGAATTCTGTATTTCAGAATTCTGTATTTCAGAATTCTGTATTTCAGAATTCTGTATTTCAGAATTCTGTATTTCAAAATTCTGTATTTATTAAAGAAAAAAGAGAAAAATAATACAGAATAATTAACATCAAACTTAACATATCTTTCGATAGAACTGTGAAAGAAATCAATAATATAACAAATTAAACTCAAAAAAATGAAGTCCACTTTTTATGAATTGTTTAAAACAAAATCAAATTTTTTGCTATTCGTTTTAAATAAGCAATGTGACTCAAGTCAGGTCTTTTTTTACGTGCAGTACAAATTTTGTGAAAATGTATAGCTGTTGTTTTTGTTGTTGTTGTTGTTGTTGTTGTTGTTGTTGTTGTTGTTGTTGTTGTTGTTGTTGTTGTTGTTGTTGTTGTTGTTGTTGTTGTTGTTGTTGTTGTTGTTGTTGTTGTTGTTGTTGTTGTTGTTGTTGTTGTTGTTGTTGTTGTTGTTGTTGTTGTTGTTGTTGTTGTTGTTGTTGTTGTTGTTGTTGTTGTTGTTGTTGTTGTTGTTGTTGTTGTTGTTGTTGTTGTTGTTGTTGTTGTTGTTGTTGTTGTTGTTGTTGTTGTTGTTGTTGTTGTTGTTGTTGTTGTTGTTGTTGTTGTTGTTGTTGTTGTTGTTGTTGTTGTTGTTGTTGTTGTTGTTGTTGTTGTTGTTGTTGTTGTTGTTGTTGTTGTTGTTGTTGTTGTTGTTGTTGTTGTTGTTGTTGTTGTTGTTGTTGTTGTTGTTGTTGTTGTTGTTGTTGTTGTTGTTGTTGTTGTTGTTGTTGTTGTTGTTGTTGTTGTTGTTGTTGTTGTTGTTGTTGTTGTTGTTGTTGTTGTTGTTGTTGTTGTTGTTGTTGTTGTTGTTGTTGTTGTTGTTGTTGTTGTTGTTGTTGTTGTTGTTGTTGTTGTTGTTGTTGTTGTTGTTGTTGTTGTTGTTGTTGTTGTTGTTGTTGTTGTTGTTGTTGTTGTTGTTGTTGTTGTTGTTGTTGTTGTTGTTGTTGTTGTTGTTGTTGTTGTTGTTGTTGTTGTTGTTGTTGTTGTTGTTGTTGTTGTTGTTGTTGTTGTTGTTGTTGTTGTTAGTGTTGTTAGTGTTGCTTTTGTTGATAATGTTTTTAATGTTGTTCATATAATTCATTTTGATGTTCTGTTTTCAAAGTTCTGTATTTAAACAAAGTTTGTTTTGATAATGTACAAAAGTGCGCACTTTTGTACATTATCAAAACAAACTTTGTTTAAATACAGAACTTTGAAAACAGAATTTTGAAATACAGAATTTTGAAATACAGAATTTTAAAATACAGAATTTTGAAATACAGAATTTTGTGTAACCAGAATTTTGATTTACAGTATTTTGAGATACAGTATTTTGTATACAGAATTTTGACCATACAGTATTTCGACCCCAACCCGTTGTCATTTGTTTTTATTTTTGCATCATTTCTGAATAACCGCTTGGTGGTGGATAAATAATTTTGTATTTATTGTTTTATATCAGGAGATGGTAGCCCTAATGTACAATTTACTCGATTTGCGGCAATTTATTATGCAAAGTACGGAAACCCTGTGAGACCTTTAACTTGAGAACGATTTATGCAAGCCAATATAGTCAGACTGAGAGGCAAACGTCCTATCTTCCCTGTACTGAACAAATTACTTGAATAGAGTATACGAGTCTATACGACCGTCCATGGAAAATTAATACAAACGGCTGTACGTGTGGGTGTGCGCGTATGTATGTATGTTATTAAATGTCTTTATGTTTCGTTCGTTAGATCAGTTCTAGAATATGGTTGTGTAGTTTGGGCCCCTTACTATTCTGTTCACATTAATAGAAAGTTTTCAAAGAAGATTTTTGAGGTTTTCTCTAAGTCTTCTTCCATGGTCGGACAGAGGTATTCTGCTGCCATACTCTCATCGACTTCAGCTGATTGATTTCCCACCCCTTTCAATACATAGAGCGTACTTGCAAATTTGCTGCTATTGGAATAATGAATGGGTCCATTTCTTCTCCTCCAGTTTTGGGTCGATTGAATCTTAACGTTGGATGGGCCAGGCTAAGAACTAGTTTGATGATTCAGCCCTTTTTCAGCAGATCTAATTATGGCGCTAACAGTCCTGTTAATCAATTAATAAATGTCTTAAACAAAAATATGGATCTTGTTGAATCTGTAAACGACAACATTACGTCTAAAACTTTTAAAAACAGATTTTTGGCGCAGTATTGATTTATTATTATTATTGTAAAATAATTAGTTTTAAGTTTAAATATGTATAACGTTAGGATTTAACGTATTTAATAAACAACAGTATTTACGTTATGTGCTATTTCGCATCTAGAGCACATTTTTTTTACAAAATAAAATTATAACGATTAAATTTAAAAATACCACCAAGGTCTATTTATTGCATTTTGAAGATGGAAATCTCATTTGGCTGCACTGCCAGTTGTTTTGGCATTAAATGAAACCCAGGTTGGACAGAATACTGATTTATCAGAATTTTGTTTGTTTGGATATAACTTAGTGCCATTACTTTTCTCCCACCATGTTCTTGTCGTTTATGTTAGGAATGATATTGATTGCCAGAGCCTTCTCCAATATGGGCATTGTTATAATACAAACTTTAATTTCCTGTGGCTCAAATTCATTGTCCGCAAGCATATCATTCATTACTGTTTTCTTTACAGGAGTCCGAATCTTGACAGCATGTCTACTTGTGATGAGTTAGATGTTTTGTCAGATTCAATTTCCCAAATTATTTCCCATTGTCTTCACACTGAAGTCGTGATTACGGGCGACTTCAATGTACACGTGATTACGGGCGACTTCAATGTACACAATTCAAGTTGGCTCCGCTATTCTGGCCAGACAACACTCGAAGGAAGGTATACCGAGATCTTTGCTGAGTATAACCATCTTACCCAGCTTGTCGATGAGCCTACTCGTATACCGCATGTTGATGGGCATTCCGCCCATACTCTTGACTTGTTCCCTACTTCCCATCCTGATAAATGTACTATTAAATTAACATCTCCATTTGGCACCTCGGACCATTGTGCCATTTCAGCTTATTTCTCGATCTCCAACCCTCCAGTTAAACAAAAAATTCTCACTAACACCGTTTGGCAATATGAGAAAGCCAACTGGGACGGTCTGAATAATTTCTTTCGCAACTTTAACTGGTCATTATGCTTCCTCGATAATGACATTGATGCCAGTGCTGAAATGATAAGAGAAGTGATTTTTCTTGGAATGAGAACTTTTACGATCCTACAAAGCCAACCCAACTGAGGAAAATCGGAAGAAACACAAACAAGTTAGGAACTCGTGCAACTCCGTTATACACAAAACGAAATTTTGACATGACCACAAGTTACGGCAGAAAATTCTACTATGTCCCAAAGGCAGTAAAAACTTCTGGTCATTTGTAAAAAACGTCAAGAACTCAACGTCATCATCAGTTCCAACGCTCATCGTCGACGATAAACCTATTGTCAGCTCTTCAGAGAAGGCAAATATGCTCGCAGCTCATTTTGCTGCAAGTTCTACGTTGCCTGCAAGCAACAATGCCCTCCTGTACTTGAGAACGGTAATTTTTCTATGGGACAGGTGTTTTTCCGCACTCGTACAGTAGCAAGATTTCTTAAAGATCTTGATATACACAAATCCGCTGGCCCGGATGGTATACCCCCTATTCTTCTGAAGAGGTGTTCTTAGGTTAGGTTAGGTTATAGTGGCTGTTGGCTGAAAAGACCAACACACTTAGTCCATAAGAGGACCGTTGTGATACCACGAGTTTGGGGTGTTTCCCCCTAGTAACTCAGAACCAGTTTGTGCTTCTAATGAATCTTAAAAGAGAGTTAGTGTCCACGTTAGACAGATCACTACTATCGTTGAAGAAGTATGCTCCCAGATGGAGTTTCCTTTTGTGAGCTACTGCAGGGCATGTACAAAGAAGATGGGCAATTGTCTCTTCCTCCTCTTCGTCCATACAACTTCTGCAAAAGTCGTTTGCGAACACGCTAAGTCTTATGGTAGACACGCTATGAGGCAGTGTCCTGTAATGACACCTATAATGGAGCTAATGTGCCGTCTGCTCAGAGAGATCAAAGTCTTAGAGCGATTCGAATCCAGCTTTGGCCAAATCCGTTTTGTCGCTAGACATGTGTTGCCACTTGTCCACCTAAGATTAGTTCTATCCATAGCTTCTTGCCTTAGCAAAAGTTTACATGTAGCGATGGGAATACCCAGGTAACTGTGTTCAGTTAATATAGGTAGTGTTGTTCCTTTTTTGGCAAGTTCGTCGGCCTTACAGTTCCCTGGAATATCTCTGTGCCCTGGCACCCAGCAGAGGTGAAAGTTAAACTGTTCCGTCATCTCTCTAAGAGATGATCGACAGTCGAGAGCTGTTTTAGAGTTATAGGAGATGGAATCCAGGGACCTCAGCGCGGCTTGGCTATCAGAGAAAATGATGATATCCTTAGAAGATATCACGTTTTCTTTAAGCCAAGATAAAACCTCCTTAATTGCCATTAGTTCCGCCTGGAACACGCTACAATGGTTTGGTAGACGGAAGGAGAGACTAAGATTTAGTCTATTAGAGTATACACCTCCCACCACCCCATCATTTGTTTTCGACCCATCGGTAAAAAACTGAATTTGATCGTCGTCCTGGAAGGCATTTTCCTCCCAGAGTGATCTAGAGGGTATGCTTACCTGGAAGTTTTTATCAAAATGAAGTTGGGATGTGGAGTAGTCTATGTTACTTTGGGGGATACTGAAGGTGTTCAGTATGTTAGCATGGCCATAATTACTATTTTTCCATATAGAGATCGCCTTCAGGCAAATTGCTGAGCAAGCAGCGATTTGCTTGCTGAAAATATCTAGGGGTAGCAGGTTGAATAGTATTTCTAGCTCTGCAGAGGGAGTAGTGCGCAGCGCACCGCCTATACACAGGCAGGCGGTACGTTGGACTTTACTGAGCTTAGCACTATTCGACGCTGTGTCTAGGGCAGGCCACCAGACGACCACCCCGTAAGTGAGAATCGGTCTTTTCACCGATGTGTATAGCCAATGCATAACATGGGGCTCTAAGCCCCATTTATTGCCGATGGCTTTTTTGCAAGAGAAAAGGGCTACTGTGGCTTTCCTTACTCTTTCTTGTATATTGGGTTTCCAGCTTAATTTCTTGTCCAAAATAAGACCCAAGTATTTTGCTTCGTCAGAGAATATAAGACTTATACCATTAATAGATGGAGGGTCGACGTGTGGAATTTTATATTTCCTTGAAAAGAGGACAAGTTCAGTTTTGTGGGGGTTAACACCTAGTCCACAACGACTTGCCCAATTTGTGAGCTTATTGAGAGAAGAAGTTCACATAAGGTGCTGAGATGCTTTCCTGAAACGGCTATAGCAATGTCATCCGCATAGGCAATCACATTGAATCCCCTTCTTCCAGTTCATTACCACTAAATTCCAAAGGAGCGGAGATAGGACACCACCTTGTGGCGTACCTCTACTAACAGATCGTCTTGCGGATGTTACACCCAGTTTTGAGTTGATCACCCTACTTATCAGCATTTGGTCGATCAGTTCACCAAGTGAGCCATCTACCTTCAGACCTGAGAGTGCATTAGCGATTGCAGATGTGTCGACTATGTTAAAAGCGCCTTCTATATCGAGGAAAGCCACCATTGTGTATTCCTTGTGATGGAGGGAGTATTCGATAGTGCGGACAAGTGAATGTAGCGCAGTTTCTACCGATTTCCCTTTGCAGTAAGCATGTTGAGACATCGACAAAAGTTTAGTATCAATGTTATTGCGTAAATATATATCAATCAGACGTTCTAAGGTTTTCAGAAGGAATGACGATAGGCTTATGGGTCTTAGATCTTTAGGGTTGGTTTGGGAGCTTTTTCCCGCTTTTGGTATGGACACTACTTTAACTTCTCTCCATGACCGGGGAATGTGAACCAGTTCCAAACAGCTTCTCATAATATCTTCCAACACAGGCAGAATAATATCTGAAGACTTCTGTAGTTCAGCGGGTATTATGCCATCTGGCCCAGCAGACTTGTAAGGCTCGAAGCTGTTCAGTGACCAAAGCAGTTTGTCCCTGTTGATCAGACCTTCAGTGATATTTTGAATATTTGACCTATTAGAGTGAATATTACTGATATCAGAGGAACTACCAGGAAAGTGGGTATCTAGTAGTAAATTGAGCGATTCCTCGCTTGATGTCGTCCAGGAGCCATCAGGTTTTTTCATAAAACTTGGTACTACTGGGTTTGTTGAGAGAACTTTCCTAAGCCTTGATGCTTCAGAGACATTTTCGATTTTACCACAAAAATTTCTCCAAGACATTCTTTTAGATTTCCTAAGTTCTTTTTTGTATTTTTGAAGGGACTTCTTGTATGATTCCCAGTCCGATTCGTTTCTTGAGCTTTTGGCTTTGTTAAACAGTTTACGACTGTTTCTCCTAAGCGGTTCTAGTTCTGTATTCCACCAGAAAGGCTTCTTCTTGCCTTTTGGTGTTATGAGAGGACAAGAGGTTGCCAGAGCATTGTTGAAGGCCAATGTAAGGTCATCAACCTTCTTGTCAAGCTCCTGGGTATTACATGGGGGTATTGAGAGATTACAATCTATCAGGTTTTTGAGTGTATCTCTGTACTTTAGCCAGTTAGTTTTCCTGTGATTTCTGAAAGCTACCTGGCAAGGGGGATCATCTTCTAATTTGAATTGGATATAACGGTGATCAGAGAACGAATGGTCTGGTGACACCCTCCAATCCTTGATACTTGAATAGATGAAATCGGAGACAAGAGTAATATCAAGTACCTCTCGTCTGGTTTTAGTAACAAACGTAGGTTCGTTGCCTATGTTGCTTACAATAAGGTTAGTGCTTAAGATGAAATCAAAAAGTAACTCACCTCTACTGTTTATATCGGAACTGCCCCACACTGTATGATGGGCGTTGACATCACTACCGATGACGAGAGCAGTGTTTGTTGCTTCAGCTTCCTTGACCAGCCTATCTAGGTAATCAAACGGTATAGGTAGGTCGTGGGCAAGATATGCCGATGCCAGCCAGTAATGGTCTTTAACCGTCTCTAGCCTTACGACAGTCATGTCTTGGTTGCTGAAATTAGGGAGTAAAAATACTTTAATGCTACTTTTCACCATAATGCATGACCTCAAGTTACCTATGTCTGATGCATACAGTGTGTATCCCGGAGTCCTGAGTCCACGGACCTGGTTGTTGTGTATCCATGGTTCCTGGATCAGGACTATGTCCTCTCCAGTGTAAGTCAGCCCAAGGAGGAGTGAGGCCGAAGCCTTTTTGGAGTGCTGGAGGTTAATCTGAACTAACTGCAGCATTGTTGCTACAATCAGGCAGAGAAGCCTCCACCACTGTGTCGTTCAGGTCCTCGTCTGAAGATAAACCGAGAAGTTCATCCTCATTCAGAGAGCCTTTTAGGGAGTCGTACGTCTCTACTATCAACTGTTCGTCAAAGGTAAGAGAAGACAACGTTTTACCAGTAGAGGATGATGAGTCAGAGACATCCGCCTCCTCACCCATGGAAGGAAAGGTGATCCTCAGATTATCGGGTGGAGAAGCCGATGCCTCCAACATAGGCTCCTCGTTGTCAGAGAGCGAAGGATGTGGAGGAATAATACTTGCCTCTAACTCGTCTTTTTTATAAACCCTTAGGTTTATAGATTCAAACCCATACCTAATCACACCTTGGGTCTTTGCCAAATGGGCAAGAGACTCTTTATTGATCACAATTAGCGCGCATCTATAAAGACCCTTCTGCTCATCCAGCTTGGCGACTTTCCAGTTGTGAGTAGGTATATGCGGGTTGCTTAACCTGATTATCTGGATGATCTCATCCCACGCGGAGGGTTCAGCTGGGATCCAGGTGCGAGTCCTGGGTCTGCTCGGGATATCCTCCTTTGCTACGACTTCAAGATTCGCTCCTGGCCATACTTCCTCAAGACCACCGATCGCGAGCCTACACAGATCAAACGATCTCTGGTCCTCGTAGACAACTAGTTTGACATGCCCCTGGTACCAGCCTCCATTACTAGTGATAGGTGGTGCACCAGGGTTTGCCAGCATCAAACTTAAGAAGCTAGCCGAGAGCTTCATCTTTACTAGCTGCCATCTATCGGACGAGATCGTGCCATCTGGATCGCTCCTGTCAATAACGGCGATGACAATCTTTCCCTTCAAGGCGTCGCTGAAAGATTTTTGCTTAATGAGCCCAGAAGGATAGGGAGGGTTGCTTTGGTCTTTTGGGAACCGGTGCAGCCTCCTCCATTGACCTCTGCCTTTTGGACGTACAGTCCACAGGCTTTATGTCCACGGTCAATACCTTCAAGGCCCAGCTTAATTTTTCTTTCTGCTGGACGGTTCTATGAGTTGTCGAGACCGTTCAGCATTGCGACGGTTTTTGTAGAGGACTTTCGAGGGAGCTATGCTCCACTGTCCTTTCCTAAGAGGAGGATTACCCCCCGGGGTGCTGGAAGCAGAAGGCCCACCAGGTTTGACCTTAGTAGTCCTTCTGCTCTGCAAATCTACGCCCTTCGGAAGAGGTTTAACCCCTGTGGCTTTAGGAGTGGTGATGAGACCAGGTGTGTCCTTAGTCCCATTCCCATGCCTAGAGAGATGTTTGCCTACTCTCACCTCACTGCGAACACCGCTTGTAGAGGGGCCACGAGTAGCCACAACCCCTCCACTGCACAATGTTGCAGGAGAACTAACGCCAGACAGCTTTGGCGCCGTACTGTCGCCCGGTTTAAAAGGAGAACCGGTCTCATCTGTTTTTATTTTTATGTTGTTTTGTTTTTTATTGTTGTTTTGATTCATTTTTGGTCCCACGAGTTATGGGGGAAATCAGGTCCATCTGCAATACCCCCTGTAGCAGATAAGGCACTTACTCTTCGATTTTGCCTGTTTCAAAGAGGTTCCGTTAGAATACAGCCGGTATACCCCCTGGCTGCAAACCATCCAATGGGCAAGGGTCACATGACACCCCCCAGAGGGAAGGAATGGGTGAGGATGAGGTGAGAACACCCTTTGGTTTTCGGGACTCTTCTAGTGACACAGAGCCCCAACAATCTTCGACCCTACTTAAGCCTCTACAACTCGACAAGTTCGGTGTTCGGGTAGAGGAAGAGGTGTTCTTCATCGCTGGCAAAACCACTGCGTAAGCTTTTCCATCGCTCCTATCGTTTAGGAATCTTTCCTAGTAGATGGAAAACAGCATTTGTCCAGCCCTTGCCAAAAAAGCGTGACTCCTCCTCCCCCTCCTCCTACCGACCAATTGCACTTACGTCCGTTCTTTTTAATCTCGAAGATCGGGAGCTTTTAAACGACCGGTAATATGGCTTTCTCAGCAATCTTTCCACTGGTGATCTGATGGCATATCTCACCGAACAGTGGAACAAATCTGTGCATCGCTTTGGCGAAAGCAAGATTATAGGCTTGATATTTCAAAAGCATTTGATAGAGTTTGGCATGAAGCTCTTTTATCGAAAATGCGTGCATTTGGTATCGATGATACTCTTATTTGTTGGATTAGAAGCTATCTTCTGGACCGTTAAATACAAGTTGTATTAGACGGTTTAAGTCTGATCTCCACAAAATAAATGCTGGTGTGCCCCAGGGCTCCGTTCTTTCTCCGACTCTCTTTCTCATTTTTATAAATGATCTCATGTCCGTGACTTCTAATCCATTAAATTGTTTTGCTGACGACTCAACCCTCAGCTTTTCATATACGTTTGATAATTCACGGCCTTCGCCTTCGGACGTGTTATTACAACGACACCGTATGATAAGCTCATTAAACTCCGATTTAAACAGCATTGTAAATTGGGGTATTAGAAATCGTGTGGAGTTTAATGCGTCGAAAACTCAATGCTGTCTTTTGTCGTTGAAGCTAAACACACCATGCCATTATCCATGAATGGTACTTGCATCGAAGAGGCCGAAAAGCTATCAGTTCTCGGTATGTCTATCAGTGACAACCTTCGTTGGAATGATCATATACTTGAGATTGCTAAGAATGCGGCAAGATGCTTAGGCTTTCTTAATGGATGCAAGAAGTTTTCTCTGGGCAGGTGCTTCTCAAACTTTTCTTCACCTGCTCGACAGAGTTCAGAAAAAAGCTTTAAAATTGATAGGGCAGAGAAGCATTATGGAAATATTTGCATCCCTTGAACATCGTCGAAATGTTTCATGTCTTTCCTTATTTTACAGATTCTTTTACAAAAAATGCTCACTCGAGGTAGCCAGCTGCGTTCCACCCCTTAAACATTTCCCCCGTAATAACCGTCTTGCTAGGAACGCTCATCAGTTTACACTTGAGTCCGATTTCGGACGTACCGTGAAATATAGGGATTCTTTCTTTAGCCGTACAATACGAATGTGGAATGAAATGCCTGGCACAATTTTCCCTTGCCATTTTGATCCTTAAACATTTAAGATCAATGTTCATGGACACCTCCTTTCCCCTCCTCCCTAACTTCCTATCACTCGCTCTGTGACTTATCATTAAAAGGGCTATAACAAAGCCCTTGAGCGCGTGTGCCGTTATAAAAAAAAATGCGGTTTTCGGACAGCATGCGCGTGGTAGAAAGCTTACCAAAGCGGCGACTTATCAAATTTTCTTTTTCCGTAACTGTCAAAGAACCACCCAACAACCCCATCTGCCTTTTGGCGCCCATCTAAGAAGTCAGAACTATCCGTTCACAATGGCAAAATCGACTGATGCCCAATTGAAGAAATTCATAAAAGCTATGCAGGAGTAATCAATTACCAAAGGCAGTTTTTGCAATTGCAATGTCAGATTTAAGGGTGAGCGAGACCCCATACCTGTAGAAGCAGTATTTTAGTCACAATAACTGTCTTCAAAGATGTAGAAAGAATCGACAATTGTGATGAAATTAAAGACTTCCCGCTTCTTTTAGAAGAAAATGCAGTCACATGGTGGCAAGGTGGTAAGGCCGAAGCCGAAACCTAGGATAATGTCTTCACTCTCCTCAGGAATGCGTATGCTCCCAAAAAATTAGCATATAGGCTATATATGAAGATTTTCGAAGTAAATAAGAAACCTTCCGAGAAGATAGTGGTACATTCGTTTTCTCCAGATTGTAGTTATGGCAATAATAAGTGTTGAAGTGTCATGTTAGAAATTGTTAGGATTGTAACAATTTCATTTAAGAAGGACAAGAATTGTCATAAAGCTTGGTTTTGCGTAGCTTAGACATAATATAGCGTCCATCAATCTCATTTTGAGTATTCTTGGAATTAACTAATTTAAGTGAGTTTAAAATTGGGTGGAATCAATGGATCTAAAATTGGGGAGGGTGCTGTATTTGTATGGGAGTTGAATTTGAAGCTGGAAGAGCTATTTAAGTTGGAAAAGGGGTAGTACTAGGAGAAGAAGTGGTAGGAAATAGGGTATAAGAAAAAATAAAATTATTATAGTTTCCGGAAGAGGAAGAATTCTAATGAGCAATTGTATTAGAAGAGATGGGGGAAATTGGATTAGTATTGAATGAGACACGTTTGCGTTGCGGTGACAAGATAATCTTAGGTGGATTAGAGGAAGACAAATTAGGGAAACGAATGGGATTAGTATTGGAGTTTATTATCTTAGATCGCTATCATCATAATGTCATGTTTGATTGTTATCTCAAAGCTTTTTTTTTCGACGAATGCATAACTTGCCTTATAGTACCTATAATCTCAAGTAAAAAACGAGTGTTGAATATTCTGTTTATTGAATTGTTTTTTGATGCACAATATAAAAGGCAATAAGCCCCGCTATGCATATTGCCTCTTCCTTTATGTAAATAAAACACTGCAACTGATTTGCTATTTAAAATTAATAACTTAAATGATAGATTATAGTCTGGAATAGCATATTGGCTATTTTTTTCCCGGTAAAATGTATGGTTTCCGTGGGATAGATTTGATTTATATTTACTGCAAGAGTTAGCTTTCCCCAGCCAGCAAAAATGTATGTTCCCTCATAACTTCCGAACGACTAGGCCAAACTGGATAATTCTTTGTTTTGAGTTTTTGTTATTGTCAGTAGAAGGTTTGTATAAAAGAATATTTTAAATGCATTTTAGGTACATTTTGTCAAATTAAGAACAAATCTTTTGGAAGGACATTTTGAGGATGCCTACGAAGGTTTCTATGAAGATTGGTCAAAAATCGGTGAAGTAGTTTGTCAGAAATGCATTTTTGGTGCATTTTGTCACAAATCTTCAAAATTGCAAACAATTGGGATGCATAGTTTTAACATAATGAAAATTAAATTTGACGCGGGGCTTATTGCCCTTACATTGTGTAACAAAAAGCACCTCAATAAGCAGAATATTCAACCAAACAATCTCTTTGTGTTAGCGTTGAAACGCATGCCGGGAAATTTTTTGGATTTGGATTGAACCAGGTAAACTAATTTTTAGGCGGGAGGCGGTACGAAGTTTGTGTTTTTCGCCTTGAGAGATGTTAGTTGCGTGTTCGAGAGTCGTCAAACTATCGGCACTATTTGTTTTCCCTCCGAACGGAAAAATAAAATGCACGACTGGGTCGCACAAACTTGCTCTAACGTGTGACAGTGGTCTTTAGGCTTGAGATTTTGATAAGAATAAATTTTTCGGCTGGAGAAGGAAGTTCTATATTTCAAGTGTAAACTGATGATCATTCCTAGCAAGACGAGTATTAATCGTTTAATCACTACATAGTATAAAACAAAGTCGCTTTCTCTGTCCCTATGTCCCTTTGTATGCTTAAATCTTTGAAACTACGCAACGGATTTTGATGCGGTTTTTTTTTAATAGATAGAGTGATTCAAGAGGAAGGTTTGTATGTATAATAAAATCCATTAAATAGTGGAGAAGTACTGTTATTTTTGAGGTTTCTAATGTGATGTCGTAAATAATTACATTTTTTCCGCTTACATTGCAAACGCAGGCTGAACCCTACGAGTTTTATCAAAATAATGTACTAAGTATTGTACACATTGAAAAGGTCTACAGAAAAGTCCGTGATGGTATATGTCTATCTCTTATGGATAACCCACAATAACTTTTTTTTGTCATTTACTTTTTACGACAAATAATGGCTAATTTTCGAAGCGATTTTAACCAATATAGCATTAATCCTTAACCAATTTAATACCTTGAATACATTGTTCATTTAATATAGATCTATATGGCCCTTTACACCGTATGATTTAAGTGAATATTTTCGAAGATATTACAGATTTAAAAATTGCGGGACGTAGCGTTTGCGGCGGTACCGGCCGGCCGCCCGGTGCGGCAAGAGCGTGCCTATAAATAGCCCGTCTGAGGCCACGGTTTTCCCTATAGCACTTTGAATTTAGCAGCGATCGGACGCGTTTATTATATCGGAGCTCTCCAGCGAGGAAAATAGCAATACTTAGGTAATAAAAACGTGCTTTTCAGCGCGACAACGTATCAGTAATTATAAGTAAGTTACGATAAATAATTGTATGATAGTAGTTTTAAAATATAAATTATATTCTATTCTAAGGTTAATTTTTAAATCGCACTTATAGTAATTATAAGTACCTACATAAGGTGAGATAAAATTAGATTAAATATCTTTTGTTTCTAAATGGTAAGAATTTAGATATTTTTTACTGCGGCACATACTAATAATATGGCAATTTGTGCATAGGTAATCATACATATAGAACTGAGTAAATTTTGTACAGAAATTATAAAGTCATGTCTGGAAGACGTCGTCGTTTGAACATAGGTCGTAGTACAGTGAATGCCAGAAGAGTACGTCCAGCAAGAGATGAAGAATCGTCAACAAAACGTGAGGCTCGCCTCAGTCAGGCTCGGGATAGATATAGAGCTGAGAGAGAGAGAGAGAATCTTCAGTAGAGCTTGAGATTCGCCGAATACACAAGAGAAACATCATACGATCAAACGAGACTTTTACAAAATATAGCTCAAGATGAGCCACGATTAAACATCGATCAGAAAAAAGTATTCACTGCATTACTATCAACAATTGATAACAATGAAGGGAAATTGTTTTTCCTTGATGCCCCAGGAGGTACAGGAAAAACATTTTTAATCAATCCGCTTTAAAAAAATGTAAGATCTATCGGAAAAATTGTGTTAGCTGTTGCGTCATCCGGCATTGCCGCTACGCTTTTGGAAGGAGGCCGAACCGCACACTCCACATTCAAGCTCCCGCTGAAAATCGCCACCGATGATAATAACAGCGTCTGTAGTGTTTCTAAACAGAGCAATACAGGAAAATTGATGCGTGACTGCTCATTAATAGTCTGGGACGAAGCTACCATGTCAAACAAGACGTCTGTGGAAGCACTGGATAGGACAATGCGCGCTTTGCGCAACAAAAATTCACCTATGGGTGGATGTACAATTCTGTTCTCAGGAGATTTCCGTCAAATCCTACCAGTTGTGACTCGAGGAACATGTGCTGATGAAATAAATGCTTGCCTAAAAAGATCCAACCTTTGGCCACATGTCAATAAATTAGAGCTTAAAACTAATATGAGGGTTTCGTCATCTTCACGTGAGAACAGGCTATTTCCATAGATGCTGCTAAAAGTTGGCAATGGAGAGTTAACACAAAGTGAGGGAAGGATTGACCTAGAAAACCTTTGCGTTTTGATAGACAACATCCAAGAGTTAGTCAACAATGTCTATCCTGACATTGATAACATAAGTTATAAGACAATATCTTGGTGTAAAGAAAGAGCGATTCTGTCACCAACTAACGAACAAGTAGATAAAGTAAATAACTTGATTCTTTCAAAGATTGATGTGCCGACGAAAATATACTACTCGGACGATACTGTTCTCGATTTGGAAGAAGCTGTTCATTTTCCTACAGAATTTCTAAACTTTTTGAACCCGTCTGGACTCCCTCCTCACAAAATGGTGTTGAAAGTAGGTTGTCCTGTTATTTTATTAAGAAACCTGAATCCACCTAAACTTTGCAATGGCACGCGTTTGCTGGTAAAATCATTGAAAACTTTCATAATAGAGTGCACAATACTCACAGGATGTGGTACCGGAGAAGATGTATTGATTCCCCGAATCCCTCTGATACCATCGGATTTACCCTTCCAATTTAAACGTTTACAGTTTCCGGTAAAGACATCTTTTGCAATGACCATTAATAAATCGCAGGGTCAAACCTTCAACGTTGCAGGCTTAGATTTGAGCGTTGACTGTCTTTCACATGGACAACTGTATGTCGCTCTTTCAAGAGTGACCTCCAGAGAAAACATGTTTGTATTGTCTAATGACAAGAAAGCTGTAAACGTTGTTTATAAAGACATTCTGTAATATGTTGTAAAAATAAAATAAATAGTTAAAAATGTAAAAAGTAAATAAGTAAAAATGTAGTGTATGAATTTAGATATTCCAAAGATAGCAGGAAATCTTCATGGTATAGGGAAAGGGGGATTGTTTTACTCCAAATTTAACGCGTGCGGGCCACGGGCAGTAATGAATAAATCAAAACTACTGGATCGATTTTAATCACATAGGCTATATATTTTATACCCGTGCGAAGCCGGAGCGGGCCGCTAGTAATATTATAAATGTGAAAGTTACGATGTTTGGATGTTTGGATGTTTGGATATTTGTTGCTAACTCACGCCAGAACGGCTAAACGGATCTGGATAAAATTTGGCACAGAGATAGCTTATAGTCTTATAGCAGATAGGCTATTTTTTATCCCGGTAAAATGTATGGTTCCCGTGGGATAGATTTGTTTTAATTTTTGAAATTACACCAGAATGGATGAATGGATCTGAATGAAAATTAGCACAGAGATAGATTATTGTCTGGAATAGCAAATTGGCTACTTTTTATCCCGGTAAAATGTATGGTTCCCGTGGGATAGATTTGTTTTAGTTTTTGAAATTACACAAGAATGGCTGAACTCATCTGAATGAAATTAAGCACAGAGATAGATTATAGTCTGGAATAGCATATTGGCTACTTTCTATCCCTGTAAAATGTATGGTTCCCGTGGGATAGATTTGTTTTAATTTTTGAAATCACACCAGAATGGCTGAACGGATCTGAATGAAATTTAGCACAGAGATAGATTATAGTCTGGAATAGCATATTGGCTGCTTTTTATCCCGGTAAAATGTATGGTTCCCGTGGGATAGATTTGTTTTAATTTTTGAAATCACACCAGAGTGGCTGAACTCATCTGAATGAAATTTAGCACAGAGATAGATTATAGTCTGGAATAGCATATTGGCTACTTTTTATCCCTGTAAAATGTATGGTTCCCGTGGGATAGATTTGTTTTAATTTTTGAAATCACACCAGAATGGCTGAACTCATCTGAATGAAACTAAGCACAGAGATAGATTATAGTCTGGAATAGCATATTGGCTGCTTTTTATCCCGGTAAAATGTATGGTTCCCGTGGGAAAGATTTATTTTAATTTTTGAAATCACACCAGAGTGGCTGAACTCATCTGAATGAAATTTAGCACAGAGATAGATTATAGTCTGGAATAGCATATTGGCTACTTTTTATCCCGGTAAAATGTATGGTTCCCGTGGGATAGATTTGTTTTAATTTTTGAAATCACACCAGAATGGCTGAACTCATCTGAATGAAAATTAGCACAGAGATAGCTTATAGTCTGGAATAGCAGATAGGCTACTTTTTATCCCGGTAAAATGTATGGTTAACGTGGGATAGATTTGTTTTAATTTTTGAAATCACACCAGAATGGCTGAACTCATCTGAATGAAATTTAGCACAGAGATAGATTATAGTCTGGAATAGCATATTGGCTACTTTTTACCCCGATTAAATGTATGGTTCCCGTGGGATAGATTTGTTTTAATTTTTGAAATCACACCAGAATGGCTGAACGGATCTGAATGAAATTTAGCACAGAGATAGATTATGGTCTGGAATAGCTTATTGGTTACTTTCTATCCCTGTAAAATGTTTGGTTCTCGTGGGATAGATTTGTTTTAATTTTTGAAATCACACCAGAATGGCTGAACTCATCTGAATGAAATTAAGCACAGAGATAGATTATAGTCTGGAATAGCATATTGGCTATTTTTGAAATCACACCAGAATGGCTGACCGGATCGGAATGAAATTTAGCACAGAGCTAGATTATAATCTGGTATATCTTATAGGTTTCTTTTTATCACGGTTAAATGTAGGTATTAAATTATAAAGCTATACAAGAAGAAGAAGCTAGATTACGATAGACTATACTCCTCAAGGTACAGTCTACTTCTTGATCAGCTGAAACGCGAGTGAAGCCGCGGTTAAAGGCTATATATGTATTGTGTATATGAAAATGGATGTGTGTATATATGTATGTTGCGTATGGACTCCTAAACCACCCAATGGATCTTTATGAAATTTTTGGGGTTAATATAGTTTAGTCCAAGGATGGTTCCTATGAAGGTTTCGTGCCGATCGGGTGGAAAAAAAAAATGCATGCTTTTAACAATTTTGGTTCAGTTTTTTTTAATTCTTTTTTGGTGTTTTTCATAAATTTTTAAGCGGAATGCCCGGGTGACAGAAAAATGCGGGCTTTTGGCAAAGTTTTTTTTTCAACTTTTTTATAAAAATGTTTTCCTTTCGTTGAATAAAAGCATCATATTAATGGAACTGAGTCGAAAAAATCAAACTCTGAACGAACGTGCGTGTCCATTTGATGCAAGAATCGTCCACCCAAACATTTTCCAAACAACTTTTAAACATAGGAAAAGGAATTGAATCGCACAACAAATGACATTTTATGTCCCCAAATTTTTTTCAAATGCAGCAAAGTATTCAAGCCACAATTTATCAATGTTATCATGTTCAGTTTAACAATCAAATTAACTGCACTTTGTGTGTATGCCAAAAAATTTGTATATTTATACACCAACCGAAACGACCAAAAATATTGCTTATCCGCTAACATTGAGATAAAATATACATATAAATAAATTTAGTTTCACATTAAATACACATAAGTGTTTTTTTGGGCGTAGCAACGCGCGCCGGGTACCGCTAGTATAATATATAAATATTATAAGTTTTCTTATAATAAAATAAAAAGTTCTCCTGATGCAACTGAATTCTGCATTTGCGTCACATAAGAAGAGGACTGAGCTAAAATAAACAAAAGACGAGTACAGTTAACAATATGGAATAAGACTGTTTGCTAAAATAGAAATTCATTGAGACCGAATTCGACTGTGGCCAAAACCAAAACACGAACTATAAAAATTGTTTATGCCATATATAGCTAGTACATACAAATTTATCATAATTTTTTGACAGAAAGAAAATGAAAAAAGATTTAAAAACCAAAAGAATTCTTAGAAAAACTTCCGAGAAAATGGAAACGAAAATACGAAATTTGTCTGTACAATTGTTTTTTATTAAGTGAGATTCATAAAAACAACTATCGATCAAACAGTTTGACTCAATGAGGCGCTCATTTAAAAAAATTAAAACTGATTATGCGGATCGAACCGGAACATTAAGAAAATGTATAATAAAAAAAACTTTATTTTATAGTATGCTCTATGCGAAATTCCAATAAATGTCGATGACAAAATGGCCTAAGGCTCTTAATAGAAATTAAATTCTAGAAATATAACTATAGAAATGTCTCGACAGTGAGGATAAATGTATTTATTTAAACTCTAAAAATGGACTCCCTGAAAATTTTTCTAAGCCCGAAAATTCCTGAAAATGTCCAAAAATCATGAACATTTTTCTAAGTCCTAAAATTGACACCCTTCTTTATGTAAAAATTTCAAGTAATTTCTTCAAATTGGAAAAAATTTCTTGAAATTGCTATACATAAAGAAGGGTGTGACATTTGAACTGTCAAAAGTGGAAGTGCGAAAGTCTTTAAGCTCTTGATTTTCTGTAGTTTTTTTAATAAACTAGTTACGTTTAATTTATTTTTAATCATAAATCAATCGAATAGTGGTCTATATTTTCATAAAAAAGTGGAAATTTTGCATATTGCTGGGAAGGTAGGCAGTAGTTTTTAAGGACGAAAACTAAAAAAAAGATTTGCTTTAGCCAAGTAGCGAAATATATATATATATATATACGTTATATGAACCGCAAAAGAGGGGTATCGGAAACGTCACCTGAAGCAGAGTCATCCAATAAAAAATTCATAGTCTTTAAGAAACAAAAACAAAATGGATGTTGGTCAGCTTTTGATTCCCGATTTAAAACAAATTTTGAATGAATGTCTCAGTGAGAAAATGAAGGACTTGGCTACAAAAACCGATATTTCAGCATTATCATCGGAAATTAATTCTCTGAAAATAACAAATACCAAACTAAACGAAAAATTAGCTCTGATGACAGAAAGGTGTGATCTCTTAGAGTCACAGTTAGAAGCAATATCGCGCAAAGCTAATGAAATGTTATTGTTGTACACTTGCCACTAGATGCGAAAAACAATGCAACCGATTTTGCAACACAAACATGCAGAGGATTGCTCAAATTCAAAGAAAGTGATGTTTTGCAAATAAACAAATCTCGGGAAATTTTGAACACGCGAACTCAACGAGGGACTGTCATTCTGGAGCTCCAATCGGCTGAACTTGCAAATCAGATTATAGCTGAAACAAGCAAACTTAAGAAATCGGGAATAAGTATTCACCGTGAGCAATCGCTTATGTTTAGGAAAAAAAGGCAAACACTTTTCACAATTAAAACGAAACTGCTTGAAGCAAACCCGTCGGCGAAAATTACAAATTAACCAAAACACATTTGTTTACAAAATGTCAAGTGGTTTAGTTGTCAAATCGGCGAGCGAAATGACATTTATAAGACAGATGTTTGGTGAAGGCGCTTTGGACAATTTTGACTGCGGCGGGGGATCTAAGGTAGCTACAGCTGAGGCTGTCATTGCATCAAGCTCTCAATCGACAGCATCGCCACCTGGGTGGCAAATACAAAACAATGTTGTAAATAATAAATTATAGGGTAATCTTGCCGTCTGCCACAATAATTACTTAAACTTAATTAATATAACAATTTTTTCTTATAATATAACAGGCCTTAAAAGTAAACTTTTGCTTCCTGATTTTTTTAAATATATATACATATTAAATTTTGATATAATTATTCTTTTAGAAACATTTATAGAACAAGATAACGAACACAATTACTATAAATATTTTAACGGGTATAAATTAAATTGCATTCCAGCCACTAGAAATAATATAATGGGTAGAGCTAGCGGAGGTATTTTATGCGGTATTAAAACAAGCACTGTCGGTAAGTTTGTTCAGTTTAAACACATAGAGAACAGAGTTGTTATACAAATTAATAACAATAATTCGAAATATTTTATTATTCCATTGTACCTAAATTGCAATAACTGGCAGAGTGATTTCGATAATCTCTTTAATTTTATAAATAGTAATAATTTTGGAAATGTAATGCTTATCGGTGATCTTAATGCGCGAATTGGTGAATATCAGAATTCTATATCACATTATTCCGAATTTGAAACAGTTTTTAGTACAAACAGAAGCTCTAAAGATGATACTGTGAATAGAAATGGTAGACATTTGATTGAGTTTCTTGAAAACTTTGGATTTTTTATGTTTAATGGGGTTTCCAAAAGCGATATGGGGGGTGAGCTCACGTTCATTAGCGGCCAAGGAAGCTCTGTGATTGACTTGTGTGCTATATCAGGCCAGTGGTTGAAATCAGCAGTTGATTTCGAAGTTCTTACGGCCACATTTTCCGGGCACTTACCAATTGTAGTTGAAGCTTATTTTTCCAATAATCCACCCCAAACGATGTCTAACAACATGCAAAAACTAAAGTGGATTGATAACAAAAAATATCTCTATCAATCTCTATTGCATAGAAATTTCAATATGCTCCCTTTACTGCAATCCACGGCGTCAGGCGACCAAGTCGCAGAAAGTATAATGTCAGTAATTAAAATTTCAGCGCCATCAGTAATAGCCAATAACCAAAGTTTTTCAGCCAAAAACAAATGGTTTGACAAAGACTGCGAGATATTAAGAAAAAAAACATTTCTTTACCTTAAGTTATTTAGATCTACGAACGCTGATTTTTTCAAAGACCAATACATATACTCCAATAAAGAATACAAAAAACTATGCTCTTCCAAAATGATGGTTTACTTAAAAACGGTAGCTCAGAAACTAGTCTCATGCAAAGATTCAAAATCATTTTGGAAATATGTAAAGGAACTTGGAGGTCGTGAGCAAAATATTGGAAGCATTAACGCGATCGGGGCAGAAGCTCTAGCAAATCATTTTAAAAGTTTGTTAGAAGCGGATGAGACTCTGTTATCGTTTAGTTACGCTTTACCTAACATGTATGTACGCGAACTTGACGAGCAAATATCTTTAAATGAACTAGAAACAGCTATGAATAAAATGAAAAATAATAAAGCTCCAGGTATCGATGGAATCCCACAAGAGTTCTATAAAAACGCTACAACTCAGGTCAAAAACTACTTGGTAGGCTGGTTCAACCAACTTTATAATGATGCGTGTGTACCTCTCTGCTTCAACAAAGCCATTATTTATGCTATTTTCAAGAAAGGAGAGGCTACTCTTGCAGACAATTATAGAGGCATATCTATTCTCAATACCCTAAGAAAGATTTTTAACTCTATTCTCTACGAACGACTCTACAGGTGGATTGAATCAACCAATCGCTTAAGTATTTTTCAAGCTGGATTTCGCCCCGGATTCTCAACCGTTGATCATATCTTTGCAATTTAGAGCATTGCAAGGAAATATTTAGAGAAGAACAAGAAACTTTACTCTTGTTTTATTGACTTTAAAGCCGCCTTTGACACGGTAAACCGGCAAGCACTGATTTATAAACTGTCTTCCATTGGTGTCTCCCGAAAGTTTTTACTTATGTATTCCAATTTTCTGGCTTCAACCAGCGCTACAGTATGGGATGGCTACAGTTTTTCAGATATATTCGAGACGTCAGCAGGAGTTCCTCAAGGCTGCATTCTCAGTCCAATCCTTTTTGCTCTTTATATCGATGCTGTATGTGATATCTTGCCGGGTTGTGCAGTCTTCGCCGAGCAAACCGTTAAAGTTTTATTGTACGCGGATGATCTTGTTCTACTGGCAGAAAATCCATTTTCCTTAAAACTTCAAATAAATAAACTTCAAGAGTATTGCAAAATTTGGGGTCTACGGATTAATACTCGGAAAACTAAGGTTTTGATCTTTGAAAAAAGACAGTGTAGAAGGCTACCGGAAGAAGTATGGAACCTCAACAATGAACGGATTGAAATAGTGAGCGAGTTTAAATACCTGGGAGTTTTGATTTCTTCCAACCTTAAATGGAGTAAACATGCAAAGGAGAAAAGTAAGGAAGCAAAACTAGCCGTGAACTTGATGTGGCCAACGTTTTTTAGTAACCAGAACATTGACCTATCTGCAAAGTATCGAGTGTTCAATGCAACAGTAAACACCTGTTTGTGTTATGGGATACAGGTTTTTGGGTATGTTCAACTTGAAGAATTTGAAACCATTCAAAGGTACTTTTTGAAAAGATTGTTCCGGCTGCCAAACGCAACTCCAACGTATGCCATTCATGTTGAATCCGGTATAGCTCCGATTTATATACGAAATCTAAAATCCCATTCGGACTACTTAATCAAAATAATGCAAAGGGATGAAGGACTACACAAGTCAATTTTACTTTTGTTACTTCGAACAAATGCCTCTCCCTTTAAAGAATGGAATCAGCTTGCTGCGGCACATGATTTAAGACTCTCTCTGAGTGTAAACAATATTGGGGAATGGAAAAACATATTTGCTGATGTGATCGCAAAAATTGATGAAAAAATATATTTAGAACACCTAGAAAGAGCTTCCTCCTCGCCAAACAGGAATATTTATATAAAGCGCTTAACCACCAATTACACACAGAGTTAAACTATTTCTGCCAAGAACTTTCTGCTGAAGCTATCGGTATCATTTTTAGAGCTAGAGTCGAAATCCTCAATCTCAATTTCGTTCCTCATAGATCCGATCTCGAACAAATGTGTACACTCTGTAATAGAAGAGAACTTGAAGATACGTACCATTTTATAGCAGTTTGTCCAATGCTTCAAGAAATACGGCGGTTACATTTCCAAGCTAGTTTTTTGTCTAGGGACCAGCTTCTTGATACCCTAAACGGTGCGAGTGGTTGGGCTTATCTGTTTAAGTTTTGTAAGCATGCCCTGGCTTACCGCAATAGCTTTTAATGTCTTAAGAAAGATCTGCACAGTTAAGGCTATTTAGTTTATTTCTATTTTGTGTTTCAAATCATGCTTAAATTGTATTCTTATGTTACAAATCATTAATGATAACATTGCTTACAATAAAATATAAATATTTAGTATAAAAAAAGAGAAAATCAAAATGTATTTATGCAAAAAAAAAAACTTCATATTGTAAATTTTTAATTTAATAATGTCTCTCAGGCAGACGGCAACTTATAGCCATATGTCTTATATTATTAGCTTTAAGATAATGTAAAACATTCACAGTGTAATAAAGAATTTTATCTAATCTAATCTAATCTACATAAAGAAAGCTGTCAATTCAAAAGTACCTACTTTCTTGATTTGGATGGTTGAAACATCTTTAAATCACAGTATTACTTATCTTAATGATGTTGAAAACAATTTATAGTTCAAAGAAAAATTTAAAAAAAAGTCATATTAAAGGTGTTTCAACATTATTTTGTATCAAAAAAAATCTTGAAACGTCTTTTATATGAATTTTTTCTGAAATATTTTTTCTAATTTTAAAAGGTTTTCAACATTACTTAGTTACTGAATACTGTGTTTTAGAAACGTTTCAACCATCCAAATCAAGAACGAACTTTTGAATTGACAGCCTTCTTTATGTACCGATTTCATGTAATTTCTTCAAATTAGAAAAAAATTCTTGAAATTGCTACATAAAGAAAGCTGTCAATTCAAAAGTACTTTCTTGATTTGGATGGTTAAAACGTTTCTAAATCATAGTATAAGTTATCTTAATGATGTTGAAAACCATTTCTAGTTCAAAGAAACATTTAACAAAAGTCGTATAGGTTATAGGTGTTTCAACATTATTTTGTATCCAAACGAATTCTCAAATCAATATTTTAATGTCTTAATTCGATTGGAACCACAAATGCTACATTTATCGACGACAAACAGCGTTGTTTTAGCAGAAGCCATGCCCATACCCAAAATTCAAGGACAAACGTATGTATTGTATAGTATTTATATAGATCGTAAAACATGAAGGACGACAAGAAGATTCATGAACCATAACCACCTTTAGGTTAGGGATCAGTTTTAGCCAACAGGAAAACGAACCAGGAAAAATGCTCACACTTAATCTATACGTATGTATATAAATAGGCAAGCAGTTTTTTGTGGTACCAATTGCGAGGTGGTTACCCAACCGATTGAGATGATATATATACATATATCGTTGGAAAGGTATTACTGAGTAGGTGTGCTGCGAATATTTTGTTTTGTTTTGTAATTTTTTTTTTTTTTTTTTTTGAAAATACAGGTGAAAATGTCTTGGTGTGTTTTTGTACCATTTTTTTCGTATAAATTCGCTGTGAAATTTTTTTTCCACAGTCTTGGGAATTTTAATGGTCGAATTTTGGCCACTGGGCGATTCTAGTTTTAATGATTTAATCCGATTGGAAACATAAATGCTACATTTATCGACGACGAACAGCGCAAAGAAATTGTTTCTCAAGAAAGATCATAAGTAAACAATTTTAAGTTGTTTTAGCAGAAGCCATGTCCATACACAAGATTCAAGGACAAACGTATTGTATAGTATTTATATAGATAGTACAAAATTAAGGACGACAAGAAGATCCATGAACAATGATGTACGCCACCTTTAGGTTAGGGATCAGTTATAGCCGGCAGGAAAACGAACCAGGAAAAATTCTCACACTTAATTTTAATGGTTTAATTCGATTGAAAACACAAATGCTACATTTATCGATGACGAATAACGCAAATAAATTAGATTAACATCAGAAAAATTAATGAGTTGTACATTTAAAGAAAAAGTATATCTATAATATACAAATACATAAGTCGGGTTTTCCTTCCTGACGCTATAACTCCAGAACGCAAAGAAGAAAACAAAATTTAAAACCGTCAAGCAGAAGTTTTTGTAGCCCATTTATAAGATTTTTCAACTGTAAGGCAATATTTATTCGTAGTATTTATTGGAATTTATTTCTGAAAAATATATTTGATTTTTAATATTTCAAAATTTTGTTGACATTTATATATGCCATTTTCCCTAAATATTAATTAAAATTAGATTTGTTTAAATTTTTTTCGATTTTTGTTAAGTTTTCATATCTTCAATAAAATACGATTCAAGCCATTCATAATATTGTGAAAAGTTTGGTAGGGTCCTCTGAGGACGCCTTCGAAAGTTTATGAGAAGCTTGGTTAAAATTCAGTAAGTTTGGTTTTGGTTGGGCAAAGTTTAAGACCACAAAACTTACTTATCTTGGATATATTCATTTGAACTGTTGTCTGATGATTGCTCAAATTGCGGTTTGCAACAAATGCATTTTAAGTGCACTTTATCAAATAACTAACAAATGTGAAATATCATCAGCGAGTAGACAGCAAAGTTTAAGCACACGCAACCGCACTATCGGACACTATTCGTCAGCGGAACAGTGCGACACCATCCGACAAAATAAAATTAGCGAAGCGGGTTGTAACAATTTTCAGTTTACTTTGCGAAATTACTCACAAATCTAAGAAATTGTGAGCCATTGGACTTCAGTCGATAAAATAACCGTATCGACGAACATGCGTGTTCATTCGCTGCAAGAACAACGAAACAACTTTTATGTATCGGGATTCGGGAATGGCAAAATTAAAGTTGGAGTTGGACAAATCATCACCACATGTTTCCCTTTACAACCAATTCAGTTATGGAACAAATACAAAGACGACATATGTGAAGATATCTATAATATCGCTTGCTCATTCGAACGAATAATCCCGACATGCAAATAACATATGAAATCTACAATGAAGGATTGATTCTGATTGAGGATCAATGCTTGACTATTGCAAACAAGCTACTGATTGAAGTAGGAATGATTGCGTAAAATCGATCGATGCACGATGCATTCAAACAAGAATTAAATCGAGAGCTGCAATACAATGTTGATACATTGCAGGAATTCGTTCGAAATAATGTGCCGTTGCTGAATGAACAGCAAAAACAAGTATACGAAACATTAATGCAAGCAGTGGACAATAATACTGGTGGTTTATTCTTCCTGGACGCACCTGGAGGAACAGGGAAAACATTTGTCATTTCATTGATTTTAGCCACTATTCGATCAAGATGTGACATAGCTTTGGCGTTAGCATCATCTGGAATTGCGGCGACTCTTCTAGATGGCGGTCGTACTGCACATTCTGCGCTTAAGTTGCCACTCAATTTAAACACAATTGATACTCCAACATGCAATATTTCCCGATCCAGTGCAATGGGAAAATTGTTGATGCAATGCAAGCTCATTGTTTGGGATGAGTGCACAATGGCCAATAAGAAATCACTTGAAGCACTTAACTTGAAACTGAAGGCTCTTGGGCGAAATAACAACATCTTTGGTGGCTTGATGATATTGTTCGCAGGCGATTTCAGGCAGACGTTGCCAGTAATTCCCCGTGGAACGCCTGCTGATGAATTGAATGCTTGCCTGAAGGCATCACATTTGTGGAATAACGTAAAAACATTATCGTTCAACTTCAAAATGATCAAAGCGCTGCACAATTTTCCAAACAATTGTTAGCTGTTGGAAATGGAAAAGTCCCAGTTGATGCGACATCTGGATTAATTACTCTTACCAACGACTTTTGCCGATTTGTAGACTCTCAATTAGCTCTTATTGAAAATGTTTTCCCAAACATTAGTGAGAATTATCAGAATTATGCTTGGTTAAGTCAATGAGCAACTCTCGCCGCAAAGAATAATGATGTAATGCACTGAGTTTCACCATTCAATTAAAAATCGATGGCGATTTTGTGACATACAAATCCGTTGATTCCATAACAAATCCCGATGATGTAGTAAATTATCCAACGGCGTTTTTGAACTCTCTGGAGTTACCAGGATTTCCACCACATAACTTGCAACTCAAAGTTGGTTCTGTTATTATGATATTGCGTAATTTGAATCCACCGCGACTTTGCAACGGTACTTGACTTGCGGTGAAAAGACTTATGCCGAATTTGGTTGAGGCAACCATTATTAACGGAAAGTACGCAGGTGAAAATGTATGTATTCCTCGAATGCCAATGATTTCGACTGATCTTCCGTTTGACTTCAAACGATTGCAATTTTCGGTTCACCTTGCGTTCGCAATGACAATTAACAAGTCGCAAGGCCAATCGCTTAGCGTTTACGCTATAAATTTAGAAAATCATTGTTTTTCACATGGGCAGCTATACGTTGCGTGTTCACGAGTTGGGAAACCATCGGCTTTGTTTGTGTTAACGTCAGACCAAAAAACAAAAAATGTGGTTTACCAAAGAGCACTTCAATGAAACGGATAGTTTGCGGACACGTATTAAAATTTTCCTTTTCAAATATAAAACAAAAAAAAATCATTTCTCTTCATCTTTTAATCCCCAAACGAAATGTTACAAAAAACGAAGCCATCTGGTGGCGAAACGGAGTTCGCCGGGTTTGCTAGTATCTATATATAAATCGTGTGTCACGTTGTTTGTCCGCAATGAACTCCTAAACTAATGAACAGATTTTAATCAAATTTTGAAAACTGTGTACAGTTTGATCCAACTTAAAAGATAGCATAGTTTATTTCTCAATTTATAAAGCGGCTTGACACAAATGCATTTTTAGCGCATTTGTATTGCATTTTGTTAAATTAGTAATTATTCTTTTCGTAGGATATTCTAAGGATGCCTACGAAGGTTTTCGTGAAGTTTGGTCAAAATTGTCTATCTACAAAAGAAAGTCGTGTTCATAACCATTCATTCATAACTCAAGAATGGCTGAACCGACTTGGCTGAAAATTGGTATGGAGGTAGCTTAAAACTAGGTGACGGACATAGGATACTTTTTATCCAGTTTTCGGAAAATTTATAAGTGTGTTATGCGTGCGAAAAAAATACACTAAAAGCTCACTTAGTAAATCTGAAAAGTCATTTATTTGAAATATAAATCAGTCATAATTTTATATATGTATATTAATTTTTTGATTTTTGATTTGAAATCAAATAAACGTTAAATACAAAAACAAAGTATATGTAGGTATAAATATGTCGATTTTGTATTATCGTTTAGTATTAAAATTTGTGAACGTTATAGCCCAGTTGGAAATTTCATAAAATTCATTGAGGAATAACCTGCTTTTTCCTTGAGGAAATGGGAGTTGCAACAGCTTCTTTTCTGCTGATTCCTTTGAGGAATTTAACTTGGGGGTGTCCTAGACCAAGAAGCTTACATTCTCGATGAACATTCATTAATGAAATCACTGCTTCCTCAGAAGTTGGTTATTCATCAGCTTGGGTGATGAAAAACTTCTCTCCCTCAAGAATCATCTTTGCAAACAGAAAAGTGGATTAAGGCAACGAACTGATGAACTTATGCATGACTTTTCCTTATGTGAATCACCGCATACTTTTCTTTAATAAAATAACTATTTCAATTCCGTACAAAAGGCAGTTGTTTTCTTATGTGTCCCAATCACAAAGCAGATGATGGGTTTCGAGTCATGAACTGAGGAAACGTTGCATTACTTTTCACTGACTTTATCATTGCATTTAATTTTTCTACTTATTCTGCTACTGAATTCATTGAGGATTTCAGCAAAAATTTCCATTGACGCCGAATTTCCTGCTGGGAGATTTCATTTATATGAAGTACTACACACGTACATATATGAAGGTATTCCAAAAATATTTACTTCGAAAAGCTTTTCCAGAGAAGAAGATGGTAGAAGATGGTAGATGGTGGAAGATGGTGGAAGATGGAACATGGTAGACGGTAGAAGATGGTAGACGGTATAAAAGATGGTAGATGGAAGATGACAGGAGATGGTAGGTGATAGAAGGTGGTATATGGTGAGTGGTAGATGGCAGATTGCAGGAGATGGTAGATGTTAGAAGATGGTTAATTGTAAATTGTGGTAGATGGGAATAAATGGTAGAAGACGGTAGATGGTAGAAGATGGTAGATGGTGAAAGATGGTAGATGGTAGAAGATAGTTAGTAGTATAAGATGGTAGTTGGTAGAAGATGGAAGATGGTGAAAGATGGTAGAAGATGGTAGAAGATAGTTAGCAGTAGAAGATGGTAGTTGATAGAAGATAGTAGATGGTAGAGGGTGGTAAATGGTAGAAGACGAAAGATGGAAGATGGTAGATGTAGATGAAATAAACTTCAAAATTCAAAATGAAATTGCCGGTGAATTAAAGACATACAAATCAGTTGAATGCGCAACCAATAAAGATGATGTCGTTAACTATCCACCAGAATTTTTAATCTCATTGGATTTCCCAGGATTGACACCCCATAATCTTCAATTGAAAGTACGATCGGTAGTCATAATGTTACGAAATATTCACCCACCGCACAAGACTATCAGTGAAAAATTTATTTACTTAACAATGTAGTCGAAGCAACAATTCTAAAAGGAAAATATAAGGGTGAAGATGTGTTGATACCCCGCATCCCAATGATACCAACTGACGTATCATTTGAATTTAAATGACTGCAATTTCCACTGCGGCTTGCTTTCGCAATGACCATACATAAATCTCAGGGTCAGTCTTTAAGTATTTGCGGCGTTAATCTGGAAAACACATGTTTGGAAACCGTCAGCTTTATTTGTTTACGCGCCAAGTAACCAAACAAAAAATATTGTATACCGTAAAGCATTAGAATGAGTATTATCGAATTCATAAAGTATTGCAGTCTACAAAATTGAAAACTTATTTTCGTAAGTAATTGTCTGTCGTTTATTGTTGAGATATAAATAACGTGATCATTATAGCATCACGATATCTGCTCGGAAGGGCAGAACAACGTCTGCCGGGACAGCTAGTATAATATATATTTTCTTGGCGGGAAATATTTGTTGCGTTATTTTGTGTATTAAATTGAAACAAAGGAACAATTCATATATACAATACTATTTCTTGAATACTTACATCCAAAATTGTTAAATATTTGCTGTGATCGGTAAATAAAAGTTGCTCCCGAACCAGATTATCCTTGAACACGAAACACGATGATTTTTCTGTTATAATTTTTATCCAGTTTCGTTCACTTGCGTTTTCGTACGTAATGTACGCTTTGAGTCGTACATTACGTACGAAAATCTGACATTCCTTTTTTTATTATGGCTGAATCACAATGACGCGTTCACCTTAGCCTCGCGTACGTTACGTCGAACGAGCTTTACGGACGCGTCGAGATGAAAGATGACATTTGAGTAAATGAACTAATCGAAAATATTAGTTCTAAGGAAATAAATATTTTTGTAGAGTATCTTGTTGAGAAGGTTTTTGTATAAATGAATTATTGTACACCAAAGCAGTGTCCTGACTCCTAAGTCCCTTACTCGCGGAAAACTCCGCTAAGTTCTGTGATCGAATATATGTAGTTCAAAACCTTACTTAGGTCTGGCACATGCACATGGTTCACAATGCTGCACAATATATGTACGAAACGTATGAGAGTAAAACCTTTTCGAATCAAATATAGGATACATATTATTGACAATCCTTATAATATTGCGTGCATTCCACTTCCACAAAAACAAGATGTTTTCACTAATAAAGATCTTTGTTTGGATTTTAATCTTTCACTGATTGCACTCAAAAGAGGCGCAGACAAGCATACATAGCTAATTCTAAAAAATCCAAACCCTTTTCAAACTTTTTTTACTTGCTCAATAGGGCAAGTATTGGTTTCGTGCAGAAAAAAAAATTGAGGTTTTAATCAAACATGACATTACGATGATAGAGAAGCCCAAAAAAGTGGTTTTCGCCATACCGTCCGTCGGTCTGTCTGTGCGTCTGTGCGTCTGTGCGGATGTGCGCTATTTCACGTCATGCTACAGCCTAAACCGCTTGACGGATTTTCTTCAAACTTGATATATAGTAGTTTGAAGAAAAACGGTTGTCGAGGTTTTTTTTATTTCGTTTTAGCCCGGCTCAAACTGGTACTTTTCAAGTAACGGGTTTTTTCAATTTGAATTTTCTCGAAAACGGCTCTAACGATTTTGATTAAATTCAAAATTTAGCTTACTTTAAGTATTTCTAACAAAACTGCGTTTTTCGTTTTTGGCTCAAATAGTCCTTACGAAAATCAGGTTTTAACGGCTTTTTTCAAATAGCCATAAGTTCACAACGGCTCGATTGAATCGACTCAAATTTCGTTTGACATAGTTTTTTATAGTTTTCTATAGGATGGCTTTGTAAATTTTTCCCTGAAGCTTTTCTAAACGGTGGCTTCCATACAACGAGCCGATAAGTCTTAGCCAACAGTTTTTGGTTTTTTCTAATTTGCTCGAAAACGGCTCTAATGATTTTGATTAAACTTTGTGTGTTATATTCTTTTAGTGTTTTTAAGAGAACTGCGTTTTCAGTTTTTAGCTAAAAATGCAAATAACGGAGATCTGCTCTTAACGGCTTTTTCTCAAATGGCCATAAGTTGTCAACGGTTGCATCGAATTCACTCAAACTTTGTTTGGTATAGTTTCTCTCCGCTTCCTTTCAGATGGCATTGATTTTTTTGTATTTTCTTTTTTTTAATGGTGGCTCCTATACAAAGAGCCATTAGATTTTGGCCAATTTTTTCGTTTTTTCTAATTTACTCAAAAAAGGCTCTCCCGATTTGTATGAAACTTTGTATGTTACATATATAGAATACTTCAAAGAAAACTGCATTTTTAGTTTTTTGCTACACATGACAATAGCGGAAATTGGTAATATCAGTTTTATTAATAAGCGGAAATTTATATCACCCAAAAGACGACATCTAAATTTGATATACTAAAGGTTACTTAACGTTAGCTCCCGTATATCGAGTCTTCCAGTTTAAGCCAAATTTTTTTTAATTTTTACCAAATTTTTCAAAAATGAGTTGTTCTTATTGATCGAAAAGTTTGTTTTCGTCGAAGTATTGCACCCACAGAGCAAGTACGTGCGACCCAGTCGTGCATTTTATTTTTATTTGTTCCAAGTCCTTAAAAAGGTTAAAACTTTGCTATACATGTGCACACATTTAGGAACAAAAATACAACAAGGCAATGATCCATTGGCCGAGGGATATCAAACCGGCTTTGAAATTTATTGAAAAAACTGAAATTGAAACACATAGAAACAGTAATATTAATTATTTGAAACGTCAAACGCGCGCAAATGATCAAATATTTCAACTTTTGCTTCAGCTTCGCTTCATGCTTACTTTTTTATATCAAAACGTAACGTTAAAGCTCAACGTCTCATGGCTGAGTCACAACGATGCGTTCACCTCAGCTTCGCGTACGTTACGTCGAACAAGCTTTACGCACGCGTTGAGATGAAAGGTGACATTTGAGTAAATCAACTAATCGAAAATAATAGTTCTAATGAAACAAATATTTTTTTGAAGTATCTTTTTATTATTTTGTTCTTGAAATTCAGAATGGATACAGGTTGTTTATATGTGCGGATGCTCATGGACATGTACGAGGGAGCTGTGACAACAGTAAGATTTCCAGCTGGAGTCACCGAAGCGTTCCAAATTAACCTAGATGTACATACATCAAAGAAGCGTCCTGACTCCTGAGCCCTTTACTCGCTTAAAACTCCGCTTTGTTCTGTGATCGAATAAAGGTCTAAACCATTGTTCTCTCTAGCACATACACACGGTTCACAATGTTGGACAATGTACACAGCCACTTCTATAAATTCACACCCTTTTCAGACTTATTTTTTTTTTTTTTTTATTTTTTTCAAATCCTTAAAATGGTTTAAACTTTGATATAAATGCACACATATAGAGGACAAAAATACAACAAGGTAATGATCCATTGACCGAGGGATATCAAACCATTTTTGAAACTGAAAAAACTTAAATTGAAACACACAGAAACATGAATAATAATTATTTGAAACGTCAAACGCGCGCAAATGTTCAAATATTTCAACTTTTGCTTCAGCTTCGCTTCATGCTACGTGGTTTGTGTACTTACTTTCTTATATCAAAACGTAACGTTAAAGCTCAACGCCTCATTGTGAGCATTAATACATGAATTCCTATGTTTGAACTTTTGCGTTCTGTCAAAGCGACGCTCAAAGCGTCGTTGTGAAGCAGGCATCATTGTGAGCATTAATACATGATTCCTATGTTTGAACTTTTGCGTTCTGTCAAAGCGAAGCTCAAAGCGTCGTTGTGAAGCAGGCATTATGGTTGGGCCTTTACTCTGACTAGACTTATAATGCCGGCAATCTTTGTTTACGAAGCGCAAACCATAAAGCGGTTGCAGGTATGTCTCATTGTTCGTTAAGTTCTTCACATCGTCTCGTTGCTGGGCTTTGTTCACACTACTGAATATTTATTTTATGTCTTTTTAGCTTAAAATGTATGGTGAATTCCACGACATTTTCAGATTCGCTCTCAGATTATATTTAGATTTCACGATTTTTCTGGTTGCATGGAAAACCAAATGAGATTGATTTTGTTTTTGTTATTGTGTGTATGCCATTATCGTTGAATTAATGCCTATCGCTATACTTTAACAAATTTCTAGTTTTGAAAAATTCTCCATATTGGGATAATATATTAAATTATAATTAAAAATTGCTGCTCCACTTTAAAAAAAAATTATAAAATATTATTTTGCAAATAAATGTGATTCTTTTCACAAATTTGCAACTGATGGCGTTTAGGAATGTGAATTTTGTGTGTGTGTGTTGTGTAAATCTGGCTCCGAATCGAGATTCGTGAAAAGTGATCTACATTCAATCTGAGATCGAATCTAGATTGCTTTTTTGGCTTCATGGAAAATGAAAAGTGCTCGAGATCAAATCGAGAGTGGTTTTTTGGTTTCATAGAATTCAATATTAGTCTATAATTAAAAGCTGAAAAGGTGAAGTTAAGAAATTATCTGTTGTGCAAAATGTCATAAAAGTAGCTCACTGTAGCAGCATGCACGAATACAAATGAATAGCACTCAACTCAAACAAAAATCGTGTTTGCCAATTCGTTTGTGGTTGTTTTTCCTATCGAAATGTCAAAAATGCAATACAGCACGTTCGTGAAGTTGGAGTTGAGTCAAATTGTACTTCAACTACTTTTTGTGCTACAGCTGCAACTGCACATTGTAGCCGTGCAATACGAATTACGTACATTTAACTTTGGCAGTGCTAAGTACTACAGCTGCAGTTTTACCATATTGCTCAGACAGTTATTGCACATTAAACAGTTTATCAACATTAATATTACCATGATAGTAAAAAAATAATGGGAGTATACTATTAATGAACAGTTTATAAAAATAAACAAACAAGATAAAACATTAATTAATTCGTTTCTTAACACAATAAACGATTTATTAATTTTAGTAAACAAGATTATTATTACAAATTAAAACTAAAACTTGTAAGTTCACAATGAGCGAAGCGTCAGTAAGACTAATAAATCGTTTTTTAATAGAATAAATGGGTTATAATAATAAATAATTGGTTTATTGTGGCAATGAATGCCATTTGTTATTTATTCATTCCTATCCTTCCTATCCGAAACAACCAATTGCCTCGGATATGGATGACCTTACTGATGACGACCCTAGCAAACGAAACAAGGACAACGAATTTCGGTTCTGCACGTGGAATGTCCGGACCCTTAACAGACCAACAATTAGTGGAAGCCCTAGATGGTGTCAAAGCCGACATCACAGCCATCCAAGAAGTGCGATGGGATGGTGAAGGCACAAGGAGGATGAAAAACTGTGACATCTACTACGGCAAGTGCTACAGGACAAGGAAACAGCGGCTATTTGGATGCGGATTTGTGATAAGAGGAAGGCTTAGGCAAGAAGTCTTGGGGTTTCGTGGCATAAGCGAACGCATTGTCACAATCCGCATTAAATCCAAATTCAGCAACATCTCGCTGATATGCGTCCACGCCCCCACGGAGGAAAAAGATGACACGACCAAAGAAGAATTCTACGATCTTCTCCAGAAGACGTATGATGAATGCCCGAAGTACGACACTAAGTTTATTCTTGGTGACTTCAACGCCAAAATCGGAAAGGAGGGTAACTTTGGCTCGACAGTCGGAAAGCATAGCCTGCACGACAACACTTCCGGTAACGGACAGAGGCTAATCGACTTTGCTGCGGGGCGAAGTGTCATCTTAGCTAGCACATACTTCCCACACCTCAATATTCACAAGGGGACCTGGCGGTCTCCTGATCAAAATACCGTCAACCAAATTCATCACATTGCGATTGATAGCAGACATGCCTCCAATGTCATGGATGTCCGCACTTTCCGAGGGGCCAACATAGACTCGGACCACTACCTTGTTGTAGCTAAAGTGCGAATGCGGATCTCCACCAGACCGCAGAGTCGAACATCCACTGTGAGAAAGTTTGATGTTGCGAAGTTGCAATCGCAAGAGACCGCCACAACCTTTGCCAATCATGTCTCCTCTTATCTCTTGACAAGCCCGGCGCCTGCGCCAAACCCAGAGGCCCAGTGGCAACATTGCAAAATGGCCATCAAAATCGCTGCCACGGATGTTTTGGGTTTCATTAGGCGACCACAACGAAACACCTGGTTCGATGATGAGTGCAGGCTCGCACACTTGGCCAAAGACGAAGCCTATCATGCAGTTCTGAATGCCAGAACTAGAGCTGCCAAGAGCGCTTTCAGTGCGGTATACCAGCAAAAGAGGAAAGAGGAACATCGGCTTTTCAGAAGAAAAAAAAGAGAAATGGAAAAACGAATGGTTGAATCTATTGAGGGGTGCTACGGCAGAAGCAATGTTCGGAAGTTCTACCAAAGGGTAAAGCATTCGTCCAAGGGTTACAAAGCCCGAGCAGAAGCATGTAGAGACGAGGGTGGGAATGTCGTTGTAGATACACAGAATTTGGAAAGAACACTTCTGCAGACTGTTAAACGGCGAAGGCAGCCAACTAATTGCTGCCAGGCAGAATGATCCATTCGATTTGGATGATGATGAACAAAATTTCCGTCCTCCCGACCAAGAAGAAGTTCGGATAGCAATATCTAAACTAAAGTCCAACAAGGGTGCTGGAGCTGATGGCCTTACGGCTGAACTCTTCAAAGCAGCGGGAGATGACTTGGTGAGGAGCATACACCAACTCATCTGTACAATCTGGTCGGATGAAAGTATGCCTGACGAATGGAACCTCAGCATTGTGTGCCCTATCCACAAGAAAGGAGATACTCTAAACTGTGCCAACTACAGAGGTATAAGTCTCCTAAATGTCGCCTATAAAATCTTGTCGGCCATTCTGTGTGAACGTCTGAACCCTTTCGCACGTGAACTGATTGGCCCCTATCAGTGTGGTTTCAGGCCCGGTAAGTCAACCGTCGACCAAATTTTCACACTTCGGCAGATTTTGGAAAAGACCCAAGAATTCCAAATCGATACTCACCACCTCTTTATCGATTTTAAAGTCGCCTATGACAGCGTAAACAGGAACGAGTTATACAGAGCCATGTCGCTTCTTGGCATCCCTGCCAAACTCGTTCGATTGTGCAGGATGACTATGGAGAACTCGCGCTGCTCCGTCAAGGTTGGTAAGAACACCACCGACTCATTTAATGTCGAGAAAGGCTTACGACAGGGTGACGCGCTGTCTTGTAACCTCTTCAACATCATTCTTGAGGCAATCGTACGCAACTCCCATGTCAACACCAGCGGTACGATTTTTTTTAGATCCGTTCAATTACTTGGCTATGCTGATGATATTGACATTATTGGAAGAACGAAGCGCGCTGTCAGTGGAGCATTCGCCAGTATTGAAGTGGAAGCGGCTCGAATGGGTCTGGCTGTAAATGAAGATAAAACAAAGTATATGCTGTCCTCGGGTGAAGTAGATCATCACCGTAGGCTCGGACAAAACGTCACAATGGACAGATATAACTTTGAGGTTGTCAAGGACTTTGTCTATTTGGGTTCCACTATAACCTCTCAGAACAACATCAGTGAAGAGATCAGTCGAAGAATCACTCTTGCCAATCGCTGTTTCTTCGGGCTAAGAAGGCATCTTAGTAGTAAAGCCCTCTGTCAAAGGACCAAGGAGACACTATACAAGACCATTATCATCCCAGTCCTGCTGTATGGGGCAGAAGCGTGGACACTGACACAATCGGATGAATACAGGCTGGGGTGCTTTGAGAGAAAGATTCTTCGGGTGATATTCGGGCCTGTATGTATCAATGCCCAAGTAACATGGTTGGAGCTGCTAGTAATTAAAATGTTCTTAAACAGCTCGTAAAGTGGTAGATGCCAAGCTCATGCTCCATTTCAAAGATATTTGCAGCTCTGCGGTTTTTTGTTTTAAATCTGTCTCTATATTGCAGTATAAGAACAATTCTTAGCTCTATTACTTTAAAAAGCCTTTAGCTTTATAAAAATACTCTTTAACTTCGTTTATAATGGCTGTATTAGAGCTCAGCCGGTATTGTCTTCTTGTGCTTTAGATAAGCTTTTTAGAAGTACGAAGAGTCACTTTAGAGCTTAAATAGATCTGTTTGTGGTTAAGACAATTAAAATCTCAATACAAAAATGTATTGCTATTATAAAACTGTTCTAAATTTTAAATAGAGCACTTTTGTGCTACCGCCATAATAGAGGAAGAGAGTGAGAGAGAGAGATTATAGTTTTTAACTTGTAGTATGAAAATGTTTGCCAAACGAATGAGTCGCTTCGTTTACCAACTTTGTTGTGTTTTTTTTTTTTTATTTGTTAAAATACGTCTTGTTAATAAAAAAAAAGACTCACAAACAATATAACATATTGGGAAAGTGTTTGCGGGGGAATAGCTAGACTGTAGACAAATAAAACTGAAAACAAAATCAATCAGTATGGAAGAAGTTAATGAACCTTCGAAACTTTCACAGACCAAGAAAGAATAAGTTTTAATGGCTCTTTTAAAAAAATAAACTGTAAACTGAATATGTTCCGAGAACTAAATCAGAATGAATTATGTAAAAATTATGAATTTTGTGTTAATAAATGCTTGAAATTTTTTCTGAAGTGTTTTGAATTTTTTATGAAAAAAAGAAAATAGGTACATAAATAATTTCATTGTCGTCTGATTGCTGTGCGTAAAGAGTTCACCTATTATAGAGCTGATTTAAAGCACCACTATGCATTTACTAGTTCTTAAAAAGTTCGATAAGTGTTTGTTTTTTTATTGAAATCAACTGGCAAAATCGAATCCCTATTTAGAGCTTGTTTAAAACTTAGTAAAAACATCAGCCTTTTCAAGAATGTGGCATACATACTGTTTTCTTGTGTTTGTGTTATGAGCTTCATACGCGCTCCAAAAGGGTTCGTTGAGATAAGTACATTTGAAGATATTTTTTCACCAGATAATTTGTGTAGGTAAACAGGGTGTCATATGAAAAAGTATAAAAATGACAAGTTACATTTTTTTTGCACTTAACACTATCAAAACTTTTCTAAGATATTAAAGTTAAAACCTCGACATTTAAAGGATTTCGAATTAAAATCTTTTTCTTTTAATTAATTAATAAGATATTTGAATTTCCCTATAATAATAATTATTTTAACTACATATATGCCTGTAAGACTTAAGGTCTTTTGAATGCAAATGAGAAGGAATAGAAAGATAGGAAATCATTTTTGTTGGTACAATAGATTGAGAACTAGGTGATATTTATCTCACGAAAATCCCACGGGTGGGGTCCAGTTGAAGCTAAGGGAATATTGTAAAATTGCCGCACAAGCTGGGGCCCGAACCCACAACGTTAAATTAGTAAAGAAGCACTAATTGTACCCAAATGTTTAAAAAAAAAAAAATAATTGGACTTCAAATTCATTCATGTCACTTTTTGACTGTTAATGTCCTTCTAAGTTTTGTACTTGTCAGTAATGAATAGAAAGACTTAAAAATACTTTTGTTAAGTTAAACGAGACTAGGCTCAAAGTGAAGAATTTGTAAAGAAGTGACAGGAATTACCCCTAGTACTATATACTTTATTAGTAATCCTTCGCAGTCTAGGCGTACTCAGGTTATATACGTGTTTTCGCTCAAAACATATGGACAAACTGTATATGAAAAGAAATTTTAGCACCGCTAGAAAAATTAACAAATATGCCAAAGCAAATATGTCCGCCGGCGCGCGTCGCCGCGAATGAGAACCTTTGAACACAATGTTATAACTTATAAGCATATATGCATCCCATTTTATTACATATCCATATCCGTTTCCACAAAAGTATGTCTTTATATTTGTACGCAAAATATTTTACAAACGCAAACTTAAATGAAGTACGAGTACATATTAATATTTCAAACGATTTGTTTACAGTATAGGACACCCTGTATTTTTTCAATCTGTCTTATCGACTTGACATTTAAATATAGGTTCTCTTAGCTCTAGTGCAACAATACTTGGGTCTCACGGCAATATAAGGGCTCGATAGAGTATGCAAAATTTCCTTCAAAAATGGTGACTATTAAAAAAAAAAAACAATGCAAATAAGAAATATTTATACAAATTATTTGCTCAAAATCTCTATCTTCAAAATAAAACTTTACTAAACGTTCTTTAGACTGAGTAAAACATTTATTTCAGTCTTTTCGATGTGATTTGTTAAAAAAAAATTGTTTTTTAAATAAATAAAACTAAAACATTATGCTATTTGATAACTTAATATTGATTATTTTGCGGGCGCATTGTAGTTTTTCCAGGTAACGTGTTAACATTTGTGACAAATTTTAAATCGCACTAAGAATCCACTAGAAGTTGATCGTGGTTATTTATTTTTATTAATATCAAAATTGTTATCATATTCTCTTAGATATTACTGCAGGCATCTTTTTTTTTTTTTGTTCTTGCCAATAATAATTATTGATGGTATGCGAACATAAAATTACAAACACAAATAAAATCTCGTTCAAATACAATATTGACAGACTTTTTTTTACAAATACTAATACAATTGCAACACTTAAAACCTATTTTCAAACACGAAGCTCTATATCAAACTAGAAGCAATGTTTAATAGAGTTGAATAAGTAATATAGTGCTCTTTAAAATAAATTCAGCTAGGAACTTTACATTCTAATAGAACTTTTAGTTACTATCAACACTGATTCAAAGCGCAGAAGCGTGAAAAATTTGTTCCAAATTAGCTCGAAAGTCACCAAAGAAACGAATATTAAAGCCAGTAGCTACCATATCTGCTTTCCAAGCTATGATAAGGAGCAAATTAGTGCTCTCAAACTCACAAAATTAGCTCGCAATGTGCTTGATATAAGCTCTAAGAGCGCATCTAGAGTTAATTTTGTAGCTTTTAGCTAATAAAGGCAGCTCTGGAAGCGCTGTAGGAATTCTCAACGAACTTAAAATGTTACTTGGGTGGAGTATGGAGGAGAAGATTCAATGACGAACTGTACGGGCTATACAGCGACATTGACTTGGTTAAGAAGCTGAAAATTCAGCGGCTTAGATGGCTGGGTCATGTGGAGCGTATGGACGAAAACGCTCCTGCCCGACGAGTCTTCAATTCCAACCCGGAGGGCCGACGCAGTTCTGGAAGACCCCATCTAAGGTGGCGCGATCAAGTGGTAAACGACCTCAACCAACTTGGTGTGCGCAACTGGAGGCCACTGGCTAGGGACCGGCCTAGTTGGCGAGGAATGTTGGTTGAGGCCGTGGTCCACAATGGACTGTCTGCGCCACCTTAAGTAAGTAAGTATCCTTGTATTATTAAAGTTTTCTCATTGGGGCCGAGACTAGCTCATTTTGAAATTTAAAGAAAATGTATTTTCATTTGAGTTTGCTAATTTCAATTGACAACTCGATATACTCAGTTGAAATTGTAATAGAATAAAGTTTGGTGTTGAACTATTTTACCTAATTTTTGGAACCCATTTTCTCCCAAATTTGGTTGAAATGAGATAATTTTGCAATTGGAATTTGTATATGAAATTAGGTAATTTGCAATCGATTAGGTACTATGAATATGAAGTATTTACTGTGTAGCGAAACATTCCTTTTCCGAAATCAAAATGAAGTGCAGTCAAGTCGACCACACTGCATTTACTTTAACCGAGTAGAGTCGATAACGCGGTTAGATCCCGCGCTAAACGCACTCATTGCAGTGGAAAAACACTGCACTGGAAATTTTTGTTTGCTCGGACACACCCCATTTAAGGCTAGTTAGGCTACATGCCATGCGCATCTACAGGAATGGCGGAAACGATTTCCGGCATCCTCATTTTCTTGCCCACCTTTCTTACACGAACTTGATCTTAAGTTTTTGACCGCCAAACCGGGCAGACATCCTAAGTGAATTTTTCTTAAGACACCAAATACTCGTCACCCGGCATTTTTTTTTGTACATGAATTGGATACAGGACACCATAGGTAATAAAATACATATATTTTTAAAGATGGAAAGGCATTTTCCCTTTTTTTGTGTGATGTTTAAATTAAAGCACAGCCTTTCACCTGTACTTTTTTTAGAAATCCTACCACGTTGCGTAGAAGAACGCACACAGACGTCGGTTTGTTAAACTAGTTATGCCGGTCTCGTGTAACGACAAAGGAACTCCTTTTCATTGAGAATCTCAACGAGCCCAGCATATTCCTGCTGATCAGGATTAAGGCAACGCAGTGGACGAGCCACTACACCATTATTGACCGGGTCCAATACCGAGGGTTGTTTAATCGAGCCCTTTGGCAAAGTACGAACATTCTCCGCTGGTGAACTATTTCCTGACGCCTAAGCGGCAGCAGGAACCACACTCGCCCTCGACCAAGAAGAGAAAAGATAAAACAAGAAGAAAACAAAATCCTACCACGTTGCGTAGAAGAACGCACCCAGACGTCGACGCTGACGCCTCAGCGGCAGCAGGAACCAGACACGACCTAAAAAAAAAAAAAAAAAAAAAAGAATACCCACCCCCCGTTAAAAAGAAAATTTCAAAAGTGATTAGTTCAGAGCGTATGTGCATAGCCACCCCAAAAGAATAAAGAAGAAAAAAGAAAAAAAGAAAGGTATTCTCATCGAGTGAGCCCTTATTGTTTCTAGTTGTATTGTAAAGAATACCCAGTGAGTCGCCGTTCGTTCCGAATTCCTGCAAAGTAAGAAAAAAAAGCCTTTTCGTTGGTGCACAAAGTGATCGCGAGTAGATGGCGAATTTGTGAACGTTGGTAGACGGTAGTAATCATCCCCTGTTCTCTTGTCTTCTTTCGCGCTAAAATCAAGGAACCACCTCCCCCGTGACACCAAATTTTAAACCTAGAAAAAAAAGCAACAAGCAATTAATTTAATTTCTAACATATTTCGTATACGTTTACTTACCTGACTACGTTAGAAGTGCACTCCGGCCAGCGTCCTGTAATAAACTTGGTGAGTAATATTGATGAATTAATTATATTGTTACTTTAGAAATTTGTTATTGCTTTGCTGCTTTACGTCCATGATTTAATATTAAAGTATATACAGACACATATTGATTAATTGACACATTTGTAATTTTTTTTGGGGTGAGGACGTGTTTACAGTTGAGTCCCTCTTTTAGGGGATTTACTTACAGTCAGCTACAGCTCCCCATTAACCGGAAGCTAGAATAAAATATTTTGTATTTAGTGATACGGATTTAGAAAAAAAGAAAAAAAATCTCCGAATCAATTAGGAGCCACAATAACTTTCAGAAAGCAATATTAGCTGCGACGGTCGGACGCTTCTTCGGCGTGAATAATTTTTTTTTGTTGAAACAAAAACGTCATTAAAAAAAAAAAAAAAATTAATGCTCGGTTATGAATTACGCTTAATTACTTACCTGTCGATGGTTGTGTTATGTGTACTAACCCATTCATTAAGTAAACAACGTACATCCCGGTTATACAATTTTTAAATTAAACGAATTTGATACCAACGTTTACAATTCCGTCCGATACAGAGATTTTGGATAGATTTAAATATTTATATATATTCTTTTAAAAAAACGAACCATAATACTGGAAGATTTGCCAAGTCAATCCCGAACCTTAAGCGAGGTTGAAAACGATTTGACCCTGTCGATCGACAACCGCAATTAGTTTTTTTGGTCCAACCACGGGATTCGGACGAAACCGGAGAAAAATTGGGTATTTTACGTGTAAGATAAATCTTTATGAATTAGCTTTTAGTGTAAATACTTTTGACATTATTATGAATTACTAAAATAAAATAATTTCATGAATACATCTATACTTTTGGTAAATTTTGATAATTGACTTGACCTTTGTTTCTATTGTGACTCGGCGAAGATAATGAGGAGGCGGTAAAAGGTAATCTAGGCGACGACAGTATGTCAGCCTGGGAATAAGGTAAAGCCATGGCGTTCTGATTTAATCCGGTTGGGTGTCATCCATACACAATTTTGGCCACGGATGACCGATGTAGCCCCAAACAGCTTGTTGTTGTTTGTGGTTGGGAGGGTTGAGGCCAGTGGACTAATAACACCAAGTCCACTCTATGTTTGTGTTTGTCCAATCTCCTTGTGAATGTCAACCTATCTATCCTTTCCCTTAATAAAGTTATGCAAACTTCCTTTGCACTATCCAATCTCGCAGGTATGCTTCGTGGACTATCAGCTTCCACCAATCCGTTCATAGAAAAATCAAAATCACCATCATAAGAACAGCTAATCTAACCCCTAGTCCTGACTCGGCATGAAAATTTATTTTGTGAAGATAGGTACCGGAAAAATGAACCCCCCTCGACTAAGTTGTAGCCGCACGCAAAGCCAGCATGCCGAAACCCCCCGGTAGTGATAAAATTGTCACCTCTCGTCCTTTACAAATAATGGCGCCCAAAGTGGGGCCCGAAGTTTTGGCTAAACGCGTTGAATTTCGTGCCTATTTGGACGATAGTCACTCACCCGAATGATTACACCCAACTCTGTCGAAAAATCCAAAGTGTGAGTTAAAGTTTCGAGTCCTTGTTTTAAATCCTTAACGGATTTCAAATTTTGGATTTTCCCCACATCCGCAACTAATCCTCAGTAAATTTTCATAATTCCATAATTCTTATAGTCCAATTCCCTGTATAGCATATGCTGTTGCACGAGAATTATACCTTTTCGAATTTTACTTTGAGTTTGACAACTTTTTGTAGCACCCCTTAACACCTTAATTATTTCAAGTTGCGATTGCAAATACACTGGCTGTCATTTGCAAGTCTACTTAACTCCCCTAGGAGTCCGATTCCCTGTATAGAGAATGCTGTTGCACTAGGTAATAGACTGGGAAAGTCGTTGACTTTGACCGTAAAACGAATTTTAAAAATTCAAAGCTACCTATTTGTTCGTCCTAAAAATTTTCTTCCTTTATGTTGTATGTGATATATGAACGCCTTGCTTTATTGCCTTTTACTAAGGAGTCATATTGAAGTCGCCGAACAAGTCATATGAAAACAAGTCATAAAAATTGTTCGAGTTATTATTATTATTAAATTTTTTTTTGAAAAGCTCATCCACCTTTTTTGAATTACCTTCCCTCGCGATCAAGATCAATGATTTGAATGATATTTAGTCTCGACAAACTCTTAAATTCCGTAAACAACCTCCAATTTTTTTTAGTTTGAAGAAATATCCTTTCAAAAAATATAGTAGATTTAGATACTCTTTTTACATTTAACATTATTTTGAAGAAAATTTTCTTTTTAGATTATTCTTAATTTAAGAACGTAAGATTAAGACAGTTTTTTTGTAGTATAGTTTTCAAAAAAAGGTAGACATTCCGCCCACGACGCCCACAGAAATACAATGCACACACGTAACCATGGTCCTAGTGATAATCTGTCCCTGTCCATGTCTAGAGTTGGTTCGATTCCTGTTCACCGCTCACCGCAGATTACCCAATCTCCAGAATTACTACTACCCCCGATTTCGTCCAATCCTGTGAGGCATACTCCTAAACAGCAATCCGATCCTACCGGATCAAACGTCATACATGCTAACGATTTTGATTTAGTGCATAATGGAAGCATATATAAAATTCGTAATCAAAATATCCACGCGAATTTACCAACTGTGAAAACCCACACTAGTACGTTTCCTACGGTCACAACGGCCGCCGTAACGACAACCTCGTCCACAACCACACCCTCGTCCACAACCACAACTACAACCATGTCCAGTCCGAGAATGTCCCTTCTTTTACCCAATCCCTGGTATGGCGCAGCTGCTTCTAATTCTAGCACTGCCGTGCAAAACCAACCTTCAACATCAAACATGTGGAGATTTCCGCCACCAAATTATGCAGGTGTTCCTACACATGCAGTTCAAGAAAATAACGCCGCCGCACTGCACATACCCAAAAATCCCAACCCTCTAGAGAATAACGTTGCTTCAGAAACCAATTCTCAAATTCCGCCCTCGAGCCGTGTGCATAATCACATCAAGAGCGTGGTGGAAGAAAGCTTGAAAGACCTGCAGCAATCACTTTTCAAGAATTTGCCCGGGCTTATCCAACAAAATATCTCACAAAGCATGAAAGCCCTATTTCCCCCTACGGAACCTCGGTTAAGTGGCCAAAATTTAACGAATGGCGATCCGGCACAGATGAATCCACCAAAATCTGATGCTAATGTATCAGCGCACGCCAGCTTATTATCAACCAGCACCCGCTTACGTGATACGCTCAACGACATAAACAATCCTTCCAATCAGTACCAAGTTCCTACTGCACAAAACCATCATGAGACACAATACCTTTATCCGGACTACCATCAGAGCGACCCCCGTAGTTTTGATCAATTTGACCCTTCTCGTCAAAACAATCAAGCTCCTCGAGCTTATTCGAAACATAGAGACCGTCCCTCGTCGAACCCGAATAGATCTGATCGCAACCGACCAGATCACCAACGAGTAGAATTTGCTAATAATGCTCAAAATCCGACTGTTTATGATGAGGTCTATCTCTATAATAGTGGTGTTCAGGTTGATCACGGCCCGTCTCACTGCCAGTCCAACCGCCAGTCCACCCGTCCTTCCTATGTCCGATTCGACTCTCGTCGATTTGAAACCTTGTGGAGTATTCGTTTCGATGACACGCCTAAAGGTATGCCGATTAGAGAGTTTCTCTCACGAGTAGAAATATTACAAGGAAAATACAACTGCCCTTGGTCTGAAGTCCTCAAGAACTTCCTTATTCTTTTAGTAGGATCCGCTTCAGATTGGTACTTCGAGTATCTAAGAGACCACCCGTACGCGGATTGGCCAACTCTCAAACATGCACTGCTGAATCAATTTCAAAGATACGAGAGCGATCTCGAGATCTTAAAAGCAATCATGGACAGAAAACAAACACCTCAAGAACCTTTCGATGAGTTTTACTCGTCGATAATGCTTCTTAAACGTCAACTAAGAGAACCTTTCAGAGATAGTGAACTCGTACCAATTTTACGAAACAACATCAACACACGCCTTATGAATTTTGTTTACCCGATGAATATTCGTTCGCTCGAACATTTCAGGGATGAATGTCGCCGAATCGAGAAAATGTTGCAAGCGCGATACACTCCTCAAAACCGCACGACTTTCGCAAGAAGCTTCCACGAATTACAACAGCCTTCAGGGGTTGGAGTTGTAAACGATGCAAACTTCTATGAACCTGAAGAAGATCTCGCGGCATTATCTTTCAATCGTCAGGCTAATCAAGACAAAAAACCATTGAGTACTATGAAATACTACAACTGCAAAGAACGAGGTCATCTCTCACCTAATTGTCCGATCAAATCGAGTAAGCCACTGTATTGTTATCGGTGTGGAACCGATAATTACACATTACTAGACTGTCCGAATTGTAATTTCCACAAGGGAAACGCAAAATCGAGCGCGATGCCGACTTGGGAATCGAGTTCGACCCAGACAAACCCAGAACCTTAAAAAAAGACGCTTCGACAAACACACCTACTTCGCTGAAGGTTTGTCAAGTCAAGCCGTATGCTTCGACGTCTACTAAAACCCTGTCCGATGATCTTTCATCACGTCCGTCTGATCAATCCTCTTCATTGCGCAGTGATGAAAACTTGAACGGTCCGTTAAAAGTCCTGTCCCTTCCGAAACCTGACTCAACCCTAAAACAAGACCTTAAATATGATCCTGGAGTTGATCCATGGCTGGATGAAGACACCAAAATTAAAATAAAAACAATACCTTTATACAAAAAGTCTTTCGAAGAAAGGCTTGAAAACTATGAAAAGATTAGAAAACGCAGGGTCTAGGCTAATTCACTGCGCACAATTCACTGTGCACAATTCACTGTGTACAATTCACTGTGGGGACAATTCACTGTGCACAATTCACTGTGGCGGACAATTAACTGATTCGCGCGCGAATAGTACACCACAAAGAAATGCACACAGTTAATTGTCCACCACAGTGAACTGTCCCCAATGCCTAAATCTTAAAACGGTTTAGTATTATTCTTTACAAAGTTTTTTCATTAAATCAATAAACAGAGAACAAAAATCTAACAGATTTTGGTTCCGATTGTACTAATTTTTTCAGTTATGGAAACAAATTAAAACCAGGCCGAAAATGGTCAGATGTCGAAAACTTAAAATTTTTATTAATTTCATAAGGTCTAGTCCGGGAGCCAGCGACAGATTTTCATGACCAATTTCCTCGCAAGCGGTATTTAGTGGAATGCATCAGAGAGTTGTATCATACAGCCTCGTGAACGTCAGCTGCGGTTCCGTGGGTGGGTTGAGCGGGGGTACCCGCCCAAACACGTCGAAAAAAAAAAAATTTCAGTAATTTCCTCCCGACTGAAACTTTGTCAAAGTATAGCTTATCAGGTATCTAAAAAAAAACACAAAGTCAGCTGGCTGTAACGGGGTGGATTATACGTCAGCTGGACGCTTGAACATGCCACTTTATTATTTTTTCGTACACTTAATATGGCACAGCATGACATTTTACCCTACAAAAGGTCGGGTAGTTCTAACTTTTTGATTTCTTATATGGTATGGCTGGTAGATGCAAATTCCAAATTTCCGCAACCACGCCCCCTCCGCCCTTTAAAAAAAAACAAAATCGGCACTTTTGTCAGTTTTTTGTCTATAACTTTTTTTCAGTGTATTTTGTCGAAAAAATAAATATGCAAATTTGTAGCTTACAAAATTTCCTATAAATATGATGCGAGAAGTATTTTTGTACGACCAGTACGAACGGCCCTATGAAGCTTCCAAAAAAGGATAAAATTTCGTATTTTGAAAGATTTTCAGTTTCCGCCCTCTTTAAAGCGCAATAACTCCTTAACCGTCGAGTTAAGGGCAATTTTTGTGAAAATTAATCTTGTAGATAATTTTATTAGCTACCGATTGCATGCCAGTATTTTTATTTTGTGACCAACACAATCGGGTGAGGATTGAGATAGTGTTTTGTTAAAATATTCTCACTAACTCATTTTGTCTCTGTATGTCTGTTTGGTTGCTGAGATTTTAAACTAACTTTGAGAAAAGCCAGAAACCCAAGCGCGTGCATGCCAGTCCCTGCACCCCTTTCTTTAGTCGGTTGCATGCACCCCCGTCAAGGCCTTACTCAGGATGACAATCAGGGGGAGGGGGGCAAAATCATTCAAAAATTAATATTAGTATAAAATTATATCGGTTTCCTTATCAACTTTTATCACACCCTTCTACTTAACAGTCTGTTATTATATCCCCTCCTACTCCACTCCCTTCTACTCACTCATACGTAGTGCACCCGATCAAAGTCCACTTCCTTCTAAGCGCACGAGAGTGTTAATATTTTACTCTTAGTATTTGATAAGCTCATTTCACTTAACTTTTTCTCAATTATCTGACATGTTATCAATACGACTTAGGTATGTAATCTCGAGATTTTTTTTTAACTTTTCATTATTTATAAAAAAATATAAAGCAGAGACTGGCATGCACGCGCTTGGGTTTCTGGCTTATCTCAAAGTTAGTTTAAAATCGCAGCAACCAAACAGACATACAGAGAAAAAATGAGTTAGTGAGAATATTTTAACAAACCACTATCTCAATCTTCACCCGATTGTATTGGTCACAAAATAATAATGCTTGCATGCAATCGGTAGCCAATAAAATTATCTACAAGACTAATTTGAAAAAATTTCCTAAGCTTGACGGTTAAGGAGTTATTGCGCTTTAAAGAGGGCGGAAACTGAAAATCTTTCAAAATACGAAATTTTATCCTTTTTTGGAAGCTTCATAGGGCCGTTCGTACTGGTTGTACAAAAATACTTCTCGCATCATATTTATAGGAAATTTTGTAAGCTACAAATTTGCATATATATTTTTTCGACAAAATACACTGAACAAAAGTTATAGACAAAAAACTGACAAAAGTGCCGATTTTGTGTGGTTTTCCCAGGATTTTGAAGGGGGCGGAGGGGGTGTGGTTGTGAAAATTTGGAATTTGCATCAACCAGCCATACCAGATAACATATCAAAAATTTAGAACTACCCGACCTTTTGTAGGGTAAAATGTCATGCTGTGCCATATTAAGTGTACGAAAAAATAATAAATTGGCATGTTCAAGCGTCCAGCTGACGTATAATCCACCACGTTACAGCCAGCTGACTTTGTGTTTTCTTTTAGATACCTGATAAGCTATACTTTGACAAAGTTTCAGTCGGGAGGAAATGACTGAATTTTTTTTTTTCGACGTGTTTGGGCGGGTACCCCCGCTCAACCCACCCACGGAACCGCAGCTGACGTTCACGAGGCTTTATGATATTATTCCCTTATTCTGTTCACCAATTATCATTCGAGAGGAAATGATTGACGAAATTTGTACCTGGCTCCCGGACTAGTCATATTCAGAAAATAAAACGAACACAACATAAGCAAAATAATCTTCCATTTGAATGTCTGCTCATCACTATAGAGGTGGAATTTATTCAGCTTTTGCCACAGTGAATAACCCCACCACAGTTGTCCACCACTGTAAATTTATTGTCCATAACAGTTAATTGCCCGCCACAGTGAATTGTGTACCACAGTGAATTGTGCACAGTGAAGTGTCCCCACAGTGAATTGTGCACAGTGAATTGTGCACGGTGAATTGTGCACAGTGAATTAGCCGGCTTCGGAAAACGCATCTTTAATTTAGAAGAAATTAATTTTCCTGACGTTCCCACCGAACTGATGAAAGCCCGCTTAAGAGATGCGAAGAGAGTTGCTTTCCGTAAGTTATTAGAAGAAACAACTCTCGGAGATACCTTACCAAACATCCGACCCTATGCTAAAATCTCTATTAAAGGCCGTAGCATGGCGGGTTTGCTAGACAGTGGAGCTTCCATTTCTTGTTTGGGCAAAGTGTGCTTGGAATTCATCGAAACGCTAGACATCCCCTTCATACCCATGAAATCGGAAGTTAAAACCGCTGACGGCAAAGGTCAAAATATCATTGGTCGAATTTCCGTCCTGGTCAATTATGATAAACTTGTAAAACCCCTAGATTTATACCTTGTGCCCGATCTTAGTCAACCTCTCTACCTTGGTGTAGACTTCTGGTCGAAATTTCGAATCGCCCCTCATCTCATCAGTGAAATGGTGTTCGATTCTGAGAACATTGCCCTAAAGTCACACAAGTTACGAGCTACACCTGCCGCCGTTGTTAATGAATTATTTTGTCCTCCTAGCTGTATTGAAAATACCGAGGAGAAAGTCAAACCTTGTCCGCCTATGCATGAGCTGTCCGTAGTACAAAGAAATCGTTTAGAATCAGTGATCTCCTTATTTACCTCTTTCGCAAAGCTTGGGTTGGGTAAAACCTCCCTTGAAGAGCACGAGATTGATACCGGAGATGCTAAACCTATAAAGCAGCGACATTATCCCATGTCACCGGTGAACTTGGAAATAATCAATCGGGAATTAGATCGTATGCTTTCATTAGGAGTAATAGAAGAAAGCTATAGCGCTTGGAGCTCGCCGATAGTCCTAATCAGAAAACCCGGTAAGGATCGGGTATGCTTAGATTATCGTTTGGTGAATTCGCTTACAAAAGGTGATGCATATCCACAACCTCTTTTGGAGAGTCTGCTCAGTCAACTTGGGGATACACACTACATGAGTAGTGTGGACCTCAAGGATGCATTCTGGCAGATTCCGCTAGAAAAGGCTTCGAGAGAAAAGACCGCTTTCACTGTGCCAGGACGACCGCTTCATCAATTTACCGTCATGCCCTTTGGGTTATGTAACGCGCCCCAAAGGTTATGTAGGTTGATGGATAAAGTGATCCCCTCGTCACTTAGGGAATCCGTGTTTGTTTATCTTGATGACCTTCTAATCATCTGCCGTGATTTCGAATCTCATCTCAAGATCCTGAAGTTGGTGGCTGAGCATTTGAAAGCTGCTAACCTAACCATAAATGTGGAAAAATCATTCTTCTGCTTTAAGGAATTGAAGTACCTTGGTTATATCATAGGTCAAGGTCATTTAAAAGCCGACCCAGATAAGATATCCGCTATCAAAGATTTTCCGCTTCCCACTACCCAGAAACAGGTGAGGAGATTCTTAGGTATTTGTGGATGGTATCGTCGCTTTATACGTAATTTTTCTGGTTTAGCAGCCCCTCTGTCCGATTGTCTCCAGAAAGGAAGTACTTTCCCCATTTCTCCTGAAGCAATACAATCGTTCGAGTCTTTAAAAGATGCTCTAACATCTGCTCCTCTTCTAAATACGCCTAACTTTTCGAAGCCTTTCACGATTCAGTGTGATGCTTCTTCCAAAGGTATAGGCGCCGTCTTATTTCAATACGATGATGAAAACAATAAAAACCCAATTGCTTATTTTTCAGAAAAACTAAATGCCTGCCAACAAAATTATAGTGTTGGAGAACAAGAATGTCTCGCAGCTATACGAGCCATACGCAAGTTTCGACCATACGTCGAAGGAAGTACCTTCACGGTGATTACAGATCACGCCAGCCTTAAATGGCTAATGAATCTTTCTGACCTTAGTGGCCGGTTAGCGCGATGGTCGCTGAAGCTGCAAGCGTACACATTCCACATAAAACATGTAAAAGGTTCGCTAAATCTTGTGCCTAACTCGTTATCACGCATGCATAGCATATGGATCAGCTTTCCGTATTCCCTGCCAATACTATAAACCCGGAAATGTCTAAAAACCCTGATATGTCTATAAACACAGTTATTACCAGTTCCCCGGAATTTAAATCAAAAGATTACCTCGATCTAATTTCTTCTGTCAGTAAGAATTTACAAAACTTGCCCGAACTAAAAATCGTTGATGGTATTCTATTTAAAAAATCGTCCCCAGCAAAAACAGCATCCCAAGTACAGACAGTATCTGGAAACTTTGGTTACCTGCCGGTTTAGCCCAGCAAATTATTGCCCAAAACCATGAACCTCCCAATTGCGCCCATGGCGGCATTAAAAAGACCTTGGAAAGGATGCAAATGAAATAAAAGTAAATGTGTAAAGAAAATAAAGCTCCGAATTTTATAATGAAACCACCAATAGGATTTCAACAAAATACCGAGATTCCATTTCAGAAAATATTTATTGATTTTATGGGTCCTTACGTTAGGAGTAAGAAAGGAAATTTATTCCTTTTCATCGTATTAGATCACATGTCAAAATTCGTCTTTTTGAAGCCCATGAAAGAAATCTTTCTGAAATTTGGTGTACCACAATTTGTACACAGTGATAATGGGAAACAGTTTATTTCTCAAGAGTTTCAAAATTTTCTTTCTAGATATGGCACTAAGCATATCAAAAACGCCCTATATTCTCCTCAAGCAAATGCTTCGGAACGCGTAAACCGTTCAATTCTCTCGGCAGTTCGAACTTACCTAAAAAATGACCAAAAAGAGTGGGACATGCACTTGCCGCATATTCAGCAAGCATTATGTACTTTCGTACACCAGTCTACTAGCATATCTCCCTATTTCGCACTTTTCGGTCATCATATGATCACCCACGCAGGTGCTTACCCTATTCTAAAGCAGTTAGATGCCTTGAGTAATGGTGAGATTGAAGTTTTACACTTTCCGAATGCCATGCAATTGATACGTAGTAAGATTAGAGAAAAGTTAACAGAGGCTTACCAGCGAAATGAAAAGTCTAACAATGTCAGGACAGCCGTACGCACATTTAAACCTGGTGAGGAAATTTTTCGCAGAAATTTTGTTTTGAGCAACGCCTCTAAAAACTTTAACGCTAAATTGGCGAATAAGTTCGTTAAATGTCGTGTAGTTAGCAGAAACAACAACCTCACGAAGTGGAAAATTTACAAGGTAAAATAATTGGTGTGTACCACGCCAAAGATCTTCGACGATGATTAGATAGACCACCATACCCTTTTTCCAGATTCTGCCATTACATGAGACCCCTCTCGTTAATAAGAAGATCCATGACAAAAGTTGTTAGATCGATGTATTTATTTTGTATGTATACTCGCAAACACCTAAATCAGTCAACACAGGTATAAAACATACAACCATGCAGTGAAAAGTTTAGGAATTGATCCCCTAGGTAGATAATTGAGTAAGTACCTGAATATTAGAACGCGACAAATGTTATCGTTTTCTTACGCTTTCCGAACGAAGTGTGTTGTCCGAAACGCGCAAGTTTTGTAGCGAAACATTCCTTTTCCGAAATCAAAATGAAGTGCAGTCAAGTCGACCACACTACCTTTGCTTTAACCGAGTAGAGTCGATAACGCTGTTAGATCCCGCGCTAAACGCACTCATTGCAGTGGAAAACCACTGCACTGGAAATTTATGTTTGCTCGGACGCACCCCATTTAAGGCTTGTTAGGCTACATGCCATGCGCATCTACAGGAATGGCGGAAACGATTTCCGGCATCCTCATTTTCTTGCCCACCTTTCTTACACGAACTTGATTCTAAGTTGTTGACCGCCGAACCGGGCAGACATCCTAAGTGAATTTTTCTTAAGACACCAAATACTCGTCACCCGGTATTTTTTTTGTACGTGAATTGGATACAGGACACCATAGGTAATAACATACATATATTTTTAAAGATGGAAAGGCATTTTCTCTTTTTTTCTGTGATGTTTAAATTAAAGCACAGCCTTCCATCTGTACTTTTTTTTAGAAATCCTACCACGTTGCGTAGAAGAACGCACACAGACGTCGGTTTGTTAAACTAGTTATGCCGGTCTCATGTTACGACATAGGAACTCCTTTTCATTGAGAATCTCAACGAGCCCTCGTTCCTGCTCCTGCTGATCAAGATTAAGGCAACGCAGTGGACGAGCCACTACACCATTATTGACCGGGTCCAATACCGAGGGTTGTTTAATCGAGCCCTTTGGCAAAGTACGAACATTCTCCGCTGGTAAACTATTTCCTGACGCCTAAGCGGCAGCAGGAACCAGACTCGCCCTCGACCAAGAAGAGAAAAGATAAAACAAGAAAAAAAAAAATCCTACCACGTTGCGTAGAAGAACGCACCCAGACGTCGACGCTGACGCCTAAGCGTCAGCAGGAACCAGACACGACCTAAAAAAAGAAAAAAAAAGAAAGAAAACCCCCCCCCCCCCCCCCCTGTAAAAAGAAAATTTCAAAAGTGATTAGTTCAGAGCGTATGTGCATAGCCACCCCAAAAGAATAAAGAAGAAAAAAGAAAAAAAGAAAGGTATTCTCATCGAGTGAGCCCTTGTTGTTTCTAGTTGTATTGTAAAGAATACCCAGTGAGTCGCCGTTCGTTCCGAATTCCTGCAAAGTGAGAAAAAAAGCCTTTTCGTTGGTGCACAAAGTGATCGCGAGTAGATGGCGAATTTGTGAACGTTGGTAGACGGTAGCAATCATCCCCTGTTCTCTTGTCTTCTTTCGCGCTAAAATCAAGGAACCACCTCCCCCGTGACACCCAATTTTAAACCTAGAAAAAAAAGCAACAAGCCATTAATTTAATTTCTAATTGATAACATATTTCGTATACGTTTAGTTACCTGACTACGGCAGAAGTGCACTACGGCCAGCGTCCTGTAATAAACTTGGTGAGTAATATTGATGAATTAATTATATTTTTACTTTGGAAATGTGTTATTGCTTTGCTGCTTTACGTCCATGATTTAATATTAAAGTATATACACATATTGATTACTTGAAACATTTGTAATTTTTTTTGGGTGAGGACGTGTTTACAGTCGAGTCCTTTATTACTTTATTTTACTTACTTTTTCATAAAGCTACAGTCAACTCCCCATTAACCGGAAGCTTGAATAAAATATTTTGTATTTAGTGATACGGATTTAGAAAAAAAGAAAAAAAATCTCCAAATCAATTAGGAGCCACAATAACTTTCAGAAAGCAATACTAGCTGCGACGGTCGGACGCTTCTTCGGCGTGAATAATTTTTTTTTTGAAACAATAACGTCATACAAAAAAAAAAAAAAAAAAAAAAAAAATTAATGCTCGGTTATGAATTACGCTTAATTACTCACCTGTCGACGGTTGTGTTATGTGTACTTACCCATTCATTAAGTAAACAACGTACATCCCGGTTATAAAATTTTTAAAGTAAACGAATTTGATACCAACGTTTACAATTCCGTCCGATACAGACATTTTGGATAGATTTAAATATTTATATATATTCTCTTAAGAAAACGAACCATAATACTGGAAGATTTGCCAAGTCAATCCCGAACCTTAAGCGAGGTTGAAAACGATTCGACCCTGTCGATCGACAACCGCAATTAGTGTTTTTTGGTCCAACCACGGGATTCGGACGAAACCGGAGAAGAATTGGGTATTTTACGTGTAAAATAAATCTTAATGAATTAGCTTTTAGTGTAAATACTTTTAACATTATTATGAATTACTGGAATAAAATAATTTCATGAATACATATATACTTTTGGTAAATTTTGATAATTGACTTGACCTTTGTTTCTATTGTGACTTGGCGAAGATAATGAGGAGGTGGTAAAAGGTAATCTAGGCGACGACAGTATGTCAGCCTGGGAATAAGGTAAAGCCATGGCGTTCTGATTTAATCCGGTTGGGTGTCATTCATACACAATTTTGGCCACGGATGACCGATGGAGCCCCAAACAGCTTGTTGTTGTTTGTGGTTGGGAGGGTTGAGGCCAGTGGACTAATAACACCAAGTCCACTCTATGTTTGTGTTTGTCCAATCTCCTTGTGAATGTCAACCTATCTATCCTTTCCCTTAATAACGTTATGCAAACTTCCTTTGCACTATCCAATCTCGCAGGTATGCTTCGTGGACTATCAGCTTCCACCAATCCGTTCATAGAAAAATCAAAATCACCATCATAAGAACAGCTAATCTAACCCCTAGTCCTGACTCGGCATGAACATTTATTTTGTGAAGATAGGTACCCCTCTACCCGAACACCGAACTTGTCGAGTTGTAGAGGCTTAAGTAGGGTCAAAGATTCTTGGGGCTCTGTGTCACTAGAAGAGTCCCGAAAACCAAATGGTGTTCTCACCTCATCCTCACCCATTCCTTCCCTTCCCTCCCCTCCTATCCAACATCCTTAAATCCCTCCTAATTCACTCCCTCTCCCTCTCCCCCCCTAATCCAGGGTGTCATGTGACCCGTGCCTATTGGATGGTTTGCAGCCAGGGGGTATACCGGCTGTATTCTAACGGAACCTCTTTGAAACAGGCAAAATCGAAGAGTAAGTGCCTTATCTGCTACAGGGGGTGTTGCAGATGGACCTGATTTCCCCCATAACTCGTGGTACCAAAATAAATGAATCAAAACAACAATAAAAAACAAAACAACATAAAAACAAAAACAGATGAGACCGGTTCTCCTTTTAAACCGGGCGACAGTACGGCGCCAAAGCTGTCTGGCGTTAGTTCTCCTGCAACATTGTGTAGTGGAGGGGTTGTGGCTACTCATGGCCATGGTGAGAGTAGGCAAACATCTCTCTAGGCATGGGAATGGGACTAAGGACACACCTGGTCTCATCACCACTCCTAAAGCCACAGGGGTTAAACCTCTTCCGAAGGGCGTAGATTTGCAGAGCAGAAGGACTACTAAGGTCAAACCTGGTGGGCCTTCTGCTTCCAGCACCCCGGGGGGTAATCCTCCTCTTAGGAAAGGACAGTGGAGCAAAGCTCCCTCGAAAGTCCTCTACAAAAACCGTCGCAATGCTGAACGGTCTCGACAACTCATAGAAGCAATTCCAGAGAGTGATAGAACCGTCCAGCAGAAAGAACAATTAAGCTGGGCCTTGAAGGTATTGACCGAGGACATAAAGCCTGTGGACTGTACGTCCAAAAGGCAGAGGTCAATGGAGGAGGCTGCACCGGTTCCCAAAAGACCAAAGGGGAACAAAAGCAACCCTCCCTATCCTTCTGGGCTCATTAAGCAAAAATCTTTCAGCGACGCCTTGAAGGGGAAGATTGTCATCGCCGTTATTGACAGGAGCGATCCAGATGGCACGATCTCGTCCGATAGATGGCAGCTAGTAAAGATGAAGCTCTCGGCTAGCTACTTAAGTTTGATGCTGGCAAACCCTGGTGCACCACCTATCACTAGTGATGGAGGCTGGTACCAGGGGCATGTCAAACTAGTTGTCTGCGAGGACCAGAGATCGTGTGATCTGTATAGGCTTGCGATCGGTGGTCTTGGGGAAGTATGGCCAGGAGCGAATCTTGAAGTCGTAGCAAAGGAGGATATCCCGAGCAGACCCAGGACTCGCACCTGGATCCCAGCTGAACCCTCTGCGTGGGATGAGATCATCCAGATAATCAGGTTAAGCAACCCGCATATACCTACTCACAACTGGAAGGTCGCCAAGCTGGATGAGCAGAAGGGTCTTTATAGATGCGCGCTAATTGTGATCAATAAAGAGTCTCTTGCCCATTTGGCAAAGACCCAAGGTGTGATTAGGTATGGGTTTGAATCTATAACCCTAAGGGTTTATAAAAAAGACGAAATAGAGGCAGGTATTATTCCTCCACATCCTTCGCTCTCTGACAACGAGGAGCCTATGTTGGAGGCATCGGCTTCTCCATCCGATAATATGAGGATCACCTTTCCTTCCATGGGTGAGGAGGCGGATGCCTCTGACTCATCATCCTCTACTGGAAAAACGTTGTCTTCTCTTACCTTTGACGAACAGTTGATAGTAGAGACGTACGACTCCCTTAAAGGTTCTCTGAATGAGGATGAACTTCTCGGTTTATCTTCAGCCGAGGACCTGAACAACACAGTGGTGGAGGCTTCTCTGCCTGATTGTAGCAACAATGCTGCAGTTAGTTCAGATTAACCTCCAGCACTCCAAAAATTCTTCGGCCTCACTCCTCCTTCGGCTGACTAACACTGGGGAGGACATAGTCCTGATCCAGGAACCATTGATACACAACAACCAGGTCCGTGGACTCAGGACTCCGGGATACACACTGTATGCATCAGACATAGGTAACTTGAGGTCATGCATTATGGTGAAAAGTAGCATTAAAGTATTTTTACTCCCTAATTTCAGCAACCAAGATATGACTGTCGTAAGGCTAGAGACGGCTAAAGACCATTACTGGCTGGCATCGGCATATCTTGCCCACGACCTACCTATACCGGGTGATAACCTAGATAGGCTGGTCAAGGAAGCTGAAGCATCAAACACTGCTCTCATCGTCGGTAGTGATGTCAACGCCCATCATACAGTGTGGGGCAGTTCCTATATAAACAGTAGAGGTGAGTTACTTTTTGATTTCATCTTAAGCACTAACCTTATTGTAAGCAATATAGGCAAAGAACCTACGTTTGTTACTAAAACCAGACGAGAGGTACTTGATATTACTCTTGTCTCCGATTTCATCTATTCAAGTATCAAATTATGGAGGGTGTCACCAGACCATTCGTTCTCTGATCACCGTTATATCCAATTCAAATTAGAAGATGATCCCCCTTGTCAGGTAGCTTTCAGAAATCACAGGAAAACTAACTGGCTAAAGTACAGAGATACACTCAAAAACCTGATAGATTGTAATCTCTCAATACCCCCATGTAATACCCAGGAGCTTGACAAGAAGGTTGATGATCTTACATTGGCCCTCAACAATGCTCTGGCAACCTCTTGTCCTCTCATAACACCAAGAGGCAAGAAGAAGCCTTTCTGGTGGAATACAGAACTAGAACCGCTTAGGAGAAACAGTCGTAAACTGTTTAACAAAGCCAAAAGCTCAAGAAATGAATCGGACTGGGAATCATACACGAAGTCCCTTCAAAAATACAAAAAAGAACTTAGGAAATCTAAAAGAATGTCTTGGAGAAATTTTTGTGGTAAAATCGAAAATGTCTCTGAAGCATCAAGGCTTAGGAAAGTTCTCTCAACAAACCCAGTAGTACCAAGTTTTATGAAAAAACCTGATGGCTCCTGGACGACATCAAGCGAGGAATCGCTCAATTTACTACTAGATACCCACTTTCCTGGTAGTTCCTCTGATATCAGTAATATTCACTATAATAGGTCAAATATTCAAAATATCCCTGAAGGTCTGATCAACAGGGACAAGCTGCTTTGGTCACTGAACAGCTTTGAGCCTTACAAGTCTGCTGGGCCAGATGGCATAGCACCCGCTGAACTACAGAAGTCTTCAGATATTATTCTGCCTGTGTTGGAAAATATTATGAGAAGCTGTTTGGAACTGGTTCACATTCCCCGGTCATGGAGAGAAGTTAAAGTAGTGTTCATACCAAAAGCGGGAAAAAGCTCCCAAACCAACCCATAAGATCTAAGACCCATAAGCCTATCATCATTCCTTCTGAAAACCTTAGAACGTCTGATTGATATATATTTACGCAATAACATTGATATTAAACTTTTGTCGATGTCTCAACATGCTTACTGCAAAGGGAAATCGGTAGAAACTGCGCTACATTCACTTGTCCGCACTATCGAATACTCCCTCCATCATAAGGAATACACAATGGTGGCTTTCCTCGATATAGAAGGCGCTTTTAACAACGTCGACACCTCTGCAATCGCTAATGCACTCTCAGGTCTGAAGGTAGATGGCTCACTTGGTAAACTGATCGACCAAATGCTGATAAGTAGGGTGATCAATTCAAAACTGGGTGTAACATCCGCAAGACGATCTGTTAGTAGAGGTACGCCACAAGGTGGTGTACTATCTCCACTCCTTTGGAATTTAGTGGTAAATGAACTGTTAATAATACTGGAAGAGGGGGGATTCAATGTGATTGCCTATGCGGATGACATTGCTATAGCCGTTTCAGGAAAGCATCTCAGCACATTATGTGAACTTCTTCAATCTGCACTCTTACTTACTTACTTAAGGTGGCGCAGACAGTCCATTGTGGACCACGGCCTCAACCAACATTCCTCGCCAGCTAGGCCGGTCCCTAGCCAGTGGCCTCCAGTTGCGCACACCAAGTTGGTTGAGGTCGTTTACCACTTGATCGCGCCACCTTAGATGGGGTCTTCCAGAACTGCGTCGGCCCTCCGGGTTGGAATTGAAGACTCGTCGGGCAGGAGCGTTTTCGTCCATACGCTCCATATGACCCAGCCATCTAAGCCGCTGAATTTTCAGCTTCTTAACCAAGTCAATGTCGCTGTATAGCCCGTACAGTTCGTCATTGAATCTTCTCCTCCATACTCCATTGATACATACAGGCCCGAATATCACCCGAAGAATCTTTCTCTCAAAGCACCCCAGCCTGTATTCATCCGATTGTGTCAGTGTCCACGCTTCTGCCCCATACAGCAGGACTGGGATGATAAGGGTCTTGTATAGTGTCTCCTTGGTCCTTTGAGAGAGGGCTTTACTACTAAGATGCCTTCTTAGCCCGAAGAAACAGCGATTGGCAAGAGTGATTCTTCGACTGATCTCTTCACTGATGTTGTTCTGAGAGGTTATAGTGGAACCCAAATAGACAAAGTCCTTGACAACCTCAAAGTTATATCTGTCCATTGTGACGTTTTGTCCGAGCCTACGGTGATGATCTACTTCACCCGAGGACAGCATATACTTTGTTTTATCTTCATTTACAGCCAGACCCATTCGAGCCGCTTCCACTTCAATACTTGCGAATGCTCCACTGACAGCGCGCTTCGTTCTTCCAATAATGTCAATATCATCAGCATAGCCAAGTAATTGAACGGATCTAAAAAAAATCGTACCGCTGGTGTTGACATGCGAGTTGCGTACGATTGCCTCAAGAATGATGTTGAAGAGGTTACATGACAGCGCGTCACCCTGTCGTAAGCCTTTCTCGACATTAAATGAGTCGGTGGTGTTCTTACCAACCTTGACGGAGCAGCGCGAGTTCTCCATAGTCATCCTGCACAATCGAACGAGTTTTGCAGGGATGCCAAGAAGCGACATGGCTCTGTATAGCTCGTTCCTGTTTACGCTGTCATAGGCGACTTTAAAATCGATAAAGAGGTGGTGAGTATCGATCTGGAATTCTTGGGTCTTTTCCAAAATCTGCCGAAGTGTGAAAATTTGGTCGACGGTTGACTTACCGGGCCTGAAACCACACTGATAGGGGCCAATCAGTTCACGTGCGAAAGGGTTCAGACGTTCACACAGAATGGCCGACAAGATTTTATAGGCGACATTTAGGAGACTTATACCTCTGTAGTTGGCACAGTTTAGAGTATCTCCTTTCTTGTGGATAAGGCACACAATGCTGACAGCGATTAGTTGGTTGTCTTCGCCGTCTAAAAGTCTGCAGAAGTGTTCTTTCCAAATTCTCAGCACCGACTGTGTATCTACAACGACATTCCCACCCTCGTCTCTACATGCTTCCACTCGGGCTTTGTAACCCTTGGACGAATGCTTTACCCTTTGGTAGAACTTTCGAACATTGCTTCTGCCGTAGCACCCCTCAATAGATTCAACCATTCGTTTTCCCAGTTCTCTTTTTTTTTCTTCTGAAAAGCCGATGTTCCTCTTTCCTCTTTTGCTGGTACACCGCACGGAAAGCGCTCTTGGCAGCTCTAGTTCTGGCATTCAGAACTGCATGATAGGCTTCGTCTTTGGCCAAGTGTGCGAGCCTGCACTCATCATCAAACCAGGTGTTTCGTTGTGGTCGCCTAATGAAACCCAAAACATCCGTGGCAGCGGTTTTGATGGCCATTTTGCAATGTTGCCACTGGGCCTCTGGGTTTGGCGCAGGCGCCGGGCTTGCCAAGAGATAAGAGGAGACATGATTGGCAAAGGTTGTGGCGGTCTCTTGCGATTGTAACTTAGCAACATCAAACTTTCTCACAGTGGATGTTCGGTTCTGCGGTCTGGTGGAGATCCGCATTCGCACTTTAGCTACAACAAGGTAGTGGTCCGAGTCTATGTTGGCCCCTCGGAAAGTGCGGACATCCATGACACTGGACGCATGTCTGCTATCAATCGCAATGTGATCAATTTGGTTGACGGTATTTTGATCAGGAGACCGCCAGGTCCCCTTGTGAATATTGAGGTGTGGGAAGTATGTGCTAGCTAAGATGACACTTCGCCCCGCAGCAAAGTCGATTAGCCTGTGTCCGTTACCGGAAGTGTTGTCGTGCAGGCTATGCTTTCCGACTGTCGAGCCAAAGTTACCCTCCTTTCCGATTTTGGCGTTGAAGTCACCAAAAATAAACTTAGTGTCGTACTTCGGGCATTCATCATACGTCTTCTCGAGAAGATCGTAGAATTCTTCTTTGGTCGTGTCATCTTTTTCCTCCGTGGGGGCGTGGACGCAGATCAGCGAGATGTTGCTGAATTTGGATTTAATGCGGATTGTGACAATGCGTTCGCTTATGCCACGAAACCCCAAGACTTCTTGCCTAAGCCTTCCTCTTATCACAAATCCGCATCCAAATAGCCGCTGGTTTCTTGTCCTGTAGCACTTGCCGTAGTAGATGTCACAGTTTTTCATCCTCCTTGTGCCTTCACCATCCCATCGCACTTCTTGGATGGCTGTGATGTCGGCTTTGACACCATCTAGGGCTTCCACTAATTGTTCGGCTGCACGTGGTCTGTTAAGGGTCCGGACATTCCACGTGCAGAACCGAAATTCGTTGTCCTTGTTTCGTTTGCTAGGGTCGTCATCAGTAGGGTCATCCATATCCGAGGCAGTTGGTTGTTTCGGAACTATGAATTTTTTTACGTGGTAGGGAAGTTACCCCGACGCACAACCCCCAACCTGGGGGACCAGGCCCTATGCTCCTCTCCTTGGACAAAAGGAGCTGGAGAAAATCCAGAGTCAGTAACCCACTACGGGGATGTGAGAGCTACCGTTGGTCCTATATGGGCTCATCCGCCACCTTCTCTATTTCACTACCCTGACTAATAGTAGGGAAAGGACCCAAAGACCTGAGCTCAGAATATGTCGAAGTAGCTCAATGGGGTGCCTACCATATTGTCTGTAAGTGTCGCCATTGGTTCACTTAATTGGAAGCTCATCCGCCGCTCGCTTGCTTTCTGAGGGGTTCGTACAGAATAAACTGCTACCCAACAAGAGAAACAGAGGAGTTTTATGGCAGGGCAATTATAGTGTTGCTATTTTTCTGTGATCAACTGTACTGCACTCAATAAGCTCACAAATTGGGCAAGTCGTTGTGGACTAGGTGTTAACCCCCACAAAACTGAACTTGTCCTCTTTTCAAGGAAATATAAAATTCCACACGTCGACCCTCCATCTATTAATGGTATAAGTCTTATATTCTCTGACGAAGCAAAATACTTGGGTCTTATTTTGGACAAGAAATTAAGCTGGAAACCCAATATACAAGAAAGAGTAAGGAAAGCCACAGTAGCCCTTTTCTCTTGCAAAAAAGCCATCGGCAATAAATGGGGTTTAGAGCCCCATGTTATGCATTGGCTATACACATCGGTGATAAGACCGATTCTCACTTACGGGGTGGTCGTCTGGTGGCCTGCCCTAGACACAGCGTCGAATAGTGCTAAGCTCAGTAAAGTCCAACGTACCGCCTGCATGTGTATAGGCGGTGCGCTGCGCACTACTCCCTCTGCAGCGCTAGAAATACTATTCAACCTGCTACCCCTAGATATTTTCAGCAAGCAAATCGCTGCTTGCTCAGCAATTCGCCTGAAGGCGATCTCTATATGGAAAAATAATAATTATGGCCATGCTAACATACTGAACACCTTCAGTATCCCCCAAAGTAACATAGACTACTCCACATCCCAACTTCATTTTGATAAAAACTTCCAGGTAAGCATACCCTCTAGATCACTCTGGGAGGGAAATGCCTTCCAGGACGACGATCAAATTCAGTTTTTTTTTACCGATGGGTCGAAAACAAATGATGGGGTGGGGGGAGGTGTATACTCTAATAGACTTAATCTTAGTCTCTCCTTCCGTCTACCAAACCATTATAGCGTGTTCCAGGCGGAACTTATGGCAATTAAGGAGGTTTTATCTTGGCTTAAAGAAAGTGATATCTTCTAAGGATATCATCATTTTCTCTGATAGTCAAGCCGCACTGAGGTCCCTGGATTCTATCTCCTATAACTCTAAAACAGCTCTCGACTGTCGATCATCTCTTAGAGAGATGACGGAACAGTTAAACATTCACCTCTGCTGGGTGCCAGGGCACAGAGATATTCCAGGGAACTGTAAGGCCGACGAATTTGCCAAAAAAGGAACAACACTACCTATGTTAACTGAACACAGTTACCTGGGTATTCCCATCGTTACATGTAAACTTTTGCTAAGGCAAGAAGCTATGGATAGAACTAATCTTAGATGGACAAGTGGCAACACATGTCTAGCGACAAAACGGATTTGGCCAAAGCTGGATTCGAATCGCTCTAAGACTTTGATCTCTCTGAGCAGACGGCACATTAGCTCCATTATAGGTGTCATCACAGGACACTGCCTCATAGGTAGACACGCCATAAGACTTAGCATGTTCGCAAACGACTTTTGCAGAAGTTGTATGGACGAAGAGGAGGAAGAGACAATTGCCCATCTTCTTTGTACATGCCCTGCACTAGCTCACAAAAGGAAACTCCATCTGGGAGAATACTTCTTCAACGATAGTAGTGATCTGTCTAACGTGGACACTAACTCTCTTTTAAAATTCATTAGAAGCACAAACTGGTTCTGAGTTACTAGGGGGAAACACCCCAAACTCGTGGTATCACAACGGTCCTCTTATGGACTAAGTGTGTTGGTCTTTTCAGCCAACAGCCACTTTAACCTAACCTAACCTAAGATAGGTACCGGAAAAACGAACCCCCGTCGACGCAAAGCCAGCATGCCGAAATCCCCCGGTAGTGATGCAATTGTCACCTCTCGTCCTTTACAACCGTTGCAATCAATGGCTATCTAATTTTATTTTATTTTATTTTAAGCTATTAGAAACGATGTTTTTCGCGGTAAAAGAGGTCAACACAGACAAACGCCGTATCCAAAGTACTACAGATTTTATATACAATGTAGTCAAATGTCAATTTGACAATAATAAATTTTCAATTTTATTTATATTTATTTGTTATTTTTCAACAATCATTGGAACACTTTATAGTTAAAACGAATTTTCTTTTAACAAAAGAATTGTATTCTCGCAATGCCGAAAACAAATCTTCAAAACCTGCTGTTCGAGAAATATTAAAAAGTATTCCGTGTGTGTGCAAGTATTTGTTAAATCTCGATTGAAAATGCGATTTAAGATTTTGATATAAAATCAAAAAAAAAAAAAAAAAAAAAAAACATTGATCTGTTGACCAAAGGAAATCCAAATTTTGCTGTCAGATCAAAAAAAAAATAGCTCTCAGAGACACAAATTTTGCTCTGACGAGACCAATAAAAATCTCAATTACAATTATTAATATTATCAACCTGCGTACGCTGTAAATTGAAAGAGAAACTTACAAAGTGTACACCGACAGTGAGATGTTTTAAGGGAAGAAGACTTACGTAAGTGGTAAGTAAAATTTACGTGTGTAATCTTTAGCTTTAAGAAATAAAAATCTTAAAATAAAATACGCATCCACCAGATGTTTACTTGTAGGCAAAAAATGTGCACAACCCGTCAGTCGCAGTTCTTCGTTCTCCTTCTGAGATACACATTATATGTCATGAAGGTTCGATAGTGTGTACTAATATGCATACTTACCATTAACCCAGCAGGAAATTCGGCGTCAATGGAAAGTTTTGCTGAAATCCTCAATGAATTCAGTAGCAGAATAAGTAGAAAAATTAAATGCAATGATAAAGTCAGTGAAAAGTAATGCAACGTTTCCTCAGTTCATGACTCGAAACCCATCATCTGCTTTGTGATTGGGACACATAAGAAAACAACTGCCTTTTGTACGGAATTGAAATAGTTATTTTATTAAAGAAAAGTATGCGGTGATTCACATAAGGAAAAGTCATGCATAAGTTCATCAGTTCGTTGCCTTAATCCACTTTTCTGTTTGCAAAGATGATTCTTGAGGGAGAGAAGTTTTTCATCACCCAAGCTGATGAATAACCAACTTCTGAGGAAGCAGTGATTTCATTAATGAATGTTCATCGAGAATGTAAGCATGTGCTTCTTGGCCTAGGACACCCCCATGTTAAATTCCTCAAAGGAATCAGCAGAAAAGAAGCTGTTGCAACTCCCATTTCCTCAAGGAAAAAGCAGGTTATTCCTCAATGAATTTTATGAAATTTCCCACTGGGAAGCTGCATTATACACTGGTCAAAATCTCATCAAGTATGTGAGAAGTGTGTGTGTGAAATTGAAATACGCATACATACGTTGAATGCTTGAAAAGAAAAATCAAACTTTTCATCAATCACGGGTGCACACACTCTCATATATGCTGGATGCGATTTTGACCAATATATATGCCCATTCGATTTATAAAAATGTTTTCAATGTCCAACAAAGAAAAAACTTTTTACATTTCAATAAGAAATATATAGTTAGGTGTATGTAGATTGGTATGTATGTATTTTTCTTTTTAATAATATTTGTCATGATTGCAATAAACACTTTATTATTCTTTATAAATAGAGTTCTTTGTGACAAAAAAAAAAAAAAAATGATAATAAACTGTTTCTTATTTTTTTAAAATCAAATTCTTGGTAATCCTGTTCATTATTCCAATAAATGGTTTATTATTTTCATTAAACAGGGTTTATTGTGACAATGAAAAGAAAAATCAAACATAATAAACTTTCTTATTTTTAGAACCCTGCTCTTAATAATCAAATATTCGTTGTCGCAATAAACGGTTTATTATTTTTTATAGACAGAGTAAATTGCGAACATTAAGAAAATAAAAAAAAATAATCAATTCTTTCTTATTTTCAAAATGCTACCCTTTATGATCCTGTTCGTTATTGCGGTAAACAGTTTATTATTCTTAATAAATGGAGATTGTTGTGACAATAAACAGAATAATAAAAGTCAAGTAACTGTTTCTTACTTTTTAGAATTCAACACTTTATAATCCCGTTCATTATTGCAATAAACGGTTTATTATTTTAAATAGACAGATTCAATTGTGAACATTAAGAAAATAATAGAAAAAAAAAAAAAATAATAAACCCTTTTTTCAGAATGCTAATACTGAATTTTGATCCTGTTCGTTATTGCAGTAAACAGTTTCTTATTCTTAATAAATAGAGATTGTTGTCACAATAACAGAATAATAAATGTTAATAAACTGTTTCTTATTTTTTTAAATTAAACACTTTATAATCCCGTTCATTATCGCAATAAACGGTTTATTATTTTTAATCAATAGAGTTAATTGTGACAATCAAAAAATAATATGCCCTTTCTTATTTTTTGAATTCAAATCTTTAATAAATAAGTTTATTTTTATAATAAATGGTTTATTAATTTCAATAAACCGATAAATTGTATCAATAAACAAATTAATTACGTCAGTGAAAAATAGTTAATTATGATAATAACTGATTGTTAATATTATAGTTTACATTTATTAAATACCGTTTGTTCTCTCAATTATTATTTATTAATTTTAAGAAATAAAATTAATTGCGACAATTACAAAATTATTGTAGCAAGTAATCGTTTGCTAAAACTCATTATATTTCATTTAATAAACGGCAACGAATTGTCTTAACAAACGCTTATTAAATGAAATATTTTTTTTAATAAAGCGTTTATTTAGACAAGAAAAATTGTATTGTGGCAGCGAAAAACCAAATGATAATCGCCGTTTATTAAAATTTTGAGAATTTTTTGGTTATAAAACCGAATTAGAAAATTCCAAAACTAATAATTATGGAATTTTCTAGGAACAGGGCTCATCTGCAGTTTTTATTCTCTCTCCAGCGGCTTCGTTATAAATTTTATTTAAAAAAACATGAACAATATTCCCATGGGTAACGTTGAGTATCCATACACCAGGAGCAATACACGAGTAAATACGACGCGTGCAATGTTAAATATTTTTCGTAATAGGTATGATGGTCTTTCTGTTTGTCATATTAATGCACAAAGTCTGCGAAAACATTTGGATGAATTCAAGCATACTTTTGAAGATGGGGCCATGGATGTGATTTGCGCATCGGAAACTTGGCTAACAACTCAAGTTGACACTATCGCTTTGGAGTTTTCAGACTACAAAATGTTTAGAAGTGATCGTGCAGCAAGGGGAAGGGGTGTAGCAATTTTCATTAAGAAAAAAATTACCTCAAGGATTGTTAAAGAATCTAATGTTTCTGGCATTGAATTTGTTTTTGTGAAAATTTTGTGTGATGGTGACAAATGTTTGTTGGGTGTTGTGTATAAGCCTCCTAATATTTATGATTCTGGTAATATAACTAATGTTTTCGAAGATATAACCCCGTTCTATAACCACATCCTCTTAGCTGGGGATCTCAATACGAATCTCTTAGATGTGCGTAATAGTAATGTTGCCAGTTTTCGGAGTAACTTAATTGCCTTGGATCTGTTTCCAGTCAACGTCTCTTTGCCTACTCATTTTACTGAAACTAGCTCCACACTTATTGATTACTTTATTGTTAATCAACCAAGTAATGTTAAATTCTATAGTCAGATAGGTGCTCCTGGTTTCTCTTAGCACGTTTTAATTGTAGTTTATTATGATATCAATGTTACCCAATGCACAGAATTTCGAACTATTGAATATAGCGATTTTAAGGCAATTAACTTTGAGACCCTTTTCACTGAAGTTATGAATATCAACTGGGGAAGCATTTACTTTCAACATGCGGTTGACACACAAATTGAATTTCTTACAGATCAAATTAACAATCTGTTCAATACTTTTGTTCCAATTAAAACCTTAACTATCCGTAATTCAAGATGTGGTTGGTTTAATCACAGGATTGGGCTTCTTATTGATAAAAGAAATACAGCCTATAAAAGATGGAAACGTTGTAGACTGAAGTCTTTCTTTGATGAGTTCAAAATCCTTCGGAACCTTGTCAATAAGGAGATAAAAAAAGGCAAAATGTAACTTTTATGAGTCCAAATTTCACAAAGTTTCTTCCCAAAAACTTTGGAAAAACCTTAAATCCCTTGGCATTAACAACAAAAAGCTAGATAATGTAGGTGAAGAGTGTGATGCAAATGAGCTCAACAAATTATTTGCTGGATCTTTTTCTTTCACTCCTATCGAAGATCAAAATGATTGCGCAACAGGTTTCTTTCCCCAATTCAGCTTTCGCAGAGTGAATGAGATTGAGGTGCAAGAAGCAGTTAAAAGGATTCAATCTGAAGCTATTGGGCTGGATGGCATGCATCCTAAATTTTTAAAAACAATTTTACCGCTTATTCTACCATATCTTACCCATATTTTTAATTCAATTTTAACCACATCTTCTTACCCAAGAATATGGAAAAACTCAAAAATCATCCCTATTCCAAAAAGCTCTAACTCTTCAGTCAAAGAATATCGCCCTATCTCCATTCTGCCTTTTGCTTCGAAAGCATTTCAAAAAATTTTGAGCCAACAAATTTCCGTTTACCTAGCTGTTAACAAATTGCTCTCCCCTGTACAAGCTGGTTTCAGACCACAACATAGTTGCTCCACAGCTCTTTTAAAACTTGCAGATGACATTCACCAAGAAATCGACAATGAACATGCTTCCACGCTGGTGTTGCTCGATTTCTCAAAAGCCTTTGACTCAGTTCCGCATGGTATACTGCTGAAAAAACTAAAGTATAATTATTCTTTTGAAGGGACTGCGGTGACTCTCATTCAAAGATACCTTACAGGAAGAACTCAGGCCGTGTCTATTAACTCCCAACTCTCTGATTTTCTTCCAACCTATGTTGGTGTTCCTCAGGGATCAATCCTTGGCCCCCTACTGTTCTTTTTATTTATTAATGACCTTCCTGAGATTCCTAAGTTTTGTAAAGTACTGATGTATGCTGATGATGTCCAATTGTATATAAGTTATCGAATAGGTATGGTTGAGGATGCTGCGTTTAGAATTAATTCTGATTTGGCAAGGGTTTTTCAATGGGCTTAACGCAATAAACTATGACTTAACCCAAAAAAAAGCCAAGCAATCGTTATAAATAAAAATGCAATCGACACATCTTGCTTTCCCAGAATCGAACTTGGCAGCTCAATGCTACCCTACGTTGAAAAGGTTAAGAACTTGGGCATTATTTTCAATCAAACCTTAACTTGGGGGGGATCACATATCATGCACTATTGGCAAAACTTACGGTGCACTCAGAGCTCTCTACATCAGTGGTGGCAGCCTTCATGTTAAAGTAAAATCAACGATGGTAAAAACGCTTGTTCTTCCATTCTTAACCTATGGTAGTTTGATTTTCTGTCATTTAGACAGTACGAACCAAAGAAAAATACGAGTAGCATTTAACAACGTTTTACGTTTCGTTTATTCTCTTCGTCGGTTTGATCACATTTCCAACTACGTGAATCGCTTCTATGGCATGTCATTTCAAAGCTATCTTGACAGAAAAGTGTTAATTTTTCTATTCAATCTGATACAAACGGAGACCCCTGAATACCTTTACGAAAAACTCGTATTTCCTCAGTCTCAAAGAAGCAGAGTACTTATTGTACCAATTCATAAGTATAATACATCCAAGCGCCAATTATTCGTGCACGCTGTTGATCTGCGGAACTCATTACCTGCCAATGTGAGGAGAATCAACAACTGCAACGCTTTTAAAACTGCTCTGGATACTTATTTTAGGTGCTAACAACATTTTTCTTTAAATTTCATTACTTGTTATTTAATATCTCTTCCTCTTTTCTATTATTACTGTTCTTTTTTCCTTATTTCCATAATTTTGATTTAAGAATCTTTTAAAAATATTTAAGTTAAGAAATTATTATTATTTATATCTCTTTTAAATACTGGGCATAGCCAAAATTTCCGCTTATGTTAACCTTATTCACTAAGTATTATTTGAAAAATGTAAATTTTAAAATACTTATGTTCCTAATAAAAATAAATACAAATACAAATACAAATTCGAAGAACCGATGTTTTAAATAAAAAGAAAGAGAGTTATATGTAAGTTGTTATTTTATTGTTTTGGGAAACCGTGGGACAGAAGATCCCTGGCATAAAACCCAAAAGTCTTTTCAAATAAAAGGTTTGAACAAATAAATATGGCCGTTTGGCTCAAAGGAAAATTTAACAAATAAAAATAAAAGCAATTTAAAAGAAAGAAAAAAAAGTAAAATGGGTTTTTAACACAATTAAAGCGCGTCTCGAAAATTTATAAAGGAAAAAAAAAACTCGTATACTCGTTGAATTTAAATATATATTAAAGAATTCACTGATGCTCCATTAGAGTCACCAGTAAATTTCATCCCCCACTTCCCTACTCGTTCAGTGCACTTCTGTTGAACGACCATTTGTTCAGCAAAAGTGTCACCCCTATCAACCCTATGTCCTAATTTGACCCTAACATTAATACCACTGACTGAAGGACTACCGCCAAAACGACTAGGTTCAGGCAATGACCCTCCAGCCAGTCCTAACGCAGACCGCACACCACTTGGGGTCTGACCAACTTGTACCTGAAGTTGGGTTTGCCTTTTTACCGGAGTCTTTTCCTTCTCAACTTCTTCTTCCCTATCACTATTCTCACTATCACTGGTGAGATCTCCTAGCAAACACAAAACTTTATTACGAAGTGAGCTGATCGCATCTTCTTCGTCATCTGCCTCACAAGGGGTCCTAGCTAACCTACCTATACACTACTCAATCTTTGTAACAATCTTAATGTACTCCGAAGACTTTGGATTCTTCGTAGGTACTTTAAGAAGGCCCTAATCTCCTCAATTTTTGCTAAGGATGCTATATCCTTATCTTCATCATAGGTGAACGGGTACACTACGCTAACTTCCATCGAGTTTCTCTTAACAAGCAACCTCGATGACCTCAATGCTTTTCGCATCTCATCTACCGACCCTACTTTTAAACCCTGACCTTCATCTCATAGGCCAGTTCGTCCTGCGCTAATCTTCCTATATTCATATTTATTCAAAAAGCTAATTAACAGAAACGAGAACAACAAAAAAAAGAAATGACTAAAAAAAATTAAAAAAAAAACTTGGCAACCCTTAAAGGTTTATATAAAAAATGTTCACTACACTAAATTTCACTAAAAACAAGAAACTCAAAATTTGTAACTTACAAAAAAACTCTGTTAAAATTTTCAAGAAAAAAATTATTATTTTTTTTACGTTGGTGGCAACCGTAAGTCAATCACTTCTGCTTAAATTCAGTATCAAATATTCACTCAATTTTTAAGATAAATATCGCGAAATATTCCACGCGAGAAAAAAGCAACAAGAGAAAAAAACTATCACCTATCCTTGAAAAGAACTCAATGTAATTTAGAGCTCGATTTACAAGCACAAAATATCCCACGAGAGAAAAAAAAACCGACTTCGTAGAAATAAACTCAACTTAATTCTCTCTCAAACTTAATTTTGTAAACACGAATAAAAAAATGTCGCGAAATATCCCATGCGAGAACCACGAAATATCTAATAAAAAATTATCCAAAATCTCTTAGGCAATTTAAATTAAAATGGAGAGAAAGAAAAAAAAGGAAAGCAAAAATGAATGATTTTATATTAAAAAATAAGACAATAGACACCACAGAATTGAATCGGAAACAAGTTTACAACAGTAACATAAAACAAAAATATCACCAAAACTCCTTGCTTCTTTAACTGGAAAATGGAATCCCTCGTCGTTGTTTTCTTATAAATGTACGTAGTTGTTCTGCTCCCTTTTCACAACACCTTTTTTTTTGGGGAATAATACTACACCAACAGAAAAAAAAGAATTAAAATTTCCAACTAAAACTATTTTCGAGAAAAATTGAAAAGAAATAAAATTGAGGAGAAGTCTGCACTAGGCTTTTTCCTATTACTCTACAACTATCGCGCGGGATTCGAAACGTGAATTATTTAACAAACTATTTTCGGAGATACAGAGAGGAGCGTTACTTTAAAGTCATTTTCAAAATCCTACAATACTAATCTAATCACGTTAAAAGCCCATTTTGTACATAAAACAAATTTACGTTATTTTAAGTTAATGTTAAAATTACGTTACGTTAAAATGAAAAGATATTAAAATTAAAAGATAATTATAAGAAGTTGTTGTTGACCATTTGATGTAAGTAAGAGTTAACCTGACTCGTTACTTCTTCGGCTCATCCGCCGGCTCTCTTCTCGTTTTATTACGTCGCACTCGAACACCTGCTTTTGTTGCTTTTGCAAAATAAGGCTAGGTAGGTACACCACTGGTTGATGAGACCATGGTTGCCCTCAACTTCGCCAATATTTTGCAGCCACAACGAGAAAAAAAGAAAAGGAGAAAAGAATGAAAGGAAGTTTTTGTTGCGGTAAAATTTTCCGTAACAAATTCCACCCTTACCCCCAAGAAATGTGTTTACTTTTCAAGAAAAATAAACCATTTCTTGAGGCTCGGTCAGGATTGGAGGGTAAGAGAACAGGGTATACACTACAACACAGGGTTACCATCATATTAGAAAAAGAAAAAAAAAAGAAAAAAACATAATTAGTGGCACGAAATGAAAATATAAAATTGGACAATTTACCACAAAAAAAAAAGAAACAAAATACAAAAAATTACAATTTAAAAGAAAGATAAAGGGACTTTTGACTAAGTGTCAATAAATGGCTTTAGATCCTTAACGTGCCACGTCCCCCGATCCTTCCCTTTATCGTCTATCAGGAGGTATGTCCAAGGTGACATCCTCCTTCTGACCCTAAATAGACAGAGTATAATTCCTACGCCACACGAGATCACCAGGTTGAATATGTATGTCTCTTCTCCTCAAATTATAAGTCTTAGCGGTCTTATTTCCCACCGCTTCCAACTTCCTAGCTATCTCTTGTCTCAGCTTCTGAAACTGCCTAACGGTATCCCCTCTATCTTGGTCCCTATCACTATCTCTAAGCCCTTCATCATGGCAACTAGTTACCATGTTCCTACCAAAATTAGCAAAATATGGCGAAACACCTAACACATCATGTTGCGAAGTTCGGATGGCACAGGCCACTTTTGCCAGTTGCATATCCCAACTCCGCTGGTTTTCGGAGACATACGCTCGGAGCGTAGTCTTAATAATTTGGTTTATGCGCTCCGCAGGATTCGCTTGCGGATGGTAATGCGCCGTATACCGAAGTTGTGACCCGTAAGCTTCACTAAGCGTCTTCAGTTCTTTGCTACGGAACTGGGGACCGTTGTAACACACGATCCACTTTGGAACACCGAAGAGAAGAAAAACGTTTTCTTCCAATTCTCGACAAACCGCTTTCGCCGTTGCGGACCCTAACGCGAACAACAGGGGAAATTTACTAAAGTAATCGACGACCGTTAAAATATATATAAAACCGCACGACGACTTCGGAAGTGGACCAACTAAGTCCACACAAATTATTTCCCACGGTTGGGAATTTCCCACCCTCTCGGTCATAAGACCAGCTGGCCTCTCATTCACCGGTTTCACTCTTTGGCAAGTCTTACAAATCCTAACATATTTTATAATGTCACTCCTCATTTTGGGCCAATAATATTTTTCTGCTACCCTAGCAAAAGTCTTTTTAACGCCCTGTGTCCTGAAAGCGGAGCATCATGGCAATCGTTTAGAATCTTTGCCCTATCACCTTTCCCTACAACTAACTTCCACTCCTCATTCTTGTTGTGAACAACAATATGGTTCACCCTAACATGTTTATAGAGCCGCCCATCCTCAACTCGCCAGGATGGGTATTCTAACGGGCTCTTTTCTACCTGTGATTTCATTTTGATCACCCAAGGATCCGAATCCGCTTCAGAGACACCGGCTACTTCGGGGACTCCTCGCGACAACATATCAGTAACGACATGTTCTTTGCCCTTTCGATGGATGATCTTGAAATCAAACTGTTGGAGCTGATTGGCCCAACGAGCTAACCTACCTTGCGGATCCTTAAGATTGCTAAGCCAGATCAGTGAGTGATGATCAGTCACGACTGTAAGCCGAGATACGGCCGTAACTTTTCGATCGCCCAAAGAACCGCTAAGTACTCCTTTTCGGTCGTAGAGTAGTTCCTTTCATTTATATTCAATGACCGACAATTTGCCTTTCCCCCCTCTTCAAAATTCTGAGAAAGTACGGCCCCGATACCAAAATCTTACGCATCTGTCTGAACAACAAACGGCCGGGAAAAATCCGGACATGTCAAGATCGGTGCCGTAAGCAAACACTCTTTGGCTTTCCTAAAACACTCCTCACACTCTTGTGTCCATTCGAACTTCCTACCTTTCTTTAAGAGATTATTAAGAGGTCTAACTAGAATTGCAAAATTTGGCACGAATCTTCGATACCAAAAAATAGTCCCTACAAAATTCCTAATTTTCTTCACGTTTTTCGGTGGAGGAATCCTCATCATGCTCTCCACTTTTTCCGGGTCTACATGAAACCCATTCCTATCAACTAGATAGATAGATAGATAGATAGTTTTTATTCATTTTATAAAAATTTCAAGTTTTACATAAGCGTTTTTAAATTGAATAATAATGAGCATGGCATTGCTGCCGTCAGCCCGAGTGGCTCTATTTAATTCATACATTTTTTTTCATTATAACGTTAAAGATAAATATTTGTAGACAAGGAAAAAGTAAAATTTGGTCTTAAATTTAATAGGCTTTGAAATGTAACATCTTTTACTTTATTTTACAATTTATATAATTTAATAAATTTATATAAAATTTTAAATTTTAGATTTTGAGATTGAACTTTTAGTTTAGTTAAAACGGAATATTAATAAATTGATTTTGCCAATGCAAATAATTGATTTTACTATTGGATGCAACTTTTAGTTTAGTTAAAACGGAATATTTAAAAAAAGGAAAAATGAATTTTCAGATCTATGGTACTAATAAAGGAAAACGATTATGACTTTTTTAGAAATTTTCGCTAATAATTCTGCTACTGTAAACATTCGCTTATTTAATGAATTTGTATAGTAGGCTCCAATTTTCTCCATTCAAAATAAGTTTGATTTCATCTTCTAGCAGAACATTTTTGTCTTAGAAAACTCTCCTTAGTTCCATCAGCATTGGACATCTTCCAAAATAATGGTATAAGTTCTCTTTTTCACGCATATTGCATAGCGAGCAATCACCTTCCAAATCGGTCTTGTGCGGCATAAAGTTAAGCTTAAGGAGTTCTCCCCTCACTTTGAAAATAGTACTTATTAGATTCCTTGAATGTCCTTGGCCAAAGTAATTCCTATTATAAAGATTGTAGTTTAGCTTAGAGTATATCATTCTCTCACTTGATGACTAGCTTGTTCTATGAATGAATATCTTTCATTCTGATCTATATGTTGTATCAGTTCATAAAGAGATGTTTTCCATTGAAGTGCACTTGCATCGTCTAAGTTAAGATTCCATCCACAGTTTGTAGCATGATCTAGCCAGTCTTTGTAAAAAAGTGATTTTCGGCGGACTGCATTCATAAGCAGAACCTTCGGGAGTCTTGCGTCCTTCATGTTTACCACCCGTACTTGATAATCTGCACTAAGTTTCAGAGTAGTGACAAAAAGAGAAGGTAGTCCAGTTTCCAGGTAATACATGTATTTGGGAGAATTTACTGGCAACAGAAAAAAAAAAACGCAATAAACTTTCAGCTGTCTCATACTTTTTCACACCCAAGATTTGCGCACCGTAGAATAAAGTAGCTTTAGCTGTAGCGTTAAACACTTCGTATTTAGCATTTGTCGAAATAAATTTACTGTTGAATATTTTTTTCCAGTTTGCGCAAATTGCAGTTCTGGCAACATCAGCCTTAGATTGGAGGTGTTTTTCCATATTTAAATTGAATGATATTGTCATTCCCAAGTAAGTTTATTCTTTCACTATCTCCAATTCTGTTTGGCCGTATTTCCAGCGTTCTTCTCGTAAAATTCTCCCCGCACCATTTTGAAAAATCATCACTTTCGATTTGGTCCTATTTACTTCCAAGCACCATCTGTTGCAGTAGTCAAATAGTCTGTTTATATTCAGTTGAAGTGAGGTTGGAGATTCTGCCAGAATGACGATGTCATCCGCATACATTATTGATTTTATCTTAATGTTTTCATATTGCACTCCACACGGTAGGCATTCGATGATATCATCCAAGAAGAGGGCAAATAATAAGGGACTGAGGTTGCACCCTTGACGAACTCCTCGACTCATATTGATGTTTTATGAACTTTCTAGCCCATTGAATACACATCCGCTTGTTTGTTGATACATTTTCTCCAAAGCATTTCCAAACTTATTCGAAATTCCAAGGTTGTATAGTTTGAAAAATAACGCCCTTCTGTCCACCGTATCAAATGCCGCTTTGAAGTCGACAAAAAAAGCATATAATTTTTTATTTTGATTAAGTTTTGAGCGAGCCAGGCATCCTAAAACAAATAAGTTTTCAATTGTCGAATAGCCTTTTCGAAATCCGGATTGAAATTCGCTTAATTTATTATTGGAGTTTACCCAGTTATTCAGTCTATCATTGAGGAGTGATATGTATATTTTTAAACTTGAGTTAAGAAACGAAATACCTCTGTAATTCGTGGGATCACTAGGGTCACCCTTCTTATGAATAGGCCAGATAAGCGATTCTTCGAAACAATTAATATGTACAGCAAAGCTAAAAATCACATTTAGTGCTTGAGTAAGCTTTTCTTTTAATAATGGAGATGAATATTTATAAAACTCTGTTGGTATACCGTTTGAGCCTGCCATTTTTCCATCTTTCAGTTTTCCCAGTATTGTTTCGACTTCTTATATTGTTATTTCTTTGTCCAAAATATCATCCATAATAGCTGGCCTTGCATAACTCCACGATATCTGTTGATAAAGCGAACTTAGGAGAGAAGAGAAATGTTGTTCTAAAGCGTCAATCGAAGTTTTTGATGTTTTCTGGGAGATATCGGTTCCATTTAATTTTCTTGTAATCTTCCAAAACTCTGCCGAGTCCCTGCATTGGCTTAATTTTTTCGCCAAGTCTTCTTGATATTTTATTTTTTTTCCTTACATAGGCGTTTGTACTCCTTTGTTGTTTCCACATATTCAACTCGTGTTGCATTCAAGTTGTACTTTCTAAGGGACTTAAGTAAACCGAGGGATTTTTTCCGTAGCTTTTCACAAGAGTAGTCGTACCATTCCTCTTTTTTATGCAATTTGTTTCGTTTTTGCATAATTTTTGCTGCGTCCTTGATGATTGTTTCCAATTCGATTAAGGGTAAATAAGAAATTCGACAACTTAGTACTTTTGTTCTATTATTACATTCAATTCCGCTTTATAGCTGTTTTCATGACGTGCAATCCACCTTATTTTTTGTACATCAGAACAAATTTGGTTTTCGGTGCTTCCTTGGATGATATCAATCCCAATTTGAACTTGAATTGGAAGATGATCCGAGTAGTTAGCGTCCACTACCTTAAATTCTTTAAATGTGGAGATCCAGTCTCCGCCTATAAGACAAAGATCTATCGTCGAGCATCCTTGTTTACCGATAAATGTGTATTCTCCATTTATATCACCGTCAACACTTCCGTTAACTATGCTTAATCCAAAGTCGTTGCATAGATCTAATATTTTTTTACCTTCTGCGTTTATGGTTTGATCTTTAGAACATCTTTTTCTATTACCGAGATTGAAGGCTGATTCTTTATCTGCTGTTATCGCATTGAGATCACCAATTACCATAAGATCTTGTGTTCTTGCTTCACTCAAAACATCATACAGCACCTCAAAGTCGTGTTGCCAATTATTACAGTTTAAATATACTGGTACAATCAATAAAGTTTTTCCATGAATTTTTAATTGAATAAGTATAACATCTTCTTTAATTTGTACATCAAGGATTTTTATTATTTTTTGATTGAAAGCGACCATAATTCCGCCACTTGCTCTACCTCTAGTTGCACTCTTTTTTGCTGGAATCCAATAGCATTTAAAATTTGGGAAGTATTTTTCAAATTTAGTGCAATTATCAAGCATAACATGAGTTTCAAATAAGAGCATAAGTCGTTAAAAAATTCAGAGAGTACAATCTCATTATTTAATCCGCCAATATTATATGCGGTGATACAAATATTAACGTTATTATATATATGGTTCTAATATATTTTGCATTTCATTGTTATTACTTCTATCTATACCATCCCTATGCTATTTACTAGAAAGTCGCATTGTTTGCGAACACGCCCAATGATACCTCTACGATCCATATGTTCCACAGATGTTTCTGTCAGAGTTCTGTCAATGTCAAAATTGCTACCACCTGTTGTTGACGGCGTCGATGGTAAACAATTTTGAAAGAAGTCGCCGGGCAAACTCAACATTTCAATTAATTTAGCAAAGCCGCAGCATTCCCCGTGTTTTAATCCTGTTGTTTCATTCCATGAGAACACCAATCCATCGACTATTAATTTTTCACCTTTAACAACTGCTTTCATGTTTCTTTTTTCGCGTTTAATAAGTCTTCGGATGCGTTAAAGATATCCTCTTCGCTTTCTTATAATTGGAGGAAAGTCTCTCTGGATTGATATTTTCGTATTTTTTAGGTTATTTGTGTTATTGAGAACCGCATAGAGACTATCTTTAAATTTTACAATAAAGTTTTTCAGTTTTGGATTCCATGATTTAATTTCCTTTACATCTTGAGTATTCACAACACTGACCCCATTTGACAGCTGGCTACATGTGTTAATCACTTCTTGTATTTGATCGAGTTGGTTGTTTGCTTCCAATTTGACTATTAAGTTCTTTTCATGGTGGAGTTTTTGGATATCAATTACTTGTTGTTCAAGAACTTCTAGTTTCGTCTGGAGAACGTGAACATGTTTTTTGAGATCCTCGTTTTCCTGTCTGATCGTTAGCATGTCTAAGCGGATTTCTTCGACGTCAGCTTTTGTGGCAAGATGATTTAGTTTTTCATCAAAGATTTTTTTCAAGTCAAGTATAGACATTTGTGAAACTAGACCAGAAGGAGTTGGCCTAGCGATTCCACTAGCAGTTTCACCAGTATTTGTGCCAGGAGTATTCTTCTTTTCCCTTTTCTCCGTATCCCCCATTGATTTTTCTGGTGAAGTTTCACTTACAGGGCGTTTTAACATAGAGTTTTTTTTTTTAATTAATATATCGCAAGTGACAGATTATATCCTTTGTTTGAATTGGGATAATTTTCTTTTTTAAATAAAAGGTATATCTCAAGACTGACCTGGCTACATGTGTTAATCACTTCTTGTATTTGATCGAGTTGGTTGTTTGCTTCCAATTTGACTATTAAGTTCTTTTCATGGTGGAGTTTTTGGATATCAATTACTTGTTCAAGAACTTCTAGTTTCATCTGGAGAACGTGAACATGTTTTTTGAGATCCTCGTTTTCCTGTCTGATCGTTAGCATGTCTAAGCGGATTTCTTCGACGTCAGCTTTTGTGGCAAGATGATTTTGTTTTTCATCAAAGATTTTTTTCAAGTCAAGTATAGACATTTGTGAAACTAGACCAGAAGGAGTTGGCCTAGCGATTCCACTAGCAGTTTCACCAGTATTTGTGCCAGTAGTATTCTTCTTTTCCCTTTTCTCCGTATCCCCCATTGATTTTTCTGGTGAAGTTTCACTTACAGGGCGTTTTAACATAGAGTTTTTTTTTTTTTTTTTTTAATTAATATATCGCAAGTGACAGATTATATCCTTTGTTTGAATTGGGATAATTTTGGTGAAAGCTACTGATTAGACGTGTTTTTCAAGCGGGCTGTTTTTCTTGTGTTTTCTCCAATAAATTAGTTCCCAATTTCGATAATCTTTTGACAATATATTCTACAAGTGTCAATCTCAATACACAGAGTGAAAAAAAATCAAAGTGACAATTATAAAGACCAAAATTTTGCATTTTTAAATTAAAATTTTTTTTTATCATTGAATGAGTGCATGAACATAAATTCCTTTGTCTCACTTCGAACCTCTAAGTCAAACCAAAATCAATCACCAAACCCTTGCATCTATGTCTGGTCCATACAATAAACGAAGCCGTCCACAACACACCGTGACTAATTTAAAAACAAACAATAATAACTCACCTCGAACTTCGCCGCAACAAACTTCAAAAAAAATGGCTTTTGATGACCGTGCCTTGTTGTCCAAATTGGATGAGAAACTTGACAAACAAAGTGAGTTCATTATATCCCTCTTATCAAAACAAATTAGAGATGACAACCAGGAACTTGCTAATAAAATTCAAGTTCAATTTGATGTCGTAAACAAAAACATAAACGATAGGTATAAACACGAAAGTTCAACAACTCGAGATTGCAAACATTAACATTAATACTGACATTGAATCACTCAAATTTGATGTAAACAAAATAAATTCTTCTTTTTCTGTTCTTAAATCCGAACTTATTAACACTAAAAATGAGCTAGAGCTAAACAAAAATAAACTCTCTTCAATTGAAACCGAACTTGCCGATGCCTCAACAACAATAAACAATCTTGATAATAAATTGATAGCCAGTGATGCAGCGATTTTCGGTGTCCCCCACACCCCCAATGAAAACTTGAAATCACTTTTTAATTGTTTATGCCACACACTTGATATCAAACCACCGGTACTGATTGATATGTTTCGCACTCGCCCGAAAGAAAAAAGTGATAACACAGTAATAATAATTAAATTTAAATCACCATATGAAACAAATTTCCTCCTCACTTCAATTGCAAAACACATTAAAGTCAATAAAATGCAACTCTGTCTCAAAGATATTGGACTTGAATCAACTTCTCAAATTTTTATTCGCGAATCCTTATCACAACGAAATAACTATTTAGTTCGGCACGCAATTCAACTAAAAAAAGTAAACAAAATTGCTGCGGTGTTTACTATTCGTGGCCGAGTATACGTCAAACGGCTGCTTTCAGATGTCAAAGGAGTATGTTTCGATAACGTAGAAGACCTTGATGGAATTGCCAGCTTAACACTACATGAAAATTGATACTATTTTTTTTATTTTTGCTTGTTTTTGTTATAATTTTTTATAATATTCTTTTTCTTCCTTTTTTATAATAAATCTTGTGCTACATTACATCTCATCTTATACTGAATACTAAATAATTTGTTAAAATTTTCTTTTCTTCATCTTTTTTTTTTGCTGCTTTGTTTTGTCGTTTTTGAAGGTGACTTCGCGTTTCAAAATCAGGTGAAACTACTGCTCTAACATTTACCCTCTCTCTTCTAATGAAAACAATAGTAATCGTCCTTTCATTAAAAAAAATAAAAAAAAAACAATAGAAATAACAACAAAAACCAAAACCCCATAATCACTAACCCCACCAGCTTTTATGGTACTGGATCGGCTGAAAATTTAATTGTTTTACCCAACATCCAGTGGATCCACATATCAAAATTTAATAAAGACACAACTCCCGAATCCATAATTACATACTTATCTAAAAAAATTAATCTTTCTCCGGACATATTTCAATGCTTCAAACTAACAAAAAAAGATGCTGTGCTAACTGAATTATCATTTGTTAATTTTAAACTCAGTGTACCTGTAGACAAACTGAACCTCGTCATGGACCCTGCTGCTTGGCCTGAATTCGTCAAAGTAAAATTGTTCGTTTCATTCCCAAAAAACGTAGAGGGCCAAAAACAGCTGATGATAACTTAATCAATAATAATAATCAGTTGCCATCACCACCTGTGCATCTTGCTCCATCAAACGTCTCTCAATTCTTCTTGTTCTACCACAATGTCGGTGGATTAAGAACTAAAATGGAATCTGTTCTTCTTTTCTCCTCATCGCAATACTACGATATCATTGCACTCACTGAGACATGGCTCACTGAGAATCATTTCAATGCCGAAATGTTTGATAACCTTATGTTCAATGTTTACCGTAATGATCGATGTCGTCTCACTACTGGTCTGAGCCGAGGTGGAGGTGTGCTGCTAGCTGTTCGCTCATCATTCGTGCGTTCGCAAGTTGTTTTGCCTTCCTCGTCGTCAGAATTAAGTAATCAATTCTATGTGGACCAGCTGATTGTACGCGTAAGCGTTGATGATTCTCATAATGTATTTATTATTTTAAGTTACATCCCACCAAATAGTTCTTTTGAATTATATAAAATGCATATAGATAATTGTTCTGTTATTCTTAAAAGCCTTAAAGATAATGAAAACATAATAATTGTAGGTGATTTTAATTTGCCTTTTATTAATTGGGTACACGACCCAGAAAAAATTGTTTAATTCCCTTTAATGTCAATAAAGAGTGCGAAAGTGTGGTTGTTGATACTTTAGCTGAATTTGGTCTTAATCAAATAAATAATTTTTTTAATAGTTTGAATCGAGTTCTGGACTTAGTATTTGTTGATAAGGAATTCAGTGTGAGTATTAGCAGCCCCACACCCCCTCCCCTTCCTAACTCTGATAATCATTTAGTTCTTTGCCTAAGCATTATGGATACATAAAACAAACTAGTGAAAATAATTATTTGTATAATTTTGAAAAATGTAATTTCACTGAATTGTCGAATTTTATGAATTTAACTAGTTGGGCGTCTGTTTTAAGCAGCATTAGTTTGGAAAGTGCATTTCGCACCTTTACGAATTCATTAAAAGAGGCAGTTGATTTATTTACACCAAAGTTTTTACATAAATCTTCAGCTAGACCGAATTGGTTTAATAAAAGACTTATTAATATTAATAATCTATACATATAATAAAATTGTAACGGGTCGATGTCTGTACATTGAAGATATAGATGCAAAACTAATATGGGGAGTCTCTATTAGACCCACAGAAGCCAAAACAACCGTTTTTAGAATTTTTGTCTGTCTGTCTGTCTGTCTGTCTGTCCGTCTGTCTGTCTGTCTGTCTGTCTGTCTGTCTGTATGTTTGTACGCGCATCACGCAAAAACTACTGCATGGAATTGAATGCGGTTTTCGCAGATATATTGGTAGTACGCCAACTTAAAATATAGGCTATATTTTATCGCAGGAAAATATATAATTCTGGTTGTTTTTTTAATATTGCTGCAATTGAACGTTATTCAATGAACTTACACAAAATTAAAAGATTTTAAGGAAGTTAGCGTCTCACTTACATAATAAAATAGTGCCACACTTACCTACATATACATGAATAGAAATAAGTTAGTCGTTCTGAATAGAAGTTACATCAAAAACATCATAGATGGCGCTATTTACCACCATATAGACAATGCCTCATTCAGCGAAAGCAGAAATCGAAAAATAATGTAACCATAAAGAACGGTGAACGAGCAATACTTACGCCCAAAACTGATGAAGCGGAGCTGCCATAAATAGCAGTATCGGCGCGCAGCATAGTTTTGAAAGTGGGCATTCCAATTAGGTATATTCATATATTGCTTCAGAACTTAACTCTCCAACTTTGCAGTTTAAACCGTTATGATACTTCGAAATAATACTATACAGAAGCCAAAAATCTTACGGCTGTAGAGCTGGTAAAGTATATAGCTTTCATACCACGCATACCCCCTATTTTGAACCGGTTGTGCAAAAACAAAAATATACTGAGATACCTACTTTATTCTAAAATCCACGCGTACGAAGTAGCGGGCAAAAGCTAGTAAGAAAAATAAAGCTTTTAAGTTGTTCCGAGCCTCCAAAAATGATGTGGTTCTATATGAAAAATATTGTCGGTTGCAAAAGGAGTTTGATTTCTTAAACAAATTTCTTTATAAGCAGTATATTCTAAGTATGGAATCAAAGTTAAAAAAAAATAGCAAATGTTTCTGGAAGTTTATAAATGATAAAAAACGGTCAACTGGTATTCCAAATTCCATTAATTATTTAGGTCAAACATCAAGTGATCCCGTAAAGATATGTAATCTATTTGCATGTTTTTTTCGCTCAGTGTAAACATGACGGATTGTTTAAGTAATACATCTTATGTTGAAGTTGCCCCTGAACTTATTAATATTGGTGATCTGCAGGTTAGCTTAACTGAAGTTGAAATAGAATTAAATAAATTGAATGAAGATAAGCAGCCAGGTTTTGATGGAATTGTCCCAATTGTGTTAAAGAGGTGTGCGGGCGCTCTAGCAGTTCCCCTTACATTAATTTTTAACCGCTCTCTTCGGGAAGGTGTTTTCTTGGAGAATTGGAAGAATTCTTTCTAAACTCCTGTTTTTAAGTCAGGCTCAAAAAGTGAGGCAACTAATTACCCTCCTATTTGCCAAATATCAGCTATTCCAAAACTTTTTGAAAAAATAGTTTATAACAAAATGGTTTTTCTTTTAAAGGAAATTATTTCCCCTCTACAACATGGCTTTATTGCTGGGAGATCTACTTCAACAAATCTAACTATCTTTAGTAACTATGTAATAGATTCTCTCGAGAAAGGTTTCCAGTGTGACGTAGTCTACACTGATTTTTCTAAAGCGTTTGATAGGGTAAATCACGCAATTCTGCTTGCGAAACTTGAAAACTTAGGTTTTCACTCAAATTTGTTAAAATGGTTTGGTTCGTATCTCAGTGGTAGAACTCAGTATGTTCGTATTAACAATATTTATTCGAATCCTGTGGTAGTAACCTCTGGTGTCCCCCAAGGAAGTCATTTAGGACCCCTCCTTTTTTTGATTTTTATCAACGATATTCCTAAATATTTCAATAATTGTATGTGCTTAATGTATGCAGACGATCTCAAACTTTATATAACCATTAAATCAGTTTTAGACTGCGTTAATCTTCAAAGAGATTTGTCTAACTTATTTGTTTGGTGTAGCAGAAACGATCTTCATCTTAACGTTTCGAAATGTCAAAGTTCTTCATTTAGTCGAAAAACCAGCCCAACTATTTTCGATTACGAAATTAATGGTACCATATTAACAAGAGTAACCGAAAAAAAAGATCTTGGGGTAATTTTTGACACAAAGTTAACTTTCACTAGACACGTTGACTATATCGTAGCCAAAGCCAGCTCTATGCTTGGTTTCATTTATATAAATTCAAAGGACTTTATAGATCCTTTCACATTGAGATCGCTCTATTTTAGCTATGTGAGGTCTATTTTAGAATACTGCTGTGTCGTGTGGAATCCGTATTATAGTGTGCAATCGCTAAGAATTGAGAGGATCCAGAAACGATTCACTAGAATAGCTATAAGGACTTTGCGTTGGAACATCGATATGCCCTCTTACAACTCGAAATATTTGTTATTAGGGATCCAATATCTGGAGGTCCGGAGGTCATATTTCGAAATAATGTTTGTCAGAGATCTAATCAATTATAAAATCAACTGTCCTTCTTTGCTTTCAATGATCACTTTTTATGTACCCACGCGAGATTTTCGTTCTTGGTGTCTTTTCTTTGTCCCTTTCCATAGGGTTAATTATGGTTATAATGAGCCATTAACACGCTGTTTAAGGCAGGCAAACTCTGTGTGTAACATGCATGAATTTAATATGTTCTTAAGTAGAGATTGTTTTAAGAAAAAATTGTTATCTTTTTTAAACATTGGTGGTTAAACTTAAGTATTTTTATAATTGTTAAGATTGTAGTAGTCTATAAGAGTTTTTTGTATGCTCTGCTTGATGAATAAATAAATAAATAAATAAATAAATAAATAAATAAATAAATATAAAAAATCTTAATTTTGAAATTCTTTCTTTCCCCTCTTGTTTTTTATCCCAATGGAACAAGTTGATATTGGAGGAGCTTTCGTAGGCAGTAGTAACGAGGGCGTCTTGCGGTCGATGGTAAAAATTTTAAATAATCAAGGGACAGGCCTTCGGGTATGTCACTTGAACGCCCAAAGTTTATTTCGTAAAATTGACGAGTTTAGGGATGTGTTTGGAGATTCTGATACCGATATCATTTGTGTCTCTGAAACTTGGTTTCTGGATACAAATAATGACGCATTGTATAGTTTGGGAAATTATAAATTATATCGGGCCGATAGATAAGGGAGAAGAGGAGGGGGAGTGGCAGTGTATGTACGCAAAGATTTAATCTCTAAATTTAACTGTAAGTCCGAAGAAAGCAGTTCGATGGAATATGTTTTTATAGACATTATTGCTGAAGACATTTCTTTGACCATAGGCGTTGTGTATAGACCAAATAACAACGTTGCTATAACCCCCCTGCTTACGCTTTCGGAAAATATTTCTTTGCGATCTTCTAAAATGCTTGTTTGTGGTGACTTTAATAGCAACCTTCTTGCTGATACCGTTTTGGTAGATGAAATGAGGACCTTTGGTTTATTTCCAGTCAACACCACCATTGCCACGCATTTTGTTGGTAGATCGCAAACACTTATAGACGTTTTCTTTGTAAGTGATATCAGTGATGTTCTAAATTATGATCAGTTGTCAGCTCCAGCTTTTTCAAAACATGATCTCATTTACTTAGCGCTCGACTTTAGGATGAACAGTCTTGAGACCACTTTTGAGTACCGAGATTTCAGTAGAATAGATTATTCTCGTTTGGAACAAGATGTTCAGAGTATTCAATGGGATAATGTTTTCTATTTACCTTCTCCAAATAATCAAATAGAATTTTTGAACACTAATATTTTAAATCTGTTTAACAGTAATGTTCCTGTTAGAACAAGAAATTTAAATCGTGCACAACGCCCCTGGTTTTCTAATGAAATCCGACGGCTTATGTCTCAACGGGATCAAACCTATGGAATATGGAAGAGATATAGATTAGAGGTTCACCATTAAAGTTATCGTTCTCTTCGCAACCAGACTGTTAGTAAAATAAGATCCGCTAAAATTGAAATGTATAGCAGAAAGCTAGGAACCACATCAAATAAACGTCAACTATGGAAAAATCTGAGGGAAATAGGGATAGGAAAACAAAACAATGACTGCAAGGTAAATATCGATGTTGATGTACTTAATCAAAACTTTGTCTCACTTCCTCTTCCACATCTTTCTCGTTCTTTATCTGAGCGTCTTGAACCCATTAATGTTTCTCATTCGGATACGGTTTTTGAATTTATTCGTGTGGAAAGCACAGATGTAATTGAAAGTTTACTTACTATCAAATCAAATGCGGTTGGCTTTGATAACATACACCCAGTTTTCGTCAAGTCTATTTTACCATATATTCTGCCTTACTTAACGCACCTTTTTAATACAATTTTAATGACTGGTGTTTTCCCGAAAGTTTGGAAACAAGCTAAAATTTTGCCAATTCAAAAAGGACACAACACAAACGAATACAGACCCATTTCTATTCTTCCTTATTTGTCCAAAGTATTTGAAAGAGTAGTACAAAAACAGCTCAATGTTTACTTAAGGGCGGAAAACATCATGTCCACTAAGAAATTTGGTTTTCGTCAGCAGCATAGTTGCACTACGGCTATTATAAATGTTGTCGAGGATATCAGACAGGCATTAGACGATGACTTTGTAACTTTTTTAGTACTGCTTGATTTCTCAAAAGCCTTCGACACGGTGGATCATTATAATTTATGTTATAAACTCTCTTCCCTGTACGGTCTATCATCATCTGCGGTCCAATTAATAAAAACGTTTTTGCGAGACAGAGAGCAAGCGGTCTCTGTAAATAACAGAACCTCAAGCTTTCTTCCAACAGTTAGAGGAGTTCCCCAAGGTTCAATTCTAGGTCCACTTCTCTTTTCGTTGTATATCAATGAACTTTCCGCAATGATCTCGAGCTGTTCAATCCAAATGTATGCTGACGATGTCCAGTTGTTTAAAAGCTGTCCTCTCGGACTAATTGATGATTGTGCGCATTCAATTAACAACGATCTTGCAGAAATCCTCAGTTGGTCACAGGATAATGGACTTTTCCTAAACCCACTAAAGTCTAAGTGCATTGTGATTAGCAAGAAGGTGCTTAATTTAGATTATTTCCCAAGTATTTTTTTGAATGGAACACCAATCCCATATACTTCCAGTGTAAGAAATCTTGGTATGTTGTTTAACAGGACGTTAACTTGGGACAGAAATATAAATGCGGCCGTAGGTAAGGCCTATGGAGTACTTAGAATGTTGTGGTCATCGCAGCATTTTACGCCCTTGAATACTCGGATGATGCTGGCCAAAACTGTAGTAGTGCCGATATTAACTTACGGCTGCGAAGTCTACTGCAACTGTGACGCTGCCAGTAGGAGAAAACTCAACGTGGCCTTCAATAATACGGCACGTTACATATTCGGCCTACGTCGTTTTGATCGTATTTCAAGCTTCTCGATTCAAATATATGGTATTTCCCTTGATCATCTTTTTCGGTATAGAACACTTATCTTACTATTCAATATTATTCAAACCCAACAACCTTGTAGCTTATTTAATAGGATACGGTTCAGTTCCTCTAACAGATCCCAAATGCTTGTACATGTACACCCTCAATTTTCTTGTCGGACCTCAGAGCAACAATTGTTCGTCAGTGCTATACGTCTGTGGAATCTCCTTCCAAGGAACTTAAGAAGAATAAGTGGTGAAAGCCAGTTTCGTAGAGAGCTTCGATGTTACTTTCAGAATCCATAGGATGTAAAATGTTCTTCCAGTCATATTATGTAATAAGTGAGATGTATGTATTAAAGTTTTTTTTTTCTTTTTTTTCGATTTTATAAATTTATTTCAATAATTTTGTCTTTTTTTTTATATATACACTTTCTAAATGATGTAGCTTTTTCCATTTATTATAATGTTTTAACTAGCAAAACACTAATTTATAAGATTTTTTTCTTACTGTGTATGCATTAAATGAATAAATAAACTAAACTAATAAAAGGTATATCTCAAGACTGACCTGTTAAACTTTTATCAAAATCAGATTCCGTATGCTTAAATTTCACTGTATGTGATTTTTTATTTATCAAAAAGATCTTTTTTTATATTAAAACAATATTTTCTTTAAAGACTTTAGCTTACACTTGACTATGCACTTTGAAACCAGTGTTGCCACTCAAAAACTACAACTACATAACCTAGAAATTTCAAAGAAGGCTTACAGAAATTACATTTTTCCCTACCTACTTTTATACCCGCTTCTCCTAACCTTTTAAAAACTTCTTTAAGAATTTCTAGGTGTTTTTCAAAAAAATCGGTGACAATGATAATGTCATTGTCATCTAAGTACACAAAGACGAACGGTTCTAAATCGGGACCTAGAACGTCGTCAATAAACCTTTGCCATGTCGCTGGTGAATTATGGAGCCCGAATGACATCCTACAAAATTGAAAGAGACCCCTCCCTGGCACGGTAAAGGCTGTGTACTTACGCGATTCTTTCTCCATTGGAATCTGCCAATAAGCAGATTTAATGTATAATGAGGACAAATACTTCGCGTTTCGAAGCTTGTCCAAAATTGCCGAATTAAATGGAAGTGGATAAGCATCCCTATCAAAACCGCATTTAATTTCCTATAGTCAACGCAGAACCGATAACTGCCATCTTTCTTCGTAACGAGAAGTATCAGCGATGTCCAAGGACTCTTCGACTTCTTGATCACTCCAGCTTCCAACATCTCTTGGAGTTCCTGATCGATATGTTTCTGAATCGCAGGCAAAACAGGGTAATATCGTTGTTTAATTGGTTCTGCGGACGTCCTAATCTTGTCCTCAACTAAGTTGGTGCACACTTATCCCTCGGTCATTGATTTAAAAAGTTCTCCTAACAATTGTTCTAACTTCTTTTTTTCTAAATCGTCAAAATCCGATTTTTCCCAAATTGCTACCATGTCTGTTACCGAAGCCACCATTTCCTGACTTGAAAAACTCCACATACCAGATCTCAAATCAGCTACTCCTACACCCGCCCCATCTGCTAACGCTACCAACCCAACACTACTATTTTCTAAACTAATTCCTAATTCTTTTTAAACTTTCCACCCGTCGCCACCCACAATGGTACGAGAGGCTCCTGAATCAAGAAGGCCCAAAAACTTGATTCCATAAACCCTAACTCCTAAATATGGTCTAGTGTCCCTACCGCTTGCCGCTAAAGTGAAACTTAAATGAACTTGACGTTCTAGCTGATCGTCAACAGACGACCTAACTAACACCGACGGCGGTCCTGTCCTGCTGTCACAAGAGCCCGTTCCCCATTTCCCGAACACCGCCTACAATCCCTACGATAAACACCTACAGTCCCACAACCAAAACACTTTCTTTGCACAGAAATTTTGTGTGCCAAATGTCCATCCCTGTTACAATTGTATCACCTAACCACCTGTCTAAAAGGGTTCTCTGGGACTGGAGCAACAGCCGCAACTCGATGTTGTCCAGACGAACTCGGTTGGTAACCACATTCTGGTTCCAACAAATGCCTACCTCTACTTGGTGGAGTAAAACTATCCACATTTACCTTAAGGGTATCTAGCTCTAGGATAGCAAGTTCCTTAACCGTCGTTGGTTTGGCCCTCGCCTGATAAAAGGGGTCTACGTTTTTCCTCAATATCGAAATCATTCTTCCCTCTGACAAAGGTTCCGACAATCTTCGGAACAATTTCCTCATAGTGGCAAGGTACGCGCCGAAAGTTTCATCCTTTCCCTGCGAATGCCGATTAATTTCTTCCAATAGAAGATCATCGTAATTCGCAGGAAGGAACTCCGCTTTGAGTTTTTTGACGAGTTCCTGCCAATCCCCCAAATCTTCCCTAACCGTCATATACCACATAAGGGCCCTACCCGACAAAAGCTCCAAAGCGGATTTGAAAAGGTGGGAGTCCGGAACATCGTTAGCCTTACGAAGTTCCTCCACTCTTTCCAGGAACGAATTCACTTATGCTCCATTAGAGTCACCAGTAAATTTTACCCCCCACTTCCCTACACGTTCAGTGCACTTCTGTTGAACGACCACTTGTTCAGCAAAAGTGTCACCCCTATCAACCCTATGTCCTAATGGGACCCTAACATTAATACCACTGACTGAAGGACTACCGCCAAAACAACTTGGTTCAGGCAATGACCCTCCAGCCAGTCCTTACGCAGACCGCACACCACTTGGGGTCTGACCAACTTGTACCTGAAGTTGGGTTTGCCTTTTAACCGGAGTCTTTTCCTTCTCAACTTCTTCTTCCCTATCACTATTCTCACTATCACTGGTGAGATCTCCTAGCAAACACAAAACTTTATTACGAAGTGAGCTGATCGCATCTTCTTCGTCATCTGCCTCACAATGGGTCCTAGCTAACCTACCTATACACCACTCAATCTTTGTAACAATTTTAGTGTACTCCGAAGACTTTGGATTCTTCGTAGGTACTTTAAGAAGGCCCTAATCTCCTCAATTTTTGCTTCTATAGCATCCTTATCTTCATCATAGGTGAACGGGTACACTACGCTAACTTCCATCGAGTTTCTCTTAACAAGCAACCTCGATGACCTCAATGCTTTTCCCATCTCATCTACCGACCCTACTTTTAAACCCCTGACCTTCATCTCATAGGCCAGTTTGTCCTGCGCTAATCTTCCTATATTCATATATATTCAAAAAGCTAATTAACAGAAACGAGAACAACAAAAAAAAGAAATGACTAAAAAAATTAAAAAAAAAAACTTGGCAACCCTTCAAGATTTATATAAAAAATGTTCACTACACTAAATTTCGTTAAAAACAAGAAACTCAAAATTTTTAACTTAAAAAAAAACTCTGTTAAAATTTTCAAGAAAAAAATTATTATTTTTTTTTACGTTGGATTTTGCGTAAGTCAATCATTTCTGCTTAAATTCAGTATCAAATATTCACTCAATTTTTAAGATAAATATCGCGAAATATTCCACGCGAGAAAAAAGCAACAAGAGAAAAAAACTATCACCTATCCTTGAAAAGAACTCAATGTAATTTAGAGCTCGATTTAGAAGCACAAAATATCCCACGAGAGAAAAAAACCGACTTCGTAGAAATAAACTCAACTTAATTCTCTCTCAAACTCAATTTTGTAAACACGAATAAAAAAATGTCGCGAAATATCCCATGCGAGAACCACGCAATATCTAATAAAAAACTATCCAAAATCTCTTAGGCAATTAAAATTAAAATGGAGAGGAAAAAAAAGGAAACCAAAAATGAATGATTTTATATTAAAAAATATAAGACAATAGACACCACAGAATTGAATCGAAAACAAGTTTAAAACAGTAACATAAAACAAAAGTCACACCAAAACTCCTTGCTTCTTTAACTGGAAAATGGAATCCCTCGTCGTTGTTTTCTTATAAATGTACGTAGTTGTTCTGCTCCCTTTTCACAACACCTTTTTTTTTGAGGAAAAATACTACACTACGTTTGCAACGAACTGTTGGATACCATATTCCCCACATTTTTGTATATGTATATGCATATGCGTTCGCCTCCTTTGCAGCCAGCCGCTGTTCCAGTATCGGAAACAAAATTCTTCTTTAGCAGACAGGGGAAAATTCAATAAAATAAATTTTGTTTGGCCGATGTACAATAACTGCTGTCACAATAAAAAAAGGCGTGTGCCAAGCCTACAGCTGATAAATTTGATTGCCAGGGTAATCACTATAAATGAGCTCATCATTCAATTTTAAGCTTGCAGATCGATTTGAACAAAACAAGACAAAACTAAAATTTTTAGAAATTAGATTTTGATAGGAAATAGCGATTGTGTGTTTTTAACAATTCTTGAACTACACTCTGCTACGTAAACAAGATATACAAACCGAAGAGTTCATCTTCTTACTTAAAAACTGCGACCGATAATTAAAAAACTTTAAAAAAAACATTAAAAAAAAATTAATGCATATTACGACTTTTGACGGAAACGCCCCTTAAAAGTGGGCGTGCCCTAAAAATTTTTAAGAAGAATTTAAAGCACTAAATAAGCTTTGATCATTAGTCAGTATTTAGGCATATGTGTATAAAACTACAGCTGAATCGAGTATTTTTTAAACGATCTTACCTGAACAAAGGTATTTTATCTAAATCCCGCCTTTAAAAGTGGGCGTATTGAAGAAATTTACACAATAAAATGTAGAAATATTTTTCATATAACGAACGGAAGGGAAAAATGTTTTAATTGAATATTGGAAGTACATTAAATTTTTAAAACAACATTTCTCGTTCCTTCATGAAAAGTGGGCGTAAGCCACGCCCGAAATTTAAAAATTTCTTTTCATACACAGTTTTTAGTTTCTACTAAGAGACGCAAGATGCTTGCGTATTCATTATAATCACCATTTATTTGCAAAAAGAATTTTTTCATGTTTTTAGTGAAAAGTGGGCGTCCGCCACACCCAAAATCATTTTTTTGATTTCATACAAAGGATGTTTATGTGCAAGTAATATCCACAAAAGTTAATGTTTTTCGCATTAATATAACAATTGTTATTTTATAAAAACAATATTGATGGTTTTGTATGCAAAGTGGGCATAAGCCACGCCCAAAATTCAAAAATTTCTTTTCATAAACAAAGTTTTTAGTTTCTACTAAGAGACGCAAGATGCTTGCGGATTCATTATAAATACCGTTTATTTGCAAAAACAATTTTTTTATGTTTTCAGTGAAAAGTGGGCGGCAGCCACGCCCAAATTTTTTTGATTTCATACACAAGATGTTTATGTGCAAGTAATACCCATAAAATTTTATGTTTTTCGCTTTAATATAACAATTACTATTTTATAAAAACAATATTGATGGTTTTGTATGAAAAATGGGCGTCAGCCACGCCCAAACTGAAATTTTTTTATTTATTTGGAAGAAGGTTGACCTGAAGCTTGCGCGTGCAAAATTTTAGCGTTATGCCTCTATCATAACTGTACAAAAAACATAATTTAATTTTACCAAATTGAGGTTGTTCAACAAAAATGGCGATTGTGGCCGTGTTTGTAAGCGGATTTTACCGGTTCAAGAACTTAGCCTTACTCTTGAACCAACGATTATATGTACTGAATTTCAGCCTTCTAGCTCAAAAATTGCGACCTCTAGAGAGTATACATACGGACGGACGGACGGACGGACGGACGGACGGACGGACGGACATGGCTAAATCGACTAGGCTTTTGATTCTGAGTCAGAATATATATACTTTTCTATACCTAACGGTATTATTTCTCTATGTTAAAAACTCCACACCAAATACAATATACCCATTCTATGGATAGGGTATAAAACATAAGCGAGAGCTACAGTACGTTTGCAACGAACTGTTGGATACCCTATTCCCTATTTTTGTGTATGTGTAATGTGTATGCTTTCGCCTCCCGCAGCCAGCCGATGATCCAGTTTCATAAACAAAATTCTTCTTTACCAGACAGAAAAAGATTCAATAACATTAATTTTGTATGGTGTGATGTTCAATTAGTGCTGGCACAATAAAAAAAAGGCGTGTGCCACGCCAAAAGTTAAGACTTTTTATTGCCAAGGCAATTGGTATGAGCTCAGTGTCATTCAATTTTATTCTTGCAGATCGATTTGAACAAAACAAGACAAAACTAAAAATTTTTAAAATTAGATTTTGAATGGAAATAGCGATTATGGATGTTTTTAACAATTCTTGGACTCCACTCTGCCACGTAACCAAGGAATATAAATCAAAGTGTTCATCTTTTCACTTCAAAACTGCGACCGAATGTTAAAAAACGTTAAAAAATTAAAGCATTATATGACTTTTGACAAAAACGCCCCTAAAAAGTGGGCGTGTCTTAAAAATTTGAAGCAATAACTAAGCTTTGATCATTAGTCAGTATTTAGGCATATGTGTAAGACTACAGCAGAATCGAGCAGTTTTTAAGCGATCTTACCTGAACAAAGGTATTTTATTAAAATCACGCTTTTAAAAGTGGGCGTATTGAAAAAATTAACACAGGAAAATGTAGAGATATATTTTTCAAATAACAAACTGAAGGAAAAACTTTTAAATTTAATATTGGTAGTACCTTAAATTTTTAAAACTACGTTTTTCGTTCTTTCATGAAAAGTGGGCGTAAGACACGCCCAAAATTCAAAAATTTCTTTTCATACACAAAAATTTTAGTTTCTACTAAGAGACGCAAAATTTTGGCTTACAGATTCATTATAAATACCGTTTATCTACAAAAACAATTTCTTTCTAAATTCAAGTGAAAAGTGGGTGTCAGCCACGCCAAAATGAATTTTTTTGATTTCATACACAAGATGTGTATGTGCAAGTAATACCCACAAAATTTAATGTTTTTCGCTTTAATATAACAATTGTTATTTTATTAAAACAATAATGATGGTTTTGTATGAAAAATGGGCGTCAGCCACGCCCAAACTGAATTTTTTTTATTTATTTGGAAGAAGGTTAACTAAAAGCTTACGTGTGCAAAATTTAAGCGTTATGCTTTTATCGTAACTGTACAAAAAACATAATATTTAATTTTACCAAATTGAGGTTGTTCATCAAAAATGGCGATTGTGGTCGTGTTTGTGGGCGGATTTTTCTAATGCCTTACTCTTGAACCAAAGATAATATATACCAAATTTCAGCTCTCTAGCTCAAAAATTGCGATCTCTAGAGAGTATACATACGGACGGACGGACGGACGGACGGACGGACATGGCTAAATCGACTAGGCTTTTGATTCTGAGTCAGAATATATATACTTTTCTATACCTAACGGTATTATTTCTCTATGTTACAAACTCCACACCAAATACAAAATACCCATTCTATGGAATCTAATATATAAACATAAGCGAGAGCTACAGTACGTTTGCAATGAACTGTTGGATACCCTATTCCCCATATTTTTGTATGTGCATGCGTCTGCCTCCCGCAAACAGCCGATGTTTCAGAAACAAAATTCTTCTTTAGCAGACAGAAAAAAATTCAATAACATTAATTTTATGCGGTGTGATGTTCAATTAGTGCTGGCGCAATAAAAAAAGGAGTGCGCCACGCCCAAAGTTAAAACGTTTTATTGCCAAGGCAATTGTTATGAGCTCAGTGACATTCAATTTTATTCTTACAGATCGATTTGAACAAAACAAGACAAAACTTAAATTTTTAAAAATTAGATTTGGAATGGAAATAGCGATTATGGGTGTTTTTAACAATTATTGGACCACACTCTGCTACGTAACCAAGGAATTTAAATCCAAGAGTTCATCTGTTTACTTCAAAACTGCGACCGATAGTTAAAAAAACGTTAAACAAATTAATGCATTATACGAATTTTGACGGAAACGCCCCTTAAAAGTGGGCGTGTCTTAAAAATTTGAAGCACTAACTGCACTTTTTTCAGTATTTAGGCATATGTGTAAGACTACAGCTGAATCAAGTAGTTTTTAAACAATCTTACCTGAACAAAGGTATTTTACCAAAATCACGCCTTTAAGAGTGGGCGTATTGGAAAAATTTACAAAAGAAAATGTAGAGATATATTTCTCAAATAACGAACGGAAGGAAGAAGATTTAAATTAAACATTGGAAATGCCTTAAATTCTTAAGGCTACGTTTATCGTTCTTTCATGAAAAGTAGGCGTAAGCCACTCCCAAAATTCAAAAATTTCTTTTCATACACAAACCTTTTTGTTTCTATTAAGAGACGCAAAATTTGGGCTTGCGGATTAATTATAAATACCGTTTATTTACAAAAACAATTGTTTTATAGTTTCTAATGAAAATTGGGCGTCAGCCACGCCCAAAATCAATTTTTTTGATTTCATACACAAGATGTTTATGTGCCAGTAAGACCCACAAAATTTAATGTTTTTCGCTTTAATATAACAATTGTTATTTTTTAAAAACCATATTGATGGTTTTGTATGAAAAATAGGCGTAAGCCACGCCCAAACTGAAATATTTTTACTTGATTGGAAGAAAATTTACCTAAAGCTTACGTGTGCAAAATTTTAGCGTTATGCTTTTATCGTAACTGTACAAAAAAACATAATTTAATTTTATTAAATTGAGGTTGTTCAACAAAAATGGCGATTGTGGGCGTGTTTGTTTGCGGATTTTACCGGTTTAAAAGCTTAGCCTTACTCTTGAACCAAGGATTATATATACCAAATTTCAGCTTTCGAGCTCAAAAATTGCGACCTCTAGAGAGTATACATACGGACGGACGGACGGACGGACGGACGGACGGACGGACGGACATGGCTAAATCGACTAGGCTTTTGATTCTGAGTGCGAATATATATACTTTTCTATACCTAACGGTATTATTTCTCTATGTTACAAGCTCCACACCAAATACAATATACCCATTCTATGGAATCTTGGAATCTAATATATAAAAATTAAAAATAAGTCGTCTTATATTTTTTTTTTTTTTTTTTTTATAATGCATTCGCACTCAAAGGGTTATTAATACCTTTATAATGAATTAACATGTGCGAGCGAGGAAAGAGAAGGAATAGAAAGATAGGAAAGAAAGGTGGTACAGTGGTTTGAGATTTAAGGTGTTAATTATCTCATGGAAATTTCACGGGTGGCATCCAGTTGAAACTTGGGAAATAAATAAAAATTGCTGTCCCAGGCTGGGTTTGAACTCCAAGCTCTCAGGTTGAGCAACCAAGCACTACATCCACTGTACCATTGCCACCCGCATATTCGGGCTCGATAAACTCGACAATGGCTGGGCAGAATTTTTTAATGTTTTTTTATAAAGTTAGCTATCCTATTGAGGAAGGTCTTTTTGTGAAGATTGGTCAAATTTCGGTAAAGGGCAAACTGCAAAATGCATTTTTAGTAATATTACTAACAAAACTTTAGGTAGGGTCCTCTGAGAATGTATACGAAAGTTTCTGTGAAGTTTGGCCAATCTTCGGTAAAGCAATTTGACACAAATGCAGTTTTATTGCATTCTGTCAAACTACTTACAAATCTTTTGGTAGCATCTTCTGAGGATGCCTACAAAGGTTTCTGTGAAGTTTAATCAAAATTTTGTTAGCTATCCTATTGAGGAAGGTCTTTTTGTGAAGATTGTTCAAATTTCCTTAAACCGCAAAATGCATTTTTAGTGAATTTTGTCATATTACTAACAAAACTTTTGGTAGGGTCTTCTGAGGATGTCGACGAAGGTGTTTGGTTAAAATACTATAAGGCGGTAGCGAGGTTCTTTTGATCCAGCATTTTTGTCGACATAACAAGTGTTTTTCCCATAATTGTAAGAAAATATTTGAATTTTTTAGTTGTCAATTTAATTTTGATAAAATTGGAATAAGTTTGTAATCTGCGGACATTAACTAGAATCGGTTCATTACTTTCATCTTAAATTAAGTAAATAAGAATGGACCAAAAATTATTAAATATAAAAGAAAAGTTGGTGAATAACGGTGAAGTATGTGAAGATAGAATTCTGGATATACATATGTAGGTAAAATAAAAACATCATCAGATTTTTTTTTTTTGATCATTCATTTTAGACTTTTTTTTTATATTGTTCAGATTGGGATAAAAAAATTTAAATGTACATACAGAACAGTAAGAAACATTATAGAAACAAACATAACATGGATAAACAAACAGAACTTAATCAACGTTTTCGAAGAAATACGAAAATGCAACCTCAAATTGAACGCCAGCAAATGTAATTTTCTAAAATCTGAAGTAATGTATTTAGGACACCTGATTACAAGCAAAGGCATACAAACTGACCCTTCCAAATATAAAACAATGGAAAACTATCCCATACCCACAAATGCAGACGGTGTAAGACGGTTCGTTGCTTTCTGTAACTATTATAGGCGATTTATTCCCTATTTTGCTCAAATTGCAATAAGTCTAAATCCCTTCTTAAAAAGAATCAACCTTTCATTTGGTCAAACGAATGTGACACAGCTTTTAAAGATTTAAAACAGAAATTAATTAACCCACTAATTTTACAGTACCCAAATTTGGTAAACCTTAATTACTCACCACTGATGCATCAGATTTTGCATTAGGCGCAATACTCTCACAAGGTGAAAAAGGACACGACTTGCCAATATCTTATGCGCGCAAAGCTTTAATAAAACATGACATAAGTAAACCGATTTTAGAAAAAGAATTATTGGCTATCCATTGGGGTATAAATTTTTTCCGAACTTATTTCTACGGAAGAAAATTTATAGTGGTAACTGACCATAGACCGTAAGTCTCACTATTTTCACATAAAAATCCATCTTCAAAATTGACGAGAATTAGAATAGACTTATAAGTTTACTAGCGGCCCGCTCCGGCTTCGCACGGGTATAAAATATATAGCCTATGTGATTAAAATCGATCCAGTAGTTTTGATTTATTCATTACTGCCCGTGGCCCGCACGCGTTAAATTTGGAGTAAAACAATCCCCCTTTCCCTATACCATGAAGATTTCCTGCTATCTTTGGAATATCTAAATTCATACACTACATTTTTACTTATTTACTTTTTACATTTTTAACTATTTATTTTATTTTTACAACATATTACAGAATGTCTTTATAAACAACGTTTACAGCTTTCTTGTCATTAGACAATACAAACATGTTTTCTCTGGAGGTCACTCTTGAAAGAGCGACATACAGTTGTCCATGTGAAAGACAGTCAACGCTCAAATCTAAGCCTGCAACGTTGAAGGTTTGACCCTGCGATTTATTAATGGTCATTGCAAAAGATGTCTTTACCGGAAACTGTAAACGTTTAAATTGGAAGGGTAAATCCGATGGTATCAGAGGGATTCGGGGAATCAATACATCTTCTCCGGTACCACATCCTGTGAGTATTGTGCACTCTATTATGAAAGTTTTCAATGATTTTACCAGCAAACGCGTGCCATTGCAAAGTTTAGGTGGATTCAGGTTTCTTAATAAAATAACAGGACAACCTACTTTCAACACCATTTTGTGAGGAGGGAGTCCAGACGGGTTCAAAAAGTTTAGAAATTCTGTAGGAAAATGAACAGCTTCTTCCAAATCGAGAACAGTATCGTCCGAGTAGTATATTTTCGTCGGCACATCAATCTTTGAAAGAATCAAGTTATTTACTTTATCTACTTGTTCGTTAGTTGGTGACAGAATCGCTCTTTCTTTACACCAAGATATTGTCTTATAACTTATGTTATCAATGTCAGGATAGACATTGTTGACTAACTCTTGGATGTTGTCTATCAAAACGCAAAGGTTTTCTAGGTCAATCCTTCCCTCACTTTGTGTTAACTCTCCATTGCCAACTTTTAGCAGCATCTATGGAAATAGCCTGTTCTCACGTGAAGATGACGAAACCCTCATATTAGTTTTAAGCTCTAATTTATTGACATGTGGCCAAAGGTTGGATCTTTTTAGGCAAGCATTTATTTCATCAGCACGTGTTCCTCGAGTCACAACTGGTAGGATTTGACGGAAATCTCCTGAGAACAGAATTGTACATCCACCCATAGGTGAATTTTTGTTGCGCAAAGCGCGCATTGTCCTATCCAGTGCTTCCACAGACGTCTTGTTTGACATGGTAGCTTCGTCCCAGACTATTAATGAGCAGTCACGCATCAATTTTCCTGTATTGCTCTGTTTAGAAACACTACAGACGCTGTTATTATCATCGGTGGCGATTTTCAGCGGGAGCTTGAATGTGGAGTGTGCGGTTCGGCCTCCTTCCAAAAGCGTAGCGGCAATGCCGGATGACGCAACAGCTAACACAATTTTTCCGATAGATCTTACATTTTTTTAAAGCGGATTGATTAAAAATGTTTTTCCTGTACCTCCTGGGGCATCAAGGAAAAACAATTTCCCTTCATTGTTATCAATTGTTGATAGTAATGCAGTGAATACTTTTTTCTGATCGATGTTTAATCGTGGCTCATCTTGAGCTATATTTTGTAAAAGTCTCGTTTGATCGTATGATGTTTCTCTTGTGTATTCGGCGAATCTCAAGCTCTACTGAAGATTCTCTCTCTCTCTCTCAGCTCTATATCTATCCCGAGCCTGACTGAGGCGAGCCTCACGTTTTGTTGACGATTCTTCATCTCTTGCTGGACGTACTCTTCTGGCATTCACTGTACTACGACCTATGTTCAAACGACGACGTCTTCCAGACATGACTTTATAATTTCTGTACAAAATTTACTCAGTTCTATATGTATGATTACCTATGCACAAATTGCCATATTATTAGTATGTGCCGCAGTAAAAAATATCTAAATTCTTACCATTTAGAAACAAAAGATATTTAATCTAATTTTATCTCACCTTATGTAGGTACTTATAATTACTATAAGTGCGATTTAAAAATTAACCTTAGAATAGAATATAATTTATATTTTAAAACTACTATCATACAATTATTTATCGTAACTTACTTATAATTACTGATACGTTGTCGCGCTGAAAAGCACGTTTTTATTACCTAAGTATTGCTATTTTCCTCGCTGGAGAGCTCCGATATAATAAACGCGTCCGATCGCTGCTAAATTCAAAGTGCTATAGGGAAAACCGTGGCCTCAGACGGGCTATTTATAGGCACGCTCTTGCCGCACCGGGCGGCCGGCCGGTACCGCCGCAAACGCTACGTCCCGCAATTTTTAAATCTGTAATATCTTCGAAAATATTCACTTAAATCATACGGTGTAAAGGGCCATATAGATCTATATTAAATGAACAATGTATTCAAGGTATTAAATTGGTTAAGGATTAATGCTATATTGGTTAAAATCGCTTCGAAAATTAGCCATTATTTGTCGTAAAAAGTAAATGACAAAAAAAAGTTATTGTGGGTTATCCATAAGAGATAGACATATACCATCACGGACTTTTCTGTAGACCTTTTCAATGTGTACAATACTTAGTACATTATTTTGATAAAACTCGTAGGGTTCAGCCTGCGTTTGCAATGTAAGCGGAAAAAATGTAATTATTTACGACATCACATTAGAAACCTCAAAAATAACAGTACTTCTCCACTATTTAATGGATTTTATTATACATACAAACCTTCCTCTTGAATCACTCTATCTATTAAAAAAAAACCGCATCAAAATCCGTTGCGTAGTTTCAAAGATTTAAGCATACAAAGGGACATAGGGACAGAGAAAGCGACTTTGTTTTATACTATGTAGTGATGATTTTGAGATAATCTACAAACAAGGTTCAGCAAATACAAATGCCGATGCACTCTCAAGAATTAAAATTGACAGCGGCATTTTAAAATCCATGTTGGTATATAATGATAATAATAAAAGCCAAAGTGATTGCGACTCCAAGTAGCGGATCGTGGCAATAACAAGGGGTATGGCAAAAAACATTGCCAATAAAAATGATAATATAGAGGAGAACTACACGTCTCAGCAGAAGACTAGCTACCTTCATATGTGGGATTGTACATCCATAACTGACGTCAGGAATATGAAATAAAATGCACGACTGGGTCGCACGAACTTGCTCTAATGTCTAATGAGTGACATTGGTTTAGGGCTTGAGATTTTGATGAAAATAAAATTTTCAAAATTCTTAAATAAATACTTAAACTAATTTGAGCTGAAAAAAAGTACGCCATTTTATTTCTTGGATAAATTTTAATTTATGAGAATACATTTATAAAAATCTGTGGAGCGGTTTTTGAGAAAAAAAGTTTTTTTTGAAAAACTTTTTGAAAAAAATTAAAAAAAAAAAATTCAAAAACGCCAGTTCATAGGTATTCAGCAAATACATTTATTTAAAATTTTTAGAAAAAAATTTAATAAGCAGTTTTCAAAATATTAATTTTAAAAATTTTTTTTTTTAACAAATGCTTTTAAAATTACAAAAAATATTTTTCAAAAATATTGGTATGCAATACAAATTGAGCTACCTGTGAAATTTCAAAAGAATCGGTGAAGTCGTTTTCGAGATAGTCGAAAGCAAAAAAAACGGTCCTATGGAAAGTACCGTTTTTAGCCATTTTTTAAAACTTTTTATTCAGTCATATGAATGGTCGTACCTAAAAAGCAACACTGATTTTTTTAAATCGAAATCGTTAGAGCCATTTTTGAGAAAAATAAGCTTTAACGTAACGGTTGTATGGCAGGTACCGTTATTTTTTGAGCTAAAAAAAAAATTTCAATTTCCCCTCTGTACAATACCTAAAAAAGTCTATATACCAAGTTTGAAGCAATTCGGCCCATCCGTTTGGGCTGTAGGTGTCTATACATACAGACAGACATACAGACGTACAGACCGACAGAATTTTTAGACCATCTTTTTTCGTCTTCGCTATCATCGTAATGTCATATCTGATTGTTATCTCAAAACTTTTTTTTTCGACGAATGCATAACTTGCCTTATAGTACCTATAATCGGAAGTAAAAATTAAGATTTGATTTCGAAAAAATCGGTTAAGTCGTTTTCGAGATAGTCAAAAGCAAAAAAAACGGTCCTATGGAAAGTACCGTTCTTAGCCATTCTTTAAAACTTTTTTTTCAGCCATATTATTGGTCGTACCTAAAAAGCAACACTGATTTTTTTAAATCGAAATCTTTAGAGCCGTTTCTGAGAAAACTAAGCTTTAACGTAACGGTTGTACGGCAGGTACCGTTATTTTTTAAGCTAAAAAAAAAATTTCAATTTCCCCTCTGTACAATACCTAAAAAAGTCTATATACCAAGTTTGAAGCTATTCGGCCCACCCGTTTGGGCTGTAGGTCTCTATACATACAGACAGACAGACCGACATACAGACGGACAGAATTTTTAGACCATCTTTTTTCGTCTTCTCTATCATCGTAATGTCATGTTTGATTGTTATCTCAAAACTTTTTTTTTCGACGAATGCATAACTTGCCTTATAGTACCTATAATCGCAAGTAAAAATGATAATAGTATTGAGATGAATAAAAATGAAATTATAGTGAGATGTAGCGATAATCCAGCGAAACACGTTTCGACCCTGGAGAAGCTCGTATCAGTTTTTAAAAGGGTACCCATAAAAGAAATAGCGCTTAGTGAAGAAGATTTAATATTCACATATATTGAAAAAGAAAAAAATAAAAGATATTTTATAATAGGTTGCAATCAGATGATAAACACTCGCCCACGAAAATACTTATATATAAACCACATTAAAGAATAATTCATAAAATGCGCGACTGGCTCGCACGAACTTGCTCTTATGATAAGCAATTGCGTAGTGGCTGCATATATGGATATTAAAAAAAAATTAAATAATTTCGAAAATTCTTTTATTTTTTATATTAGTTTAAGAGTTTTCTCGGAAAAACCAAGTATGCAATAAAATTTCAAATCTATACGTCAATCTAGGAAAAAAAAATATTGAAAATCGTTGGACCAGTGAAGATAGAATTCTGGATAAAGGTAAAATAAAAACGTCATCAGATTTTTTTTTTTGATCATTCGTTTTAGACTTTTTTTTATATTGTTCAGATTGGGATACAAAAATTTAAATGAATCAAGTTAATAATTTGGGATGAGTGCACGATTGCTCACACGAAATCATTGGAAGCCCTTAATCGAACGTTAAGAGATTTACGAGGAAACCAACGTGTATTTGGTGGTGCCATGATATTGTTAGTAGGTGATTTTAGGCAAACATTACCTGTTATACCTAGGTCTACTGCTGCTGATGAGTTGAATGCATGTTTGAAATCTTCAAATTTGTGGCAGTATGTGAAAACACTCAAACTTACTGTAAACGAGCGAGTTAAACTGCAAAATGATCCTACAGGGGCTGTGTTTTCGAAACAATTGTTGGACATGGGAAACGGCAAAATGAATATTGATAACATTTATGGTCTAATAACATTGCCATACAATTTTTGCCGTTTGACGGAATCTAAAACAGAATTGGCACAGAATGTATTTCCAAACATTGCCCAGAACTATAAAATTAATTCGTGGTTAAGTGAAAGAGCTATATTAGCTGGCACAAACAAATACGTAAATGAAATTAACACGTAAATCCTTAAGAAATTACCAAATGAAATTGTTGTGTACAAATCAATAGACACCATCACAAATCAAGATGAAGCTGTAAATTATCCTACAGAATTTTTAAATTCTTTGGATTTAACTGGGATTCCACCCCATATTTTGGAGCTAAAGATTGGTGCACCTTTTATCATGCTTCGAAATATTAATCACCCAAAACTTTGTAACGGCACTAGATTAGCAGTAAAGATGAAGCTGTAAATTATCCTACAGAATTTTTAAATTCTTTGGATTTAACTGGGATTCCACCCCATATTTTGGAGCTAAAGATTGGTGCACCTTATATCATGCTTCGAAATATTAATCACCCAAAACTTTGTAACGGCACTAGATTAGCAGTAAAGCGATTAATGAACAATGTTATCGGAGCAACTGTTTTAATTTTAAAATATAAGGGAGAAGATGTGCTTATTCCTAGAATTCTCATGATTCCCTCCGATTTGCCATTTGAATTTAAACGTTTGCAATCACCGATTCGTCTTGCGTTCGCTATAACAATTAACAAATCACAAGGACAGTCTTTACAAGTATGTGGTATACATTTAGAGTTTCGAATTTTTTCTCACGGACAACTTTATGTTGGATGTTCGCGAGTTTGTAACCCATCCTTATTGTTTATTTATGCTTTAAATGCGAAAATAAAAAACGATGTTGCTCTTGAGTAATGTAAATGGTTCATTTAAAAAATTGTTAAATTAATTAATTAATTATATAAGAAAACTAATTGTATTCAATTAAAAGCTGCATGATATACAACATTTTGTTTTCTGATCCGGAGCGTAATTAAAGAGTGATGATGGTTTCCCAACTCGGGAACATGCCACATATAATAGCTGACGGCAAATCGGTTGAAGTGAAGGAAAGTCACGGAATTCGACATTCTTCTCCTTTGAACGGCCCTTTTAAAATCCTTGCCACTATCAAATTGTTCATAAGCTTCGTCACAATCAGTTGGGTTCTATTGCGCAGTTTAGGAGCATGCAGATTTCGAAGGAGGCATGCCAGGCAAATCCAGAAACACTCGCATATTCACACTCAATGGAATGATTTTCTCATACCTCCATAAATATGATGGCTTCAGACATGAGTTTAATTCAGCCGCCGCTGTTGGTTTCAGAATTACGGGAAGTGTTTGTTTTGGAAATCACCCACCAACTGTATCATCACGCAACCAGAACGACGATTTTTGTTGCACAAATGATTTTTTTAAATTGTATTTCATTTAATCCGTATGAAACTAAGATTTGTCTAGCCGACCGAAGCCGGGTGGGTCAGCTAGTCTAATATATAAAAATAAGTCGTCTTATGTTCGGGCTCGATAAACTCGAGAATGGCTGGGCAGAATTTTGTAATGTTTTTTTATAAAGTAAGCTATCCTATTGAGGAAGGTCTTTTTGTGAAGATTGGTCAAATTTCGGTAAAGGGCAAACCGCAAAATGCATTTTTAGTAATATTACTAACAAAACTTTAGGTAGGGTCCTCTGAGAATGTATACGAAGGTTTCTGTGAAGTTTGGAAAATCTTCGGTAAAGCAATTTGACACAAATGCAGTTTTATTGCATTCTGTCAAACTACTTACAAATCTTTTGGTAGCATCTTCTGAGGATGCCTACAAAGGTTTCTGTGAAGTTTAATCAAAATTTTGTTAGCTATCCTATTGAAGAAGGTCTTTTTGTGAAGATTGTTCAAACTTCGGTAAACCGCAAAATGCATTTTTAGTGAATTTTGCCATATTACTAACAAAACTTTTGGTGGGGTCTTCTGAGGATGTCGACGAAGGTGTTTGGTTAAAATACTATAAAGCGGTAGCGAGGTTCTTTTGATCCAGCATTTTTGTCGACATAACAAGTGTTTTTCCCATAATTGTAAAAAAATATTTGAATTTTTTATTTGTCAATTTAATTTTGATAAAATTGGAATAAGTTTGTAATCTGCGGACATTAACTAGAATCGGTTCATTACTTTTATCTTAAATTAAGTAAATTAGAACGGACCAAAAATTATTAAATATAAAAGAAAAGTTGGTGAATAACGGTGAAGTATGTGAAGATAGAATTCTGATTCAGATTTTTTTTTTTGATCATTCATTTTAGACTTTTTTTATATTGTTCAGATTGGGATAAGAAAATTTAAATGAATCAAGTTAATAATTTGGGATGAGTGCACGATTGCTCACACGAAATCATTGGAAGCCCTTAATCGAACGTTAAAAGATTTACGAGGAAACCAACGTGTATTTGGTGGTGCCATGATATTGTTAGTAGGTGATTTTAGGCAAACATTACCTGTTATACCTAGGTCTACTGCTGCTGATGAGTTGAATGCATGTTTGAAATCTTCAAATTTGTGGCAGTATGTGAAAACACTCAAACTTACTGTAAACGAGCGAGTTAAACTGCAAAATGATCCTACAGGGGCTGTGTTTTCGAAACAATTGTTGGACATGGGAAACGGCAAAATGAATATTGATAACATTTATGGTCTAATAACATTGCCATACAATTTTTGCCGTTTGACGGAATCTAAAACAGAATTGGCACAGAATGTATTTCCAAACATTGCCCAGAACTATAAAATTAATTCGTGGTTAAGTGAAAGAGCTATATTAGCTGGCACAAACAAATACGTAAATGAAATTAACACGTAAATCCTTAAGAAATTACCAAATGAAATTGTTGTGTACAAATCAATAGACACCATCACAAATCAAGATGAAGCTGTAAATTATCCTACAGAATTTTTAAATTCTTTGGATTTAACTGGGATTCCACCCCATATTTTGGAGCTAAAGATTGGTGCACCTTTTATCATGCTTCGAAATATTAATCACCCAAAACTTTGTAACGGCACTAGATTAGCAGTAAAGCGATTAATGAACAATGTTATCGGAGCAACTGTTTTAATTTTAAAATATAAGGGAGAAGATGTGCTTATTCCTAGAATTCTCATGGTTCCCTCCGATTTGCCATTTGAATTTAAACGTTTGCAATTACCGATTCGTCTTGCGTTCGCTATAACAATTAACAAATCACAAGGACAGTCTTTACAAGTATGTGGTATACATTAAGTGTTTCCAATTTTTTCTCACGGACAACTTTATGTTGGATGTTCGCGAGTTTGTAAACCATCCTTATTGTTTATTAATGCTTTAAATGCGAAAATAAAAAACCATGTTGCTCTTGAGTAATGTAAATGGTTCATTTAAAAAATTGTTAAATTAATTAAATAATTATATAAGAAAACTAATTGTATTTAATTAAAAGCTGCATGATATACAACATTTTGTTTTCTGATCCGGAGCGTAATTAAAGAGTGATGATGGTTTCCCAACTCGGGAACATGCCACATATAATAGCTGACGGCAAATCGGTTGAAGTGAAGGAAAGTCACGGAATTCGACATTCTTCTCCTTTGAACGGCCCTTTTAAAATCCTTGCCACTATCAAATTGTTCATAAGCTTCGTCACAATCAGTTGGGTTCTATTGCGCAGTTTAGGAGCATGCAGATTTCGAAGGAGGCATGCCAGGCAAATCCAAAAACACTCGCATATTCACACTCAATGGAATGATTTTCTCATACCTCCATAAATATGATGGCTTCAGACATGAGTTTAATTCAGCCGCCGCTGTTGGTTTCAAAATTACGGGAAGTGTTTGTTTTGGAAATCACCCACCAACTGTATCATCACGCAACCAGAACGACGATTTTTGTTGCACAAATGATTTTTTTAAATTGTATTTCATTTAATCCGTATGAAACTAAGATTTGTCTAGCCGACCGAAGCCGGGTGGGTCAGCTAGTCTAATATATAAAAATAAGTCGTCTTATGTTCGGGCTCGATAAACTCGAGAATGGCTGGGCAGAATTTTGTAATGTTTTTTTATAAAGTTAGCTATCCTATTGAGGAAGGTCTTTTTGTGAAGATTGGTCAAATTTCGGTAAAGGGCAAACCGCAAAATGCATTTTTAGTAATATTACTAACAAAACTTTAGGTAGGGTCCTCTGAGAATGCATACGAAGGTTTCTGTGAAGTTTGGAAAATCTTCGGTAAAGCAATTTGACACAAATGCAGTTTTATTGCATTCTGTCAAACTACTTACAAATCTTTTGGTAGCATCTTCTGAGGATGCCTACAAAGGTTTCTGTGAAGTTTAATCAAAATTTTGTTAGCTATCCTATTGAAGAAGGTCTTTTTGTGAAGATTGTTCAAACTTCGGTAAACCGCAAAATGCATTTTTAGTGAATTTTGCCATATTACTAACAAAACTTTTGGTGGGGTCTTCTGAGGATGTCGACGAAGGTGTTTGGTTAAAATACTATAAAGCGGTAGCGAGGTTCTTTTGATCCAGCATTTTTGTCGACATAACAAGTGTTTTTCCCATAATTGTAAAAAAATATTTGAATTTTTTATTTGTCAATTTAATTTTGATAAAATTGGAATAAGTTTGTAATCTGCGGACATTAACTAGAATCGGTTCATTACTTTTATCTTAAATTAAGTAAATTAGAACGGACCAAAAATTATTAAATATAAAAGAAAAGTTGGTGAATAACGGTGAAGTATGTGAAGATAGAATTCTGATTCAGATTTTTTTTTTTGATCATTCATTTTAGACTTTTTTTATATTGTTCAGATTGGGATAAGAAAATTTAAATGAATCAAGTTAATAATTTGGGATGAGTGCACGATTGCTCACACGAAATCATTGGAAGCCCTTAATCGAACGTTAAAAGATTTACGAGGAAACCAACGTGTATTTGGTGGTGCCATGATATTGTTAGTAGGTGATTTTAGGCAAACATTACCTGTTATACCTAGGTCTACTGCTGCTGATGAGTTGAATGCATGTTTGAAATCTTCAAATTTGTGGCAGTATGTGAAAACACTCAAACTTACTGTAAACGAGCGAGTTAAACTGCAAAATGATCCTACAGGGGCTGTGTTTTCGAAACAATTGTTGGACATGGGAAACGGCAAAATGAATATTGATAACATTTATGGTCTAATAACATTGCCATACAATTTTTGCCGTTTGACGGAATCTAAAACAGAATTGGCACAGAATGTATTTCCAAACATTGCCCAGAACTATAAAATTAATTCGTGGTTAAGTGAAAGAGCTATATTAGCTGGCACGAACAAATACGTAAATGAAATTAACACGTAAATCCTTAAGAAATTACCAAATGAAATTGTTGTGTACAAATCAATAGACACCATCCCAAATCAAGATGAAGCTGTAAATTATCCTACAGAATTTTTAAATTCTTTGGATTTAACTGGGATTCCACCCCATATTTTGGAGCTAAAGATTGGTGCACCTTTTATCATGCTTCGAAATATTAATCACCCAAAACTTTGTAACGGCACTAGATTAGCAGTAAAGCGATTAATGAACAATGTTATCGGAGCAACTATTTTAATTTTAAAATATAAGGGAGAAGATGTGCTTATTCCTAGAATTCTCATGATTCCCTCTGATTTGCCATTTGTTGCGAGTCAGGGTTCCACGGGGGACTTACTTTGGGAAAGTAGAAGGGCGGCGGCACGCTTGTCGTTGCACGGCTATGCTCGACGGAAATGGGGGTGGTTCTTTGCCGCTTCCACTTATCCCTCCTGCTCGACAATCAAAAATTATCGTGCCAGAAAAGAAGAAAGTTAAAGGAAAGGAAGAGGAGTTTGGAAAAGGAATGCTGCTACGTTAAAAGGTATGAAACGTTACCACAAATCGAAGGACTTTGACGCTACCTGAAGGAACATGTAAGTATAGTGCTTTTCAAAATCAAACTAACCTAACTAAACCTACCTAAAATTCAAAATAATAAAAGAATGAAATTTCCCATCACCAAAAATCAAAATAAAATGTAACCCATCACCAAAGATAATAAAAATGAAATAAAATCACCTCCACCAAAGTTAAATTCGTTGGTACGAATTTGAACTTATATAAATCTTAAATTTACCTTAGTCTAAACCCTAAAACTAAAGCACTTCACTTTTCCATTTCCCTCAGATACCGTACTACCGAATTCCAAGCGCTCGCCAGATGTTATTGACGAAGGCCTGGCCAACCCACCCAAGTATCTAAAAGATACTTCCTGAACGTTATTTCCATGGCCAATGTTCGGAAATAACCCCTAAAATGACCAACCAGTCGCAAACTGTAGCGTACAGTCAGTTGGTCATGTCATACTACCGGAAGTCTTGCATCAGGACGGCTTTGTCCGCCTCCACACACCCTTAGCTGTTAAAAATTTACCAATTCATAATACCGATTTTTCAATATACTTTATAAATTTTATTTAAAAATTTCATTAAAATTGAGCTCTCCTGCTCTTAAAGAAAAAAAAACTATTAACTAAATAAAAATGTAAATTCAAAATAACTGAAACATAATTTTTTTTGTGGTGTAAAGAATTAAGTTCTCCATTTTCCTCAAGCTCAATTTTTTTTTATTTAGTAATTTTTTTGGTGTTATTTGGAAAAGTGAAAGTGTATTGGAGCTGATTTTAATAATCTTAATCATATACAACAAAAATTACAACAAAACCAGTTCTTCGTAGTGCTGCCGGCAGGACACCGAGGGACCAGGAAAAGCAGTAAGTCCTAGGTATTGAGACCTAAAAGGTCATTTAAATAAATTATTAAACTCGGTAAAAATACCACTACTTTTCCAACAAGATTAGCTTAGTTTTTTTTTATTTTTTTTTTACAATTTATTTTTATTTTTTTTTTATTAGATTTAAGATTTTGAAATTTTAGTTATAATAGTTTTCTTATTAGAGCTGGAGAGCTCAATTTTTTTAATGGAATTTTTAAATATAATTTATAAAGTTGTTTGAAATTTTGTTTTGTTATGAATTGCTAAACTTTTCAGCTAAGGGTGTGTGGAGGCGGACAAAGCCGTCCTGATGTAGTTTCCGGTAGTATGACATGACCAACTGACTGTACGCTACAGACAGTTTGTGACTGGTTGGTCATTTTAGGGGTTATTTCCGAACATCGGCCATGGAAATAACATCAGGAAGTATCTTTCAGATACTAGGGTGGGTTGGCCAGGCCTTCGTCAATACCATCAGACGAGCGCTTGGAATTTGGTAGTATGGTACCTGGAGGGAGATAAAAAAGTAAAGTGCTTTAGTTTTAGGGTTTAGATAAAGGTAGATTTAAGAGATTATATAAGTTCAAATTCGTACCAACGAATTTGACTTTGGTGGAGGTGGTTTTATTTCATTTTTTTTTACTATCTTTGGTGATGGGTTTCATATTATTATCATTTTTGGTGGTGGAATTTCATTTTTTTTATTATTTTGAATTTTAGGTAGGTTTAGTTAGGTTAGTTTGATTTTAAAATGCACTGTACTTACATGTTCCTTCAGGTAGCGTCAAAGTCCTTCGATTTGTGGTAACGTTTCAAACCTTTTAGAGTAGAGTCATTCCTTTTCCAAACTCCTCTTCCTTTCCTTTAACTTTCTTCTTTTTCTGGCACGATGATTTTGATTGTCAAGCAGGAGGGATAAGTGGAAGCGACAAAGAACCACCCCCATTTCCGTCGAGCATAGCCGTGCAACGACAAGCGTGCCGCCGCCCTTCTACTTTCCCAAAGTAAGTCCCCCGTGGAACCCTGACTCGCAACAATGGCGCCCAACGAGACCTTACGGATTCGAGGCCCAAAATACTTCAAGGAGACGATTTTCTTTTTGAAGGTCGTCGCCTTGGACTTGTTTTGGCCTCCCGCGTTTTTTATTTTTTTTTATTTTTATTTTTTTTTTACTTTCCTATCTTTTTTCACAAATCAAAGACGCACTTTTGGTAGTGTCAAAGATCTTGAACGGCTGTCCAATCTTCAGGCCTTAGCCAGGAGATCTTGTGAGGTAGTCCAAGGTTTGTGATAACGCCAGAAGTGGAACAAAGTCGTAGGATTTCAGGCTTTTGCTGCCCATAGAGTCAGGTTAAACCAGACTCTTTGTGAGGTAAAAGTTCTGGATCTGAAAACTTTGTTCGTGTGGAGGTTTTTTCTGAACTCATAGTCATCCTTCTATCAGGCTATACGCTAGGTAGTAAGATGTGGTTATGAGAGAGGGATAAACCAAAGCACACACTGAATTTCAGGCGCACCAGTCGCAATTCAGACAGACACAACGAACGATGAACTAGGACAACTACCGGAGTTGCTGAGGGAGAGGAAAACTTTGCCAACTTCACACACCTTAGCGCATTCATTAAATACATACATTTTTATCAATTTTTTTTTAATCTTTTCTTTGGAAAACAATTTTTTTTATATTTTTCTCATTACCTTTTTTTTTATTCAATTCTTCAATCTTTTTTATTTTTTTTTATCATTATTTTGTTTATTTCTATTTATTGAATTTTATACTTTTTTTATTGAAATTCAGTTTTCTTTACATTTTCTTTGTTTTGTTTTGAGTATTCATTTCAAAACGTTTATTTTTTTTACATTTTTTTTTCTTGTGGCTCAAGCGAAAATTTTATATTTTTAAATTTTTGAGTAAATTTTTTTTTGCTGAGGGTTTTTGGAGAGGAAGAAAAAATGGCAGAGGGTAGCAAAAATTCCGGCACGATTCCGAAGTCTGCGGGCCTCTGCTCAACACAAAACGCTCAAACGAACGACATGGACAAGACTTACGAAGACATTACAAACATAATACGAAACATGAGCGTTACGAACAACACTAACCCCAACATACTACAACAAACTTATACAGAAACTAACGCGACAAGTACGGAGTCATTTGATGACTCACACCTACAAAACTATACCAACGAAAACAGAACATACCCTACACAAACGTTTACCAACGAACACGACAAATTACTACAAGAAACACAAGAACTTCTACGAGAACGAGACAGACTACTAAGACAACAACAAGACAGAGCCATGCATCATTCTGTAGCTGGAGAGGATAGAGGTGGAATGTCTCAAGGACCTTCCACATCCTTCTCTCTAGCTACAGAAGATTTTTACGACAGGATGCAACAAATTGCCTCTGTGACTGTCAGAGAGAGTCAAACCAAGACGCTTGGAATTCTGGCAGAGGGTTTAACCGATGTCATGAAGATTGTCGAGCAGGAGGGATAAGTGGAAGCGGCAAAGAACCACCCCCATTTCCGTCGAGCATAGCCGTGCAACGACAAGCGTGCCGCCGCCCTTCTACTTTCCCAAAGTAAGTCCCCCGTGGAACCCTGACTCGCAACTGCTTTTCCTGGTCCCTCGGTGTCCTGCCGGCAGCACTACGAAGAACTGGTTTTGTTGTAATTTTTGTTGTATATGATTAAGATTATTAAAATCAGCTCCAATACACTTTCACTTTTCCAAATAACACCAAAAAAATTACTAAATAAAAAAAAATTGAGCTTGAGGAAAATGGAGAACTTAATTCTTTACACCACAAAAAAAATTATGTTTCAGTTATTTTGAATTTGACTTTTTTTCTTTTTAGTACAGTTTTCCTTCCATTGGGCTCAGCGAAGCAACTCTTTAACACAGATCAAAATAAAATTTAAATATATCCTCTCGGGATTTGTATATATATATACTGCAGTATGTATAAAAAAATCGAGGACACTTTTTGAATCTGCGCTGTTAAAGTCTCTGCTTTTGGAGTTATCAAAAGCAAGCTTTACTTAGAAATGTCTCCACTGATGTTGAAAAAAAAACTGGCAGAGGCTCAGGCCCGCCGATGCCGTCTCGGACAGTTCAAAGAAGAATAACCCGAACCTATTTATTAAATTCACTTTTAATCAAGTCAATTGCGAGATTTCACAAAAAAACTACATACCTCTGCAAAAAAATATTGTTTGGTGTTTATTCCCTTCAAATTTCCATCTATTCCAAGGATTCACATTCTTGGAGTATTAGTTCCAAAATGCTCTATATTTGTATATATGTATATACTTTACATTAGCAAATTTTCAATATAGCTTTAATAATTTTTTTTTCCAATTACCATTTATTCAAGTTAAGAAAACTCTCGAATCTTTTTTTTTTCTCGTTTTTTGAATATCAAAAATTCTAAAAGAAATGGCTTGAAATTTGAATATGAAATTTTCATTGGCCGTTTACTCTGTAATCCTTTTCGTGTTGCAATTAAGTTTTACTGTGACCATCAAATCCTACCAAGGTCAACCCCAGTCTTCACTTATATCTATGTAAATAGTTACCTCTACATCTGAGCGAGATAACTATTTCAATCTATATCTATCAAAAATAATAGATAGCATCTCCTATCCTTATCATTAAATTGCAATTACCCCCTGGCCCATATACTTAAAATCTAACTTACATACCTATGTACATATTGCACTAATAATGATGTTTTCCATCATACGTTGAATAAACATAAACTTCATACATATTACAAACAAAACTACCTAACTTCCTCACATTTAAAAAGTCTACACAAAAATAATAACATTTCATTTAAATTCACCACACCTGGCAGTGCTACAATTCATTTTGACTTGACTTCTCAAACTCAACGAAATTCTTTTAGTTTACCTGACCCCCTTTCCTTCAGGTGCGAGGAAGAAAGATATCTACTTTCGCATGCGCACCTGAAGAGGTAAACATTACATTCAAACATTAAATTAGAACTGTCAAAAAAAAAAAAAGAAAACGTAAACAAGAAACAACGAGGAATGCTGTAGATCAAGCATGTCAAACTCGCGGCCCGCGGGCCGCATGCGGCCCACGACAAATAACTTTGCGGCCCAGCCCCCATTGTTGATTTTGAACTTAAGTTTAAAAATTGCATTTTGAGATTTTAGGTTTTCACGCACATTAAATTTTTCCAAAAGAAAAAATACCATCCATCATACATAAAGCAAACCAGGGAGTGCCATGAAATTGTTTTCAATTTCTCCATTCCAACCCTATCCACACAAAAAAGAGATGGTGACATTTCTTTGTATACGTATACCCACTAGGTCACGTTTTGGTGTAAAGCTCTGTGGGTTAATTAGTTTATCTTTGGCGGACTGGCTTATAGTGTTCTAAAGTGATTTAAAGTGGTTCGGTATGTCTTTCTCAAAACCAAGTGGCAGTAAATCCTTGCAAGCTAGCAAGCGAAACATTTGTGAAGAACATCGAATTTTCCAAGAAAAGTGGGAACTAGAATATTTTTGTTTTGAAGTAAATAATAAAATAATTTGTTTAATTTGTAATAATCATATACCTATGTGTTCCAAAGCTATACAACATTAAGCGTCACTATGAACAACATAAATCTAAATATGACAGCTACGAGGGAATTATAAGACAACAAAAATTGAAAGAGTTTAAGCTAGAACTGAAAAAACAACAGCTATTGTTTTCTAAGGTTTTTCAAGAAAGTGAAGGGGCGGTACATGCAAGCTACGTTTTGTCGGGGTTGATAGCCAAACAGTCGAAACCTTTTACCGAAGGTGATTTCATCAAAGACTGTTTGATTAAAGCTGCAGAAATAGTTTGTCCTGAAAGTGTGAAGGCTTTTCAAAAAATCTCTTTGTCTCGAAATACTGTTGCGGAAAGAGTTACTGATTTGGCTGGCAATTAAGGTGATCAGTTCAGGGAAAAGTCAACAAGTTTTGAAGCCTATTTCATTGCCTGCGATGAAAGTACGGACATTGGAAGAACAGCTTAGTTAGCTGTATTTCTACGTGCTTGCGACAAGAATTTCAATATTTTTGAGGAATTATTAGAACTAGTACCGATGCGTGGCACTACGACAGGGCAAAACATTTTTAATTGTGTTCATGAACTTTTACAAACATACAATCTACCTCTGTCCAAAATGATTTCTGTTGCAACAGATGGAGCACCTTCAATGACCGGCAAAAACAACGGTTTTGTAGCAATACTATAAAAGAAAAAAAACGAAACTTATGACGGATCAAACATTCATCACATACATTGTATAATCCATCAAGAGATTTTATGTACAAAAGTAATAAATATGGAACATGTGTTGAAACCTGTAAAAAAAATTATAAACTTTATAAGATCTCGTGGCTTGAATCAGCGTCAGTTCTCTGATTTGTTAAGTGAATTAGGAAGCGAATATTCCGGATTAACCTACTATACCGAGGTACGTTGGCTATCTTGCTCTAAGGTTCTCAAACGATTCTGGGACTTGAAAGAAGAAATATGTCAATTTTTGATAACTAAAAACTAAGACACGAGCATGTTTCGTGATCTAGTATGGTTACAGGATTTGTTTTTCATGATAGATATAACAAAACATTTATCCGACTTAAATTTAAAACTACAAGGAAAAGAACACATTATTACAAATATGTATGACCAAGTTAAAGCATTCAAATGCAAGCTAACTCTTTGGGAAAATCAGTTGAGAAACGATGATGTAACGCACTTTCCTACTAGTCCAGGAAAAATAGCTTTTTGCAAGGAAAAAATTAGATCCCGGCTGAAAATTGACACGATCATTGGTAATGGGGCTCTTAATATAATGAGAGAGTTCCTCACCGATCCGATGACCGCTACGTAAGTTATTCAAGGTCAAAAGTCATGAAAATGGGTTTTTTCAAATTTACTCAAAAACTGTTAGTTTTAGAGAAAAAATTTGTTCTACAAACATGTTGCTGAAGCAATTTCCAACAAAAATGGTTATCATAATTTTGTCCCTAGCGTGTACCGTTAAAAAGTTATAGCACTTTAAAGAATCGTAAGTATCGCCCTATTTCGCATTTTCTCCCACATTACTGATAATTACTTAAAACCAGTTTGTTTTAGAGAAAAATTTTGTAGAACAAACTTGTAGATGAAGAATTTCTTCACAAAAATGGTTTTAGTATCTTGTTCGTAGCATGTACCGTTAAAAAGTTATAGTATTTTAATGAATACACGGACCATAAAATTAATTTTATTTTTGGGGCCCAAATATTTGTAACCAGTCACAAAATTTGATGAACAAATTTAACCCAAAACCGGTATTTTTTGGTAATCAGTTTAAATAATCTTTTGGTAATGCACGCACGTGTTCTTTTTAGCATTATTTAAAACTTGATTCGGAAATATAAAAAAAAAAACAGGTAAAATGGATGAACATTGTTTTATTTGCAGTGATTCGTTTTAATTGTTGACCGTGGAATCAAAACGTTAATTGAGTCGAGTATTGAAAGAGGTGATAACAAAGTAGATTTTTTGAAAGACAGAACCTCTGTTATAGTCCATCGTCAGTGTCGTAAAAACTACACCCGAAAATTCAGCATAATTTCATATGGTTTTCATGTCATGACCCTTTCCCTAAACTTTCTCACATTATGTCTATATCGAATGGAATCATCGGTGATGACAGTATCAACTGTTACAGAGCTTATGAAATTGGTCTTATTTCTATGGAGAGTATGAAAAACCTAACATTTGGTAATATTAAATTGAAAAGATCAAACAGAGTAGCTTCCCTTTTAACTGTCAACAGGTCGATAAAAGTGCATGGTGAAAAAGTTGCAATTGATCCTCTGTTACTTTTTCAACGAATAAGCATAACTAAACAATTTGAAGACCAACTGCAGACATTTTTAACATACGAGTTGGCTCCTTATCCATTGTCACTTTTTGATGAGGTTGGTATGCGAAAAAATAAAAATCTTCCCTTTATGAATTGTTAGAGCCAGTTGAAGATAACATCGATTATAATAATGTAACATACATCATCGATGGAGGATTTTTACTGCACCGTGTTTTATGGAATCGAGAGAACACATTTCATGCAATTTTTGATAGCTACATTTACTATGTACAAAAGCATTTTGGCAAAGATGTCACCATTGTTTTCGATGGTTATAAAGATCAAGGTAACAATATAAAAGCTTCAGAGCAGCGTCGTCGGTGTGCTTCAGGTTCGTCATCAGCTGACATTTTGTTCGATGCATCAATGAAAGTCCCAACTTCTCAACAACAATTTCTTGCTAATGCAAACAACAAAAGTCGATTCATTGCTATGTTTTCTGAGAAGTTTAAGGCTGTAAACATCCTAGTGAGGCAAGCCAAAATTGATGCAGATGTTTTAATAATAGAAACAGCCATAGAGAAAGCTGAGAAACGCACGAGTATTGTTGTAGGGGAGGATGTCGACCTACTAGCAATACTGATGGCACGCGCTCCTCAAGACAAAAAGATTTATTTTCGAAAACCAGGTAAAGCTAAAATGGAAAATAAATTATACTGTACTCACAGTTTAGCCGCTTACCCAAAATGTCAAGCCCACATCTTATTTTTGCACGCATTTACCGGTTGTGATTCAACTTCTGCTCTCTACAACAAAGGCAAATTAAAAATTTTCAAGCTTTTCGAAAATAGTGACGATCTGATAAAATGTGCCGAAGTGTTTGCCAGAGCCGATTGTCCTCCAAATATTATTTTTAAAAATGGTATACGTCTACTTCTAGCATCTTACAAAGCACATTCAAAAGAAGATAATAACGATGCATTAAGATATTCTACATTTGTCCGACTGACTAGGCTCAACAAGGCTGTACAATTATATTCCCTTCCTCCAACATCTGCTGCTGCTCAACAACACCTTTTAAGAGTGTACTATCAAGTTCAAGCTTGGTTGGGCATTACGAAATAATGTTTTGGAGCCTATAACCACTCTGCTTCAACCAGCACCTGATGAACTTCTTACAACAATATTTTGTAATTGTAGTAAGGGTTGCGGTTCTAATTGTGGTTGTCGAAAAGCGGGATTAAGTTGTTCTTTAGTTTGTGGTCAATGTCATGGAAAGTCGTGTACAAACTCAGTCCAAATTGATCCATATGCAGAGGACGATAATGACGAATCATTACTTAACATGCCTATGCCAGATGTTAATTCATAATTTAAACTAAATTTTGTTTGCTAAACACAGTGGAATAGGCCTACGGGGGATACCACATAAAAAAAAAAACGCGCCTGTCACTTGACCTCTGAGGTGGTGTGGAAGAAATTGCAAAATAGGGCTACTTTTTGCAATACTTACGGTTCTTTAAATTGCTCTAACTTTTTAACGGTACATGCTACGAACAAGATACCAGAACCGTTTTTGTGAAAAAATTCTTCATCTACAAGTTTGTTCTACAAAATTTTTCTCTAAAACAAACTGGTTTTAAGTAATTATCAGTAATGTGGGAGAAAATTATGATAACCATTTTTGTTGGAAATTGCTTCAGCAACATGTTTGTAGAACAAATTTTTTCTCTAAAACTAACAGTTTTTGAGTAAATTTGAAAAAACCCATTTTCATGACTTTTGACCTTGAATAACTTACGTAGTGGTCATCGGATCGGTGAGGAACTCTCTCATTATATTAAGAGCCCCATTACCAATGATCGTGTCAATTTTCAGCCGGGATCTAATTTTTTCCTTTCTTTGGCATTTTTTTGTCTATTTTTCCTGGACTATACATACAGTATATAAATAAACTAAGTTTAGGTGAAACTGCGTCGTATAAAAAATACACAGACAAAATTTTAAGCCTTAGTACTGAATTCGAAAAAAGATTTGCAGATTTTGAGTCTTTGAAGGACAAGCTATGTTTATTTTCTTCTATCTTTTCCATAAATATAGAATCAGTACCGAATTATATGCAAATGGAGGTAATCGAAATCCAGTGTGACTCCGAATTACGATCTAAGTTCAGTGAAGTTGGGATGCCCGAATTCTACAAGTATTTGCCAGTTAGATTTGAGCACACTCGAAACTTGGCATATGAAATCATTTGCATGTTTGGAAGTACCTATCGTTGCGAGCAGTTATTTTCGCTCATGAAGGGGAATAAGTCACCTTTAAGATCCAAAATAACCGATACACACCTTGGGGCTGTTTTGAAAGTTATCAGTGCCAACAAGATTTCCCCACAAGTAGAAAAAATGGTAGCAGAGAAGAGGTGCCAAGTGTCGGGAAGAAAATATTAAGTTACCATTGTTCTTGTTCTTTCTTGTTTTGTTTTTTGAAATAAATATATTTTATTAAAATTATAGTTTATCTTTTTGTTTTTTTTTTAGGGCCACACAAATTTAGATTCTGCTGTTTTGGCCCGTGATAGCCATTGAGTTTGACACGCTTGCTGTAGATTGAACTTGGTGAGTATTAATTGTTAAAATTTAATGGTTTTAATTATCTATGTTTCCAATATTATTACTTAAATTTGTTCTTAAAAATATTGAGAACATTTTTCAGCAATAATACCGGAAACATATCTCATATACAGATCAGACGGTGTATTGGAAAAATTTCTGTGCTTGCACATGAAAATTTCCAAAACACCGAAATCTGCTTTTTTCAAATTTTCTTTTTAGGAATTTGATTAAACTTAACTAATATATTTTCTTTTATTTTTACAGAAATCATGAATGTTGCAGGAGGGCAAGGAAGCCACCCAAAAAAAAAGAAGGAAGGAGGACCTGGATAAAAAAACATGTAGCCTACCGCCACCGCGTATTATCACCGCCGGCGCCGCAGCAAGGAGCTATTGAACCTTAAGGTAGGTCAGGTAGGTTTTTTTCTTTTTGTGCCTACACAACTATAACCCCTTTTTATCCTGCAGGCGCCGTAACAGGCTCGGTGGAAGTGACTGAGTGGTCGGGAGGTCACTTACACCGTAAAAAAAAGGTCCTGCAAGATAAAATATGTTTCCCTTTAATGTATATTATGTCTCCGTAATGTGTGGCCGAGCCCACTACCTGAGATAGTCTCATGCTCTACCGACTGAGTTTTTATTTTATTTGGATGTGAGGAACATTGAGAATTTCACAAAAAAAAACCTACATACATACATAATTATACATAAATAACCAGGTACACTGAAAACAATTAATAGAGATAAATAAATAGTCTAACACCACAAAAGAAAATATATATTAATAAATTAATGAGCTATACTTCAACTAAATAAAATATCACAGATAAGAGAAGATAACTATACTTAAACTAATCAGGTACTATAAACTAAAAGAAAATATCACAGATAGTTGAATGTAAATAACTAACTCTACTTAAACTAAATCAGGTACTTTTGACTTCTCAAAAATATCACAGATAAAGATAAATAAATAAATATACTATATGCTTAAACTAAAGATAAAAATATCACAGGTAAAAATAAGATAAATAAATAAACTATACTTAAACTAGATACAAATATCACAGATAAAATAAGATAAATAAATAACTAAAGCTATTAAACAGATCAACAAACTGTGACTATATATACTTAGTATACACTAACTATACTAACATTTAATACACTAACCTAATATCACAGTTTGTCGAAAGCAACATCATCTGAGTGCGTCACTTTTCAACACATAATTAGATATGTAGGTCTTTTGCGTGAAAGGTTTCTACTTTTTCACCATTGAGGTTACCTACCACGTAGAGGGAATTCCCAACCGGTTTTAAAATAATTGATTTTAGGAACTTTTTCCCTAGTTTTGCGTTATAGTTTTCCGCTTTGTTACTTTGTTTAAAGTTTCTGCGGAAAACTACCTGTCCAGTTTTGTATTGCACATCCCTACTTCTGGTATTATATACTTTCGAACTTTTTTGATGTGCAAGTTTAAAATTTTCGAATATTTTTGCTCTTATCAGTTCTAATCGATCGTCTCTGTTGATTATTTCAACTTTTGATTCTTTAATCAAGTTAAGCTTCCTGAGAAGTTCATAGGACTTTGCATGTTGAATCATATGAGTTCCAAAAATAGCGTAGTAAGGCTCAACACTTATTGCATCGTGCACAACACTTCGCAGTGAAAATGCAACGTTGCTTACGTGTTGATCCCAATGTTTCTGATCACTACCGAGGTAGGATCGAATTTTCGATAGCACGGATTGGTTCACTCTTTCGGAAGCGTTTGCTTGAGGTGAATAAAAAGCAGTGCGAATATGATTAACACCATATCGCTTCAAGAAACTAGTAAACAATTCTGACACAAACTGTTTACCATTGTCAGAGTGCACATACTCTGGTACACCAAAAACATGAAAGACATTTTCTTCGAGGAATTTCACTACCTCAGATGACGTTGCTTTTCGTATTGCTTTTAAAAATACATACTTAGTGAAATGGTCTAATACTATGAAAATATGCGTATTACCCTGTTTTGTTCTTGGATACGGTCCAAGGAAATCAATATATAGGCGTTGGAATGGTCGTTCAGTAATTGTCTGTTGTCCCATCGGCGGCCGAGTCGTTATGTTGACAGACTTACTACTTTTGCAGGTGTCACACGATCGTACCCACTTCTGAACATCGGTTGCCATCCCCGGCCAAAAATATTTTTGCCGTAATTTTGACAAGGTTTTCGAAATGCCACCATGTCCAGACGCAGGCGAATCGTGTGCTGCTATCAACAGCCCTTCACACAACTCTTTAGGAACCCATAGCTTCCATGCTCGGTCGTCTTGTATTGCGTCGCCTGTTCTTATGTCTGTTCGTTTATAAACAAATCCGTCTGATATACAAATATCAGGAAGTCTGTCTTGGTCGCGTTCTATTATTTTCTTTAGCTCAACATATTCCTCAGAAGAGAAATATGGTGAGTTAAAGTCAACTTCTGGTGCTAAATCTTCGGTCGTGATCTCTTCCATATGTATTCTTGAGAGAGTATCAGGGACTACATTTTGGACACCCTTTCTATGCTCGATTACGAAGTCAAAACCTTGGAGCTTAAAACTCCAACGGGCTAAACGTCCTCCAAGGTCTTTTTGAGTCATAAGCCACTTTAGACTTGCGTGATCGGTAATGATAGTAAAGGGTAAACCCTCCACATAAGCCCTGAACTTCTTTACCGATAAAACGGCTGCATAGCATTCAAGTTCAGTCACTGTGTAATTCCGCTGAGCGGAATTCAGCTTCTGAGACATGAATGCTATGGGTCGTTCATTTTTCTCTTCGTCCATCTGAAAGATCACACTCCCTACACCTGAAGTTGAAGCGTCACACTGTATGTAGAAATGTTTTGAAAAGTCTGGATTTGTTAGTATGGGAGCTGTAACTAAACTCTTTTTGAGTAGTTGAAATGCAGTCAGTGCTTCGTCAGTCATTTCAAAAGTCTGTCCTTTCTTCAAGCAATCGGTCATAGGGGCAGCAATAGTGGCATAGTTTGGCATAAATCGCCTATACCACCCCGTCATGCCAAGGAACCTTCGGAGTTGTTTCGGTGTCTTGGGCACTGGAAACTCTTCGACCGCCGATACTTTGTCCTTGTCAGTCCGTATGCAGCCGTCTCCAACAACGTAACCTAAATATTTAATTTCCTTGAAGCAGAACTTACTCTTTTCGACGTTTATCGTCAAGCCAGCTTGACGCAAGCATACGGCAACTTCCTCCAGTACTTGAATATGCGTTTGGAAGTCTGGAGAACAAATCAAAAGGTCATCGAGATAGACAAAGACATTCTGTCGAAGACGACCAGGAATGACTTTGTCCATAAGCTTAGACATTCTCTGGGCAGCGTTACACAACCCAAACGGCATAACCGTGAATTGATATAACGGTCGACCAGGGACTGTAAAAGCCGTCTTCTCTCTTGATTTCTCCTCCAGAGGGATCTGCCAAAACGCATCCTTCAAGTCGATACTGGAGATATATTTAGTATCCTGAAGTCTGCTTATTATCCCCTCAATATGAGGAAGAGGATAAGCAAACTTCTTCGTCCTAGCATTAACCTTCCGTGAATCTAGGCACAGTCTACTTTTGCCACCTTTTCTCACTAAAACTACTGGAGAACTCCAAGCACTGTTACTCTCCTCTATTACACCCAGCGCCAACATTCTGTCGAGTTCTTCGTACAAGAGCTTCTGTACGACTGGCGAAACTGGGTAGTGCCTTTGCTTAATGGGAATTTGCTCGTCATCCACTTCAATTATGTGCTCTTCTAGGCTTGTCTTACCCAGCCCAAGTGTAGCAAAGGAGGGAAACAGTAACTTGATTCTCTCCAGCTGTTGTGCTTCCGCTAGAGAAAGGTCGCGAAAAGCAGGCTGTTCTTTTGATGACGGAGGTACGGCAATCTCGCTGACGATATTGGGAGCTATCTTAAACCTGCTCCAAAAATCTACACCCAGATATAGAGGTTGTTGAAGACTAGGGACAACGAAAATTTCCAATTCATGGGATTTGCCACCCCACGAGACAATTGATTTGAACCTACCTTCTATCTTTTGATGGTTCCCATCTGCAGTCTTAATCTCATTATTCATTTTCGTTAGCTGAATCTTATTCCTATTAACAAAATCTATTGCATTTTTCCCTAAACACGAAACTGACGCTCCACTATCCAACAAACCTAACAATTCTACACCCCCCAATTGCACTTTAACATACGGCCTGTTGTCATCCGAAATCGTCAGAATTGAAGATTCAATCTGATTCTTTCTTCGTCTAAATATTGCACATTTTTCCCTTAGCCTTGATATTTTCAAATAACTCCTACTCTTTATTCTTACAGAAGCAAGTTCCTCACCAAAAATCCTTTTACGAGCTTCATCGTATTCTACCATTCTTTGATGTAGACTTTTTACTGGCGGTTTGTTTGGATTATTGTTAGTATTTATTTCTTTATCAGTCTTCTGTTCTCTAACTAAAATTCTTACTCCTTTAGGTTCGGATTCTGGTTTTGTCTCCGATCCTCCGGGACAGACTTCGTTGTCGGCGGTTGCCTCCCGGATGCACTGCCGACCTTCAAGTTTTCCTGACAGGCCGCACACCGGAAGGAGATGTTGCCCTGTCCACAACAAAAACAAGTTAACGTATGAAACGTTGAAGGGCAAACACCTGGACCTTGCCGAGTCTCTCCCGAAAGATCCGTACTCTTTCCCTGGTCAGTGTAAGTTTTGTATCGTTTGTCATATGTCCTTCTCTCTAGTCTATTTTGTCCTATTGCCTCAACCCCTAAATCACCCTCAAACTCACTATCAAAACTATTTCTATTATGAGATATCCCCTCACTATTTAGCTCCACCTCATGAACAAACCTTTTCATTTTTAAATCTCTTCCGGCTAAATGTTCCTCTGCTCTTCTGCATTGCTCTCTAAGATCTCTAATATTTTCGATTGAGCAGCCGAAAATCAAAGTTGCAACCCTATCTTTAATGTTTGCCCTTACCATTGACACTAAGTCAATTTCGTTTGGCCTTGATTGCATCTGCAGAGTTAAGCCCCTGATATCTGCATAAAACTCATCGAATGTCTCATGGGGCAACTGTTTCCGATCCATTATGGACCGCAGGATTTCATGGTCACGCTTGCCATTTTTAAACTGACGAATCAGTTCGGTTTTGAGATCGAAGTAGTTAAGCATGTAATCGCCCTGGTTCTCCTCCAGAAACTGCCAAAACCACAATTCAGCGGAACCCGAGACAAGGTGATGGAATTCTGCGAACAGCTGCTTATCACTCAGTCCGCTCTTCTTTTGTAAGGTTTCCACTCGAAAGAGAAAACTCTCAACCGACAAACCCTTCGACGATCCATCGAATTTGATCCCCCATTTATGAACATCAACCCTACGATTGATGTTCACAAATGAGGACTGATTCGACGGATGTGGCAAAGGTTGAGTCGGCTGAACCACTTCCGAGTGGAAAGTCCGTCTAGTCGTTGGGTTGTAGTTTATGTCATGTACAGTATTTTGTCTGTAAGTTGGTTCGTACATATTTTCTTGTCTGTATGTAGTGTTTTGTTTTATCGTATTGTTAAAGTTTTGTTGGTACGAACCGTCCGTAGCGTCTTGTGTAAAAGTTGTACTTTGTCTTGGTTGTGGTTTGAATGTAGTGCTTCGTTCAAATGTTAAGTCTTGTCGTGGGTCGTGTTTGACTTTAATGTTTTGTCTTGTTGTATTGTTAATGTCTTGTTGAGAGTGTGGGTTGTAAAAGTTGTTTTGTTGAAAAGTTGAGTCTTGTCCGATGTCTCGTTTAAATGTATTGTCTCCGTGACTTGCCATAGAGAGTTCCAAAGTATTTAGCTTGGAATGTACTGCTTGCATATTTTTGTCGACAAGCTTCATGACATCGGTTAAACCCTCTGCCAGTTTTTTTTTCAACATCAGTGGAGACATTTCTAAGTAAAGCTTGCTTTTGATAACTCCAAAAGCAGAGACTTTAACAGCGCAGATTCAAAAAGTGTCCTCGATTTTTTTATACATACTGCAGTATATATATATACAAATCCCGAGAGGATATATTTAAATTTTATTTTGATCTGTGTTAAAGAGTTGCTTCGCTGAGCCCAATGGAAGGAAAACTGTACTAAAAAGAAAAAAAGTGAAATTCAAAATAACTGAAACATAATTTTTTTTGTGGTGTAAAGAATTAAGTTCTCCATTTTCCTCAAGCTCAATTTTTTTTTATTTAGTAATTTTTTTGGTGTTATTTGGAAAAGTGAAAGTGTATTGGAGCTGATTTTAATAATCTTAATCATATACAACAAAAATTACAACAAAACCAGTTCTTCGTAGTGCTGCCGGCAGGACACCGAGGGACCAGGAAAAGCAGTAAGTCCTAGGTATTGAGACCTAAAAGGTCATTTAAATAAATTATTAAACTCGGTAAAAATACCACTACTTTTCCAACAAGATTAGCTTAGTTTTTTTTTATTTTTTTTTTACAATTTATTTTTATTTTTTTTTTATTAGATTTAAGATTTTGAAATTTTAGTTATAATAGTTTTCTTATTAGAGCTGGAGAGCTCAATTTTTTTAATGGAATTTTTAAATATAATTTATAAAGTTGTTTGAAATTTTGTTTTGTTATGAATTGCTAAACTTTTCAGCTAAGGGTGTGTGGAGGCGGACAAAGCCGTCCTGATGTAGTTTCCGGTAGTATGACATGACCAACTGACTGTACGCTACAGACAGTTTGTGACTGGTTGGTCATTTTAGGGGTTATTTCCGAACATCGGCCATGAAAATAACATCAGGAAGTATCTTTCAGATACTAGGGTGGGTTGGCCAGGCCTTCGTCAATACCATCAGACGAGCGCTTGGAATTTGGTAGTATGGTACCTGGAGGGAGATAAAAAAGTAAAGTGCTTTAGTTTTAGGGTTTAGATAAAGGTAGATTTAAGAGATTATATAAGTTCAAATTCGTACCAACGAATTTGACTTTGGTGGAGGTGGTTTTATTTCATTTTTTTTTACTATCTTTGGTGATGGGTTTCATATTATTATCATTTTTGGTGGTGGAATTTCATTTTTTTTATTATTTTGAATTTTAGGTAGGTTTAGTTAGGTTAGTTTGATTTTAAAAAGCACTGTACTTACATGTTCCTTCAGGTAGCGTCAAAGTCCTTCGATTTGTGGTAACGTTTCAAACCTTTTAGAGTAGAGTCATTCCTTTTCCAAACTCCTCTTCCTTTCCTTTAACTTTCTTCTTTTTCTGGCACGATGATTTTGATTGTCGAGCAGGAGGGATAAACGGAAGCGGCAAAGAACCACCCCCATTTCCGTCGAGCATAGCCGTGCAACGACAAGCGTGCCGCCGCCCTTCTACTTTCCCAAAGTAAGTCCCCCGTGGAACCCTGACTCGCAACACATTTGAATTTAAACGTTTGCAATTACCGATTCGTCTTGCGTTCGCTATAACAATTAACAAATCACAAGGACAGTCTTTACAAGTATGTGGTATACATTAAGTGTTTCCAATTTTTTCTCACGGACAACTTTATGTTGGATGTTCGCGAGTTTGTAAACCATCCTTATTGTTTATTTATGCTTTAAATGCGAAAAGAAAAAACGATGTTGCTCTTGAGTAATGTAAATGGTTCATTTAAAAAATTGTTAAAATAATTAATTAATTATATAAGAAAACTAATTGTATTCAATTAAAAGCTGCATGATATACAACATTTTCTTTTCTGATCCGGAGCGTAATTAAAGAGTGATGATAGTTTCCCAACTCGGGAACATGCCACATATAATAGCTGACGGCAAATCGGTTTAAGTGAAGGAAATTCACGGAATTCGACATTCTTCTCCTTTGAAATGCCCTTTTAAAATCCTTGCCACTATCAAATTGTTCATAAGCTTCGTCACAATCAGTTGGGTTCTATTGCGCAGCTTAGGAGCATGCAGATTTCGAAGGAGGCATGCCAGCCAAATCCAAAGAATACTCGCATATTCACACTCAATGGAATGATTTTCTCATACCTCCATAAATATGATGGCTTGAGACATGAGTTTAATTCAGCCGCCGCTGTTGGTTTCAGAATCACGGGAAGTGTTTGTTTTGGAAATCACCCGCCAACTGTATCATCACGCAACCAGAGCGACGATTATTGTTGCGCAAATGATTTTTTTAAATTGTATTTCATTTAATCCGTATGAAAATAAGATTTGTCTAGCCGAGCGAAGCCGGGTGGGTCAGCTAGTAGGGTATAAAAATAAAAAGATTTAAACGCGCACCGACACGGCGACACAGACACGATAATTAACTATTTGTTTACCAGTGTTGGCCCAAAATTAATCTGATTAACGATTGAAAATTAATGATTAAAAATCATAATCAAACAATTTGATTAAGATTAATTAATCATACTCAAATTTAAAATGATTAGAATTATAAATCTTAATCATTAATCGTTAATTTGATTATTCGATTAAGTATTAACTTTGCCTAAATAAAATGTACCTATAATAAAAAAATTTGTGTGGCTTTATGAAACCACGATGCCAGTGATACTTTTTTCGGAAAATTATTCGATTTAGGGTATTCAAATCACGCTTTTTGTCTTAAACTAACAGTCTCGGCAGATAGGGCGATGGTAACTAGATACAATTAAATTTAATCAATTAATGATTAGTGATTAATGATTAACACCAGTAATCATGATTAAAATTACTTTTTTAATCATGATTAATTTAATCTGATTACTTTTTTAATCATGATTAATTTAATCTGTAATTAATTGATTAAAAAATTAATTGATTAATGCCAACATTGTTGTTTACTAACCCACAACTCAATCTACCACGAAGAACACGAAAGGGAATGCGAAAAAAAAGTGTAACAACAGCTAGATCAGAATAGCTGTCACCACGGTTGCTCAGCTGGGGTGGGTTCGGTGGAAGAATTTTGTATTTCCTTCTATAAACTTGATTGATTTCGCAATAAAAATAGTTTATCAAAAGGAAGGAAGTAGGGTGCAAAAAAAAAAAAAAAAAAAAAAAAACTCGTATGCACGTTATATTTAAATATATACCTATTTTAGAATTTCAAATATATATTTATATTCACAATCTGACACAACCTAATTATCTTATTTTGGTTATAACTCCTTCCTAGTATCTCCTTTTCAACTCCTCATGTCTCTAATCCTGAATCTCGTATCTCCCAAAAATCCTCGATCCAAAATAAAAGTAAAAAATAGATGTCTCCTCGATTTTTTTTTCTTCTCAAAATTCCTCGATCTCTTTTTCACAAAAATTAAGTTTTCGCTTTTAAGGCTCTCACAAGAGTGCCTTCCAAGCTAATTTGTATCATCAACTTTCTTCCCTCGTCCATTCCAATCATTCACTGATACATACAACGATACAACACAACCATTCGTTTCGAGATCATCGGTCACGGTTTTCTGGAAGCATGATGCTCTCCTAGAAAACAACCGTGGTGGGATCTAAAGACGGACCAATAAGATACAGACCGCCAACTCACTGTATGGTCTCTCTTTTTGCCTACAAGCTAAAATTCAGCTGATATGCCATTTATTTTGAGAGTGTGGCGCTCTCCCTTGCTTTTAAAACCCATTTAGCAAACACACCTACAAAATAAATGGCATACGCAGGTAAAGTTGTCATTACAAAATGCACAGAGAGAGTTGTACACGTATTCATAGACAGGAAAAAATATTTCGAGGGTGTTTCAGGCAAGAGGAGTACGAGTTGGCGGTCTGTATATTGGTCTGTGGATCTAACGAAACATACTCACACGCACACAAACACGGTTTCAACAAGTTGTTGGATGTGTTTCCAAAACTTACCCTCACGCACACAAACAACGTTTCGACAAGTTGTTAGATGTGTTTCCAAAACATGTCGAAACATTATGGACGAGTTCAGACTCTTTTCCAACTAAAACTATTTTCGAGAAAAATTGAAAAGAAATAAAATTGAGGAGAAGTCTGCACTAGGCTTTTTCCTATTACTCTACAACTATCGCGCGGGATTCAAAACGTGAATTATTTAACAAACTATTTTCGGAGATACAGAGAGGAGCGTTACTTTAAAGTCATTTTCAAAATTCTACAATATTAATCTAATCACGTTAAAAGCCCATTTTGTACATAAAACAAATTTAAAATTACGTTAAGTTAAAACGAAAAGATATTAAAAATAAAAGATAATTATAAGAAGTTGTTGTTGATCATTTGATGTAAGTAAGAGTCCACCTGACTCGTTACTTCTTCGGCTCATCCGACGGCTCTCTTCTCGTTTTATTACGTCGTACTCGAACACCTGCTTTTGTTGCTTTTGCAAAATAAGGCTAGGTAGGTACACCACTGGTTGATGAGACCATGGTTGCCCTCAACTTCGCCAATATTTTGCAGCCACAACGAGAAAAGAAGAAAAGGAGAAAAGAATGACCGAAAGGAAGTTTTTGTTGCGGTAAAATTTGCCGTAAAAAATTATGTAACGGATTTTATTTTAATAACTTTTAAGCGATTTCAATTTTTGTTTGTTAATTTAAAAAAAAGATATAAAATTTGAACATACATAAAACAAAAAGACATTAGATTTTAGTAACAAACGCATTAAATTTATTTTTTTTGCGTCTGAAATAAAATTTTAAGAATTTAACACAGGGCTGTTATTTGTCAAGTCTATTTGGCAGTTCAAAATGTTTTTGGATTTGTCTTTATTTATTTCAAAGACCTCGTATTTGTCAAATTCTCGGCCAAATGGAAGTGTATGAAGCAGGGTGACATCATTGAGGGAACATCCATGACCCGCGTCCTGATGTGTTGGGACAGACCAGAAGAAGGATCGTTATGGGTTGATCCTTTTAAATGTTCCATGATTCTTTTTCCCAGTGGTCTAGAAGTTTTTCCGATGTAGATTCCACTGCAGTCCTTACATGAAACTTTATAAACTCCACTTTTTTTGACTTATGTCGACTATTTGTTTAATTTTGTTGTTGAATAAAGTCTTTTTATGGTGAAATTGTTGAAAAACGCAGGTTTGATATGGGCTTCTAAGAGAGTCTTCGGCCATTTTTCGGAAACTCCAGCACATATGGAATCCTATGCCAATGTCCATCATTTGTATATCTAAAGGAAAGATGGATTGTTATATTTTATAAAATGGGCTTTAGGTCCATGGATGGATTGAGATTTTGTTCGTAAAAGACGGTGGATAATTCTGGGATCATGTCCATTATTGGTCGCAATGTTTTTAATTAAGTTCTTTTTTGAAATTGGTTTGACTGAGGGGAACTTTATGAAGGCGGTCTAACATTGTATGTAATGCTGTCATTTTAATATTTATTGGGTGGGCTGAGGACATACGAATAACGGTATCGGTTGATGTCCTCTTTCTATAGATATCAAAAACTAATTTCCTTGAAGATATTGAAACCTTCAAATCCAAAAGTTTAAGTGATTCAGGACCAATCCCGATGGTAAAAACCAATTTTGGGTCCAATTTATTAAGAACATTCACGAGGAAGGTCCAAAGATTTCGATGTGTTCCACTCCAGACACAGAATATGTTATCTACCTACACATCTTCCCTATACAAAAATATATTTTGCGAAATTGGATTTTTCGAAGCAAAAAGTCGTTTTTCAAGGTCATTCATGAAGAAATCAGCAGCAAATGGCGAAAAAGAAGATCCCATGGCAAGACCTGAAGTTTGTTTGTAAAACTTCCCATCAAATTCAAAGTAGTTTTGACCAATGCAAACCGATAAAAGTTTATGAAGTTGGTGACACTTCAGTTCCTCTTTTATATTTTCAGCAGTGTTGTTCCTCTACACGTCGACTTTGATTGTCTACCTTTCTACGTAGACAATGTCGACAATGTAGACAATGTCAACAATGTAGACAATGAAGACATTCCATTCCAATCTGTCATTCTTGATTGTTCTGTCGCATGGTTTATTTCGAATTAGAAAAGGTGCGTGTTTGATTTTAATTGAATATCTAATAATTCAGTCCTTTGTTGTTGAAATATGTTTTGATGACCTGGATTTATTTAAATAAAATCTAACAACAAATCTTGATCCAGTCTGCACTTTAATAAACAGGTGTCAAGCGGTTGACTGTTCCGTTTGTTGATTAAAGATTGGAATTATTTTAATAGAAAAATCAACATTTTTAAGATTCTTTATGAAAAAGATATTAAAAAACCAATTTTTTTTGGAATATGGCCTCTATAAAACATCCAAATTTGTCAAATTGGTCAAACAAAAATTTATTCTTACTCCAGCCTCTTCCGCTCAAATCGAAAGAGTTTTTTCAAGTATACCAAGAAATCGCTTGACTTTTGAACGATCTTTATTATTCAGTGGGAATTGAGGATAATCAATACAATTGTTTTGATGAAGACGTCGAAGACGAGTATGAATAAGACTGTTTAAGCAAAACATAAACACATTCATTTTCACACGTGCAAATTCAGACCTAGGAAATATATTCAATTATGTAATGCGGAACTTGCAAGCGATGAGCTTGCAAGTCTTGCAAATAACGAAACACAGGTGTACATAGACTAAGCTAAGAAATTTAAATATAAAAGAAAAGAAAATTATAATAAAGTCACTTATAAACATACAGTCCATTAGAATACTTATTTGAGCTTTCACATTGGTCCTTCGAGCCGTCGATTTGAACCAGCAAAAATCTCATTAATAGAACCATCCGAGTTCATCACTACATCCAGAAGACATCCGTAAGCACCAAAAGCTTACCACTTCACCCAGAAGACAACTGTAAGCATCCCAAGCTTACCCAGAAGATAACTGTAAGTATCCCAAGCTTACCACTACATCCAGAAGACAACTGTAAGCATCCCAAGCTTACCACTACACCCAGAAGGCATCCGTAAGCACCAAAAGCTTACTACTTCACCCAGAAGACAACTATAAGCATCACAAGCTTACCACTTCATCCAGAAGACTTCTATCAAGCATACCAAGCTTATCAAAGTGTACGAAGCAAGCACAGTTCATCAAGGAGACATAAGCATGGAGGATTTGACAAAACGCCAAGAAGAAATTGGCCAGGCTATAGCCAAACTTCTTGACCAAATAGGGAAAGAGCCCATACCCAGAAGAACGGAAGAATTCATAAAAAAAAAAGAAGAAGAAACTAACGATCTGTTTGATGAATTCAATATAATCCACGAGGAAATATTAAATATGAAGCAACCTGACCATGACTATATTAAAAAGAAATACTTCGCTCAGGTTGAGCAAATACAACAAAAAATCGAAACAAAAATTGAATGCGTATATTATCGCATTACAAAAACAAGTGCCGCCACCGACGATAGAAAAGGGGTCAGATGACAACATAAAAAAGAGTACATTTACGCTGCCTACTGACACCGAACATAAAGAAATAATGTCAGCACAATTCAATAAAGACACCCATTGGAAGCGTGCCAAATTTCGGTTGACATCATTAATTAAACAGCTACAACTCATAAAACTGAATGAAATAAAGTGCACGACTGGGTCGTACGAACTTGCTCTAATGTGGTAAAATGGTCTTCGGTGCATGAGGTTTTGGGAAAAAAGCGTTGAAAAAATAATATGAAATTTTATAAATCACTTAAAAATCAATACCTAAAACGTTTTTTGGAGAAAATGAAGTAAGCCATCAGGTTTCTTTTACGTTTTTGAATGTTTACGAAAAAATTTTTCAAAATCGTTCGACCAGTTTTTTCAAAAAACAGTTTTTTTTGAAAAACTTTTCGAAAATATATTCCAAATTTTGTTTGAGTATGCCAACTTCTTGCACTTTGTAGTTTTTATCAGAAAAAGAAAATTAAAAAAATATGTATTAAACCGTTTTTGGAAAAAACAAAAAATAAAAAAAATTTTTGAAACTTTTTTAAAAAAACTCAAAAAAATTTTTTTTGAAAAATTTAAGAATTTTTATTATTTCTTTTATAAAAGGGCTTCTACATTAAAAATTTCATCGAAATCCGTCAAGTGGTTTCCGAGAAAATCGGATTTCAAAAAAGCGGTCCTATGGGAGGTACCGTTATAAGACTTTTCCTAAAAAATCTACTCCAACCAAAACATAAAGCTTGCACATAAAACACTATTCAGAAAGTTTTATTAAAATCGTAGGAGCCGTTTTTGAGAAAAATTAATTTTTCTTTAAAAATCGTATGGCAGGTACCGTTAGTTTTGGAGCTAGAATGCTAATTCCAAAAACCCCTCTGTAGGACGTCATAATAATACTATCTACCAAGTTTGAAGCAAATCGGTCCAGCCGTTTAGGCTGTAGGTGCCGATACAGACGGACGGACAGACAGACAGACAGACAGACAGACAGACAGACAGACAGACAGACAGACAGACAGACAGAATTGTCGGACCCACTTTTTTAGGCTTCTCTATCATCGTAATGTTATGTTTGATTGTCAAAAAAATTTTTTTTTTTTTTACGATTGCATAACTTGCCTTATAGTACCTATAATCGCAAGTAAAAATGAGTAACGCCAGTTTGGAATTTCAAACAAAAAAAATTAATGATGAATGGCGAAAATTAGAAGAAGCATATGAAGAAATCATGATGACTTATGACGAATGCAGCGAAACGAAGGAATTGTCAGCCCAGGTGGAGAATATAAGAAATATACACTGAAAAGATTATAGCCATGCAAGAAAAAAAAACGGATATGGCGGAACATGATATTCGACTTCAAATCCCAATATTTGAAGGAAGGTTTAATACATGGGTGGAGTTCCACGACTTATTCGACCAATTGATAAACAAAAGTCAAAAATTGGCGGATGTAGAGAAAATGCAGTACCTAAAGAGCCATCTGAAGGGAGAAGCTGCAAAACTACTGACGCACTTGGAGGTCAGTAGCAGTAATTATAAAATTGCATGGGAGATAATAAATGAAAGGTATGCCAACAAAAGAAAATTGGTATACTCATATCTCCACACGTTGCTTAGTCAACAAAAACTTGAAGCAGAATCAAGTTCTTCAATAAAAAGATTGCATGATACAACTAAAGAATGTCTTTATGGTATAACAAATATTGGCTTCGATACTTCCTCCTGGGATCCGATAATTATATATAATATAACACAAAAATTAGATATTGAGTCCCTCAGGCTTTATGAACAGTCGCTTCCCAACACGAAAGAGATACCATCTTTACAACAGGTATACGACTTTCTTACTAATCGGTTTGAATCATTAGAAGCATTGGGTGACAAGAAACGAGAACCTCATTCACCCCATAAAAATCAACCAAGACACATAGCCCGAAACTACCTTAGTAAAATTGAAACTCAATGCAGATATTGCAGAAAAAGTTCTCATAACATCTATAAATGTAACGAGTTCCTCGCACTTAATCCGAATCAGAAGCTGGAAGCCGTGAAACGCCAACAACTTTGCCGCAATTGTCTGAACCACACAATGAGTGAAGGTTGCCAAAGCCGAAGAACCTGCAGTCTATGTAAGGGCTTCCATCATACCTTACTACACAATGATGCCCTAACTAGAAATCCAAGGAGAACAAACATTCAAACGGCAATAGCAGAATACAACAAGGAAATTCTTTTAGCAACTGCTATGATAAAGGTTACTACATACAATGCTAAGACCGAAATTTTACGAGCACTTATTGATACTGGAGCTCAAGCATCATTTATAACGGAGGAAGCTGCTCAGACTTTATCCGTCCCAAAATCTAAGACTTTCATCAAAGTATCGGGTCTTGGAGCATCATCAGCTGGGACATCACTTGGAAAAGTCCATATTCAAGTGCAACCCAGATTTTCATCAACATTCAAGATTAACATGGATGCATATGTTCTTCCAAAACTTACAAACAAATTACCCAATACATATTTCAAATTCTCAATGTATGAAGACTACCTACTTGCTGACCAAACGTTTAATCAACCTGGACCAATCGATGTCATCGTTGGCGCTGACGTGTACCCATCTATAATCTGCGATGGCATCAGAAAATCTAAGCATGGAATTTTAGCTCAGAATACAGAACTTGGCTGGATCATTTCAGGGAAGATACCAGTCTCTAAAGATCCTATACAAATCATAACTATGATATCAACAGTTGAATTAAGTAATTTAAGCAATCAACTTAAACGATTTTGGGAAATAGAGGAAACTCCATACCAAGAAGAAACAATGAATGAAGATGATGAATGCGAAAAACAGTTCAGAGAAAACCATTGCCGAAACAACGATGGAACATACACAGTAAGAATTCCATTCAAAACAAACAAACGTACTTTGGGTGATTCAAAAAAGAGAGCGATAGCTAGACTTTTACAAATGGAAAAAAAGTTTAAGCAAAATAACAAACTTGGGGAAGAGTACCGAAAATTTATGGGAGAATACTTAACTCTTGGACATATGAAGCCGATAGATCAAATCACACAATCTACAGATGGGATATACTACATGCCACACCAAGCAGTAATAAAAGCAGACAGCACTACTACAAAACTTCGTGTCGTATTTGATGCTTCATCCAAAACAGACAATGGAATAAGCCTGAACGACAACATGCTTACTGGACCTAGGCTACAAGCTGATCTAGCAACGATTCTCCTACGCTGGCGAAAATATAGATACGTCTTCACAGCAGACATTGAAAAGATGTATAGACAAATTAAAATAAATGATCAAGACATAAATTACCAAAGAATATTATGGAGATTCTCACCAGAAGAAGCTATAAAAGAATATGCCTTAACAACTGTCACATATGGCACATCATCCGCCCCATACCTGGCCATTAAAACAATACGTCAACTAGCAGATGATGAAGCATTAAGATTCCCAAAGGCGTCTAGAATTGTTCATGAGGATTTTCATATGGACGATGTAGTGTCGGGAGCACACACCATTGAAGATGCTATACAGAAAGAACTAATTGAATTAATGGGATCAGGTGGGTTTAACCTCAGGAAATGGACGAGCAACAATCAGCAACTATTGAGGTACATCCCACCAGAGCAAAGGGGGCAGGGAATAATTGAGCTAGTAGAGAATGAAGAAAAGTCATCAACCATAAAAACCCTAGGGATTAATTGGAATCCAGCAACAGATACATTTCATTTCAAGGTCAACTTCAGAAATGATTCAACTAATATAACAAAAAGAAGTATTTTGTCCAAAGCAGCCCAAATATTCGACCCATTAGGATGGATAACTCCTGTTACGTTACGAGCTAAGTTAATCATACAAAAATTATGGAAGGAAAACTTGAATTGGGATGATGAAGTTCCTGAAACACTTGCAACAGAATGGATCAAATACCAGAACGAAGCACCTGCGTTAGAACAAATCCAAATACCAAGATCAATAAACTACTCTAACAAAATTACGGCCATAGAATTACATGGATTTTGTGATGCGTCGGAGCAAGCATATGGAGCCGTGATATATTCAAAGGTAACAACATTACCTGGTGATGTAAACGTCTGCATGTTAACTGGAAAATCGAAAGTAGCACCTGTCAAGTCAAAACTAACGATACCAAGACTTGAACTGTGTGGAGCTGAACTTCTTAGCAACTTGATGTGTCACGTAGCTAAGACTCTCAATATACAAAATTCTGACTTGTATTATTGGACTGACTCAATGATAACTTTAGCCAGAATACAAGGAGCGAATAATAAACTTGATGCATTCGAGAGGAACCGAATCCAGAGAATACAGAGAATAACCAATCAAAATAATTGGAATTATGAAAACAGGAGATAATCCAGCAGATTGTGCATCACGAAGTATAAATGCTTCCGAGTTACCTCAACACAAACTTTGGTGGTATGGACCCTCGTGGTTGAAATCAGACAAAAATCTATGGCCAGTCAAGAAAATAATCAAACAAGCAGAAGAGAAGGAAGACCCGGTTACCCTATTATTGGCAAATGTCTCTAACCATGAGAATCCACTAATTACACAATTCTCGTCAATCAATCAATGTCTACGAGTAATATCACGCTGCAGACGATTCATCAATAACTGCAGAAATAAAGAAATGAAAGCTGATAAAACAAACATAACAGTACAAGAGATGAATGAAACATTGCATATACTACTAAGACAAATTCAAAACACAGAATTTGAAGAAGAAATAAGAAAACTAACTAAAAACAAGCCTATTGACACAAAAAGCAGGTTAATTATGCTGAATCCGTTGATTGAGAACAACGGTCTACTTCGGGTTAGGGGAAGGTTGCAAAACTCAAATCTCCAATATGAAGAGCGACATCCGATCATTCTACCTCACAAGGGCCACTTCACCAAACTCATAATAGAAGATGCTCACATGCGATGCTTACATGGAGGAAACTCTCAGACACTAGCCTATATACGAAGAAAATATTGGATACTTAGTGCTAAAAAGAGAGTAAAGCAAGTATTAAACAAATGTATAACTTGTTGCCGATACAAGCCTACAAATACACAACAAATCATGGGAAACCTGCCAGAGTTTAGTGTTGTTCCCGCGCCACCTTTCACTCACACCGGAATTGATTATGCTGGACCCATTCAGCTCCGAATGTCTAAAGGTCGTGGAACAAAAACGTTTAAAGGCTACATAGCAGTATTTGTTTGCTGTACCACAAAAGCACTTCATCTAGAAGCTGTTAGTGACCTCACAAGTCAATCTTTTTTGGCAGCGTACAAAAGATTTGCGGCAAGACGCGGACATTCTAAACACATTTATAGCGATTGTGGTTCAAACTTCATTGGAGGAAGAAACATTTTAGAAAAAGATCTTCAAGACGCAATAAAGCAATCATCCGTTTACTTGGCAAACAAATTAGCTGAAGATGGAATTCAGTGGCACTTTAATCCACCGGCTGCACCACACATGGGTGGACTATGGGAAGCAGGTGTAAAATCGGTAAAATTTCACTTGAAGAGGATACTCGGAAATTCTATCCTCACATTTGAGGAAATGACAACGACCTTATATCAGATCGAAGCCTGTCTGAATTCAAGACCATTATGTCCATTGAGTAGTGACCCAGCCGATTTAAACGTACTCACACCAGCACACTTTTTAATTGGTAGACCACTGGTTTGCCCACCTCGAGCTGAGTATGACGACATTCCCATTAGCAACCTTAGCCGTTGGAAGCTTGTCAATAAACTAACAGAAGATTTCTGGAAGATGACTTGGTTCTACTAAAAGATGAGAATCTACCTCCAGCAAAATGGAAACTTGCGAGAATAGTTGATGTTCATCCCGGAAAAGATGGTAATACAAGAGTTGTTACCGTACGTATTGGCACAGATTCCTATTTCAAAAGGCCCATAGTTAAGGTTTGTAAGCTGCCTACAGACGAAAGTGTTGAAGACGCGACAATAAACCAACCCCCAGATGACGTACAGGTCAATTGTACGACTGTGAATACAACAAACATAAAGCTAACCCGAAAACGAAGGATCAGACCAGTTTCTTGGTTCAATCAAAAAGAAGTTATTTATGAAGAACAACCTGAGAAGAAAAGAAAAATAACATTATCCGAATACCAAAGCCGACGAAGTATCAGCAGAATGTTTAATAAACCAATGTCAATGCTGTCACTCTGGATGCTTATGATGTGTGGGCTCAAGATGACAGAAGCAACGTTTAACATTACGCATCCGAAATCAGGATTATACATTGAACATATAGGAGAAGCGCAAATAAGACGAGGAACATTTAAGATAGAATTCTCTTACCCACTCAACACTACAAAAGATTCGGAGATCATAAATGGAACTGTTTTGAAAATGATACAAATATGTCAACGAGCAAAATCAAAGGACAAGGAAATACACTGTAGTGAATTCGTTAACCATCTCAAAGACAAACAATCAGTACTGTTGAGAAGCATAAATGTAATTGAATCAGTTCAGAGTAGAAAGAAAAGGGGACTCCTAGGTACCATGCTTCAAAATATTTTTGGTGTCAATGAAGAAGTTTACACCGACATCAATAACCTACGAGACGACCAAATTAAGCTTATGCAAGCGAATCAACACGAAACAAACCTTATGCTGGCAGCAACAGGTGAAATAGAAGATCTTGAAAAACAAACTAAGGATAAATTAAATTCCTTAACTCACAAGCTAAATCAAGCAACTACAGAAATTAACAATATAGAAAACAATTGGTACAAAAATGATCTGAATCGAGTAGATATACACTTACTTGCGGCCTATAATCTAGCCCTGGGAGTGCTGGAAGAATTAGGCAGGCGTTATGATATCTTACTAAAAATATCTTTCAAAAAAGCTGATCTATTTGAAAGTATTACACCAGGAGAATTGATGGTGCTCATTCAGAAAGCCTCTAGACGGCTGCCACAAGACATTAACATAATTCCAAAACCAGAACAAAAGATGGAAGTTCAGCGAAATGAAACGCACATCAGTGCACACTGGTTTCTCCACCTTAGTACTTCCGCGAAGTACAATATTATTAAAGCGACCCCAATACCTCAACAGCGAACAAATAATTCATACATAATACCTGTTATTCAAAAGGCCATAATCGCTTCAAATTATAACAGTCAAACATACTTTGAGCTCTCAGAAAGGGAGTTCAACCAATGCACGCCAGAAGATAAGCACCTGTATTTGTGTTCACCATCAGTAATTAGTAAGATCGATACCAAACCGAACTGCATTATTGATGAAGTATATCACAGGCGAGACAAGAAGAGATGTAACTATGAAACTCTTTCTATTCCAAATATAGCATTTAAGCACGTCTACCAACGAAACACATGGTTGTTTATAGCAAACAGACCAACCTCAGCTGCGGTAATTTGTAATGGCATTCATGAAGACGTCGAACTGAATAACATTGGACTTATTCGAATTGATGATGGATGCACTCTCCGAACTCCCCAAAACATCATCAACTCGGAGCAGGTGGACACGGTTCCAATCAAGGGGACTTATACTCATGAGATGAACATAAGTATCCCTGAACTCAAGGAAACGGAGTTTCATTCAACGCTGTTAACCGAAGAAACCATCCTAAAACCAACAGATCATTTGAGGACACTCATTCAACAACATAAAGTAGTACACATCAAGATACACAAATGGAGAACTATAGGCCACCATGCAGCTACCGGTTCGATAACTTTGACAATCACCATTATATGTCTGGCAATCATATATAAATTTCGAATTCAAACACATCGCAACCACGACCTCAATCCACCGACAACAGTTGTAATCAATCCAACCACGATGACCCACAGACGATTTGAAATATTAAGCCCCCCAGTGACGTCAACCGAACCAGAGGCCCCGCAAAATGTTTAAGCAAAACATAAACACATTCATTTTCACACGTGCAAATTCAGACCTAGGAAATATATTCAATTATGTAATGCGGAACTTGCAAATAACGAAACACAGGTGTACATAGACTAAGCTAAGAAATTTAAATATAAAAGAAAAGAAAATTATAATAAAGTCACTTATAAACATACAGTCCATTAGAATACTTATTTGAGCTTTCTTATTGTATAATTATGAAGTAAGCATTTCCAATAGAAGTGGTTTTTTCTTAATAAATACAAAATGCAGAGTGGAAGACTAAAATAATACAAATTTGTTTTGTTTTCATGATTAAGAAGACAAAAAAAAGTTGGAAAATTGAAACAAAATTGATTGTCTACACTGTCTACATTGACATGTAGACAATGATGAATTGTCTACGTTGAATTGTCTACACGTAGACAATTGTGTAGTCTACATGTTTTTTCTACATGGAACAACACTGATTTTCAGAAACTGAACTTCTGAGTATTTGTTTTAATTTTTGAGTAGAAATTGAAGGAAATACATTTTTTACGTCGAATGATACCAATTCAACTTGGCGTTTGGCGGTAGAACTAAGTCTTTCACTTTATGAATACCTAAACTCGATGGAGTTTTTCAAAGCGTACTCAGGTTTGAAATATAAGATAGTAGGTAAAATACGAGGTATTATCTTACAAAGCTTTTGAGAGTATTGGACAAATACGAGGTCTTTGAAATAAATAAATACAAATCCAAAAACATTTTGAATTGCCAAATAGACTCGACAAATAACAGCCCGCTGTTAAATTCTTAAAATTGTATTCAAGACTAAAATATAAATTTAATGCCATTTTGTTTTATGTATGTTCAAATTTTATATCTCTTTTTTAAATTAACAAACAAAAATTCAAATCGTTTAATGTTATTAAAGTAAAATCTGTTACATAATTGTTGTAATTTTTCTCCATGTACCTACAACTTACATAATAAAGTAAAGAAAAACAAATACCTCATCACGTAAACTTAATCCCTTTGTATTATATGGCTTGGTGCCGTGACATAAAGCCATGGTGTCATGAAGCCATATTTCGAAATATGGCCTTATGACGCATTCAAAAGTGTCATAAGACCATAATAGTTTACGTTATGGCCTTATGTCACTTTGCGCATGAGACCATATTTTCTTGCGTTATAAGACCATATTTCATATGGCCTTATGACGCTTTGACAAAGGGTCATAAGGCCATATGCCGTTTAAAGAATTACTATGAAATTACTGAAAAAAACAAAACAAAGTTTTTTTACCGTTAGAATAATGGATAAACAATTGAGAATGATCTCAGTTATTTAAATTTCGATAGAAAGAAAATAGAATAGCTCCAATTTCGCGTTTTTATTAATTGAATCCTTTTTGGAATATATATTTTTTTAGTTGTTCAAAGATTTATATTTATTTGGAGCTATAACATTTTCTTTTGATCGAAATTTAAATAAAACAAAAATAATAACGCAAAATTCGCGCGAATTTAATAATTCGAGCTAAGATTTTAGATCTAACCTCAATTTTTCTCTAACAGCTCGACTCCTTAAGATACACCTAGTGTCCATATTTTTGTACCAATTTCACTGAAGTTTCATAAGGATGTTTACTCCAAATTATATTTTTCACAATGTCTACGTCGAGAAATATCTATAAAATCGATCCCAACTATTTTCGTAACATCTGTGAATACGATTTACATTGAAAAATTGTAGACTTAGCCTTTCTAAAAAAGCTTTGGAGATTCTAGACTCTCGATTAAAGCAAAGAAATCTTTTAACCCAAGAAACAAGAATTTCGTACTGTCGTAAGAGAGAGACAGAATTCCTTCCATTCTTTTCTGTTGATGATTACTTTGTTTTTTGTTCAGATATTCCTGGTTTATTGAAAGCAATGGAAGAACTAAAATATGATCCAAAGGAATGGCGTTTATTTATTGATTCCTGTAAACGAAGCCTGAAATGTGTACTTATGCATAACGGCAAACAGCTGGGTTCGTTACAGATTGCACATTCAACTAAAGTTAAAGAAGAATACGGACAGCAGAGGTAAGTCTGGATTAGAAAAGACTGACCTCCCAGGCACTGGCAGGGAGGTGGTCCGCCCCGGGCCTCTGGTGTCCGGGGGCCTCCAATTCAACCTCCATCAAATTCTTTCATAACTTTTAATTTTTTTAATACTAACGCAAAATAGGTATCCGTAGAACGGATGAAGGTTTATTATAAGAAAACTAGCTATGTACCTTTACCTACTCATAATAATTTGTGTCATAATGTTTTATGTTTCTACCTACTCCAACATCACGCACGAAGCAAAATTGTATGGGGCCCCCAGCCCCAAACCAAAACAAAACTGTACCTATACAAAGGTTCGAAAAACAACGGCAGCATCAACAAAGTCATGCTACTATTAAGTTCTTAAGGATCTCAAGTAAAAAGAAAAAAATATTCAATCCGGAATAGTAGCTTTTGAAAAATGTTCGGTATTCTTGAACTCAAAAACTACCTTACCCCAAAAATTCTGGTAGGTACATTGTTAAGTAGGTACTAGTTTTTTTTTTTTTTTAATATTCAATGCTCTATTTAATTGTGCTAAAACCAAGATACTTAACGTCTTCCAGTTTTCCCAAAATTCAAAAATAATAAAAACTATTTCTGCTTGTAGTCCAGTCAAATGGTAGTTTCATGTTACAAAAAATATACAAATGGATTTTTTTTTTTGATTCCCATGTTTGTTGAGTCGCTGAATCCGAATCTGAAGAAATCCAACAAAATTTCCTGGTGCGTTTTGAGATATCCACAAAAACCGCGAAAATTTCGCTTTTTCGGTTTTTTACTTATTATGCGTCCTAGCTGAATTTGACGCACTACAAAATTAAAAACCATTGAATTTCCTACAAAATTCATATACATTGTTTATTTCTCAGGCGTACTGTTCGCCCTTTAGAGCGCGTTGCAATTTCAACATAATTTCCCATTTCTGTAAGAAAAACAATATTTTTTACATATTTCGCGGTTTTTTGAGAATATCTCAAAACGCACCAGGAAAATTTTGTTGGATTTCTTCAGATTTGGATTCAGCGACCCAAAAAACATAGGAAAATAAAAATAAAATCCATTTGTATATTTTTTGTAACATGAGGTCGATTTTAACTACGCTTTGACTGGACTATTGTTTTTAGTTTTGTAACCCCCAAAGTATACTTGTACAACCATGTTGAAACTGTGACACTAATACATGTACAAATTTAAATAATGTTCCGAAGTTTTTAACTTCAGTTACGGCTATGAAGGACATAAACAACATTTTCAAAATTGTCCAAACAAAGGTTTATGCTTGAAGCTTCTGATGACGCTTTGGCTATTGCTCTGGACAATCTGGTACATATTTACGATGAGTTTAATAAAGAACAAGTGCTTGAAGAAATAAAGATATATCGAAGACATCTTTGTGCAACCGACACGAGTATGGACGTTGCTACAAAATGGACAGCCCAAGAAAACCTACAGTTCATTATTAATTGAGAATTCAGCGAATCATTGCCCTGCATATCACTTACTATCCAATATTTGTTGACCATTTGCGTCTCAGTCGCATCATGCGAAAGGAGAAAAGTTTTAAGGGAAATCGTATCAACGATGTAATTGAGGAGTTCAGCAAAATGAAGGCACTAAAACATATAAAATAAAATACGGGCTATTTACCTAATTTGAAAAAAAAAAAAAAAAAAATATTTGGAAAATTCTTGTATTATTTCTTATTGGTTTTATTGGAAAACCTTTATTAATAATACTGTATTTCTAAATAACTATGTAAAAAATATTTAAAAAATTGTTTCAATAGGTACAAGAATACAGATAAATCTTAAGTTTCCATCATTTTAATCTCAAAAACCTTAATTATTTTCATTTTAAGAATCGAAAATTAAAGATATCAGACATTTTGAAATGCAATGTTAATTGAATTAAAAATGACTTCCTTTTTCGAGAAAATCAAAATTCTTGTTAATTGTTATACAATAGGTTTAGTACATACGTAGGTACTTATAATCGCAAGGAATAATTGAAAAACAACTACTGTCTTAATTGTATAGGTACATAGCTAAGTTTGGGTTTTAGACATCTATCCATATCCAATATAAGAAAATCGATGTTTCTATGTATGTTCCTTATAAACTTTAAAACGACTTGACCGATTTTCATGAAATTTTCGGGAAATCTTATGGTTGTATGGAGTTTTTTTTTTGGTAAAGTAAAGTTCTTTCCATACTAAACCAGGTTGCGAGTATTAAATAAAATCTTTGATTTTGTTTTCTATTGGCGGTAATTATTTTTTTTTTTGCATTCTACCTGTTGGCTGATATGCCAAATTCAGATGTGTATTCCTACTTTCTGAACTTGTACGTGTATTGTAATTTAATAACTATGATTGATGATTTTATTGTCGTAAAAGCTGACTACATTGCGGGTGGCAATGGTACAGTAGATGTAGTGGTTGATTGCTAACCTAGAGTTGTAGGTTCGAGCTCCAACATGGGCAGCAATTCTATATTCCCCCAGTTTCAACTGGATGCCACCGCGGTGGCACCGGTGGGATGTTTTTGAGATAAGTTACACATTATTCTCAATTCACTGTACCAACTAAAAAACTTTTTTCCTATATCTCTATTTCCTCGAACTAGTGCCGTGCTAAAGATATAGGGTCTTATAGACGTGAAGTCAAAATTATTTTTATCTGCACGCAAAAGGCAAAGCTTAGTCCGACACTGCTCCCAGGCAAAGGCACATAATTTTAAAGAAAACATCACTGGAGCATTAAAAACAGCCCTTGTGAGCCAAGTCAAGCAAGAAAATTTTATGAAAGAAAATTTTTTGATAAGCAGTGGTTTAGTTTTAAGTGTTAAGTGTTTTTTTTTTAAATAAAAATACATTTTTCTTGAAAATAATGTTTTTCATCTTATCTCAAAAACAAAAGCTGATGCTAAAAATCTGACTTCAGATCCAAAATCAGCACGCCGAAAATGAATAATATAAGTCATAATATTTCATGGATCAAAAATGGTGTTCCCTTGTGAATCAATGCCAAGTGAGGATACACTGACGACGCTTTTAAATAAACCTTTATTTTACTTGAAGGTTTATGCATGTTTAATCTTTATATTTATCACAATTTATTTCATCGCGCTATCTTCTCACTATAGCAGAACAAGGTCTACCGATATATAGATAAATAGATAGATAAATTGATAGATAAATAAATAGATAAATAAATAGACAAATAAATAGATAAATGAATAGATAAATAAATAGATAAATAGATAGATAAATTGATAGATAAATAGATAGATAAATAAATAGATAGATAGATAGGTAGGTAGATAGATAGATAGATAGATAGACAGATAAATAGATAGATTGATAGATAGATAAATAGATAGATAGATAGACAGATAGATAGATAGATAGATAGATAGATAGATAGATAGATAGATAGATAGATAGATATATAGATAGATAGATAGATAGATAGATATATAGATATATAGATACATAGATAGATAGATAGATAGATAGATCGATAGATAGATAGATAGATAGATAGATAGATAGATAGATAGATAGATAGATAGATAGACAGATAGATAGATAGAAAGATAGATAGATAGATAGATAGATAGATAGATAGATAGATAGATAGATAGATAGATAGATAAATAGGTAGATAAATAGATAGATAGATAGATAGATAGATAGATAAATAGATAGATTGATAGATAGATAGATAGATAGATAGATAGATAGATAGATAGATAGATAGATAGATACATATATAGATACATAGATAGATAGATAGATAGATAGATAGATAGATAGATAGATAGATAGATAGATAGATTGATAGATAGATAGATAGACAGATAGATAGATAGAAAGATAGATAGATAGATAGATAGATAGATAGATAGATAGATAGATAGATAGATAGATAGATAGATAGATAAATAGGTAGATAAATAGATAGATAGATAGATAGATAGATAAATAGATAGATTGATAGATAGATAGATAGATAGATAGATAGATAGATAGATAGATAGATAGATAGATAGATAGATAGATAGAAAAATAGATAGATTGATAGATAGATAGATAGATACATAAATAGATAGATAGATAGATAGATAGATAGATAGATAGATAGATAGATAGATAGAAAGATAGATAGATAGATAGATAGATAGATAGATAGATAGATAGATAGATAGATAGATAGATAGATAGATAGATAGATAGATAGATAGATAGATAGATAGATAGATAGATAGATAGATAGATAGATAGATAAATAGATAGATAGATAGATAGATAGATAGATAGATAGATAGATAGATAGATAGATAGATAGATAGATAGATAGATAGATAGATAGATAGATAGATAGATAGATAGATAGATAGATAGTTTACCCAAGAAAACTCCCAAGTCTATAAGAAACAGTAAAAGATTTTTCAATATATTTTTCAATTTAGTATTTATTTATTTTAATGTTTTCTAGGCACAATTGTGTGTATGTGCACACAAATCAATACATCGATGCTTCAATACTTTGTATATATATTCATATTTGTGTGTAAATCTTTTAGCAGTGTCAATCAATCAATCAACGTTATTCATCATAAAATTACTTTATATTCTTAACGAAACAATTTTCCCTTTAAAAATGTCTTAGCAACTTTTCTTAAGAATCTGTAATTCCTTATAATAACCTTTTTATTTGCGATTATAGGTACTATAAGGCAAGTTATGCATTCCTAAATTTTTTTTGTTTTTTTGGCAATTAATCATGACATTACGATGATAGAGAAGACGAAAAAAGTGGGTCTGACAATTCTGTATGTCGGTTTGTCTGTCTGACGGCTTGCCTGTCTCTCTGTCTGTCTGCCCGTCTGTATATATTCACTTACAGCCTAGGCGGCTGAACAACTTTGCTTCAAACCTGGAAGATAGTATTATTATGACGTCCTATAGAGGCGGGCTTTTTTGTGTAAACTTAATGTTTTGGTTTAAACAGATTTTTCAGGAAAAGTCTTAAACCCGTATACTTCCCATAGGACCTGTTTTTTAAATCAGATTTTCTCGTAAGCCACTAAACGGATTTTAACGTAGGAGCCTTTATATAGACGAAATAACATAAATTCTTACATTTTCAAAAAAAAAAATTTTTGACATTTAAACAAGAGTTAATTTTTTTAGTTTTTTTTTTCAAAAACGGTTTGATCGATTTTTTTTAAATTTAATTTTCCTGATAAGAACTACAAAGTGCTAGAAGCTGGCATACCTACTCAAAAAAAAATTTGGAATATGTTTTCGAAAAAAACAGTTTTTGAAAATCTGATAGTTTTGAAATTTGTTTCCTTAAAATTCAAAACAGTTAAAGAAAATAGATAGCTTACTTCATTTTTCCTTAAAACGCTTGAGCTTGTTATTAAAAAAAGTTTATATGATTTTTTCTTTGCTTTGTTAACGAAATTCCTAGCCCCAAGGCCACTGTCAAACATTAGAGCAAGCTCGTGCGACCCAGTCTTGCACTTTATTTTTCTTTTCCCACCGTCCAATTTTTCTAGTACTCCCTCTCGAAAGTTGTACAATTTTCTCTCAAAGAAAATTTGCGTCCGGTGCGATTTTCTCTATGCTTTTCAGAGATGAAAATTAATTCATGATTGGAGTCAGAAGAAATAATATCTACCTCTGTATTGCAATTTTTTTTTTTACATTATTTTGTGTACATAAGTAGGTTTACAAAAGGACCCTGCCCTGCGCCAGCAACGTTTCAAAGCTGATAGATAGTAACAAAATATATATAGGTATAGAGTTGACAAATTTCACTGCTATTACTTATCTACCACCTGATTTGCTTATATATGAAGTACTCCTCTCTAAGGATCCGGCCATACAAAGATTTGCATGGAATATAAATCAGAATAAGGATATGCAAGTATGCCGATGCTGATGACTACTGCCGGCAAGAGACCGCTAAGGACACAGGGGTAACGACAAGATGAATGGAAATTGATGAATCCGTGCTTATTTCCGTTGAGAATTATTTTAAAATTTTATTACAGCTAAGCACAATGATGATGAGAAGATATAGATGATGTTGATGTTGATGTCGGTGCAAAATTATTCTTGATTCATTTAATACATTTATCAAAGGACGGCGAAGATAATGTCGAAGAAAAATCTTTCGGCAATGATGGCAGAAGGACTCGGTATACTTAACCTTACTCGGATTAGAATTGGAAATGTTTCACTTATTTAGCAATTTTCTTTATGTAAGAATATTGAAAGGTTTATCACTTTTATAGAAAAAAATTTACCGCAATCTCAAAGATACATTCATTCCAAGCTCTTAAAGGATATTGTGGATTTTTTGTTGATTTATTTTCAAAAGCTATTTTCAGAAAGAAAATTATGTTGACAACCTGCAGGATTTAAAACTTGCAGCTGAAACGAACAAAAGCATTCTATGATGCAAATGAAATCTTTTGGAATTTTTAAAAAATAAGTACATGCTATAAAGGGGGTCCTTTAATTCGTAGGTTATATTTTAGAGCATGATTCTTGGTTTGATTATAGGAAAATAAAGTGCAAGACTGGGTCGGACGAACTTGCTGCAATGTGTGACAGTGGTCTTGGGTTTTTAGATTTTGGGAAAAAATGCAGGGAACAAATAATGATAGGAAATTTTATTGATCACTTAAAAATCACTAGTTAAAACGTGTTTTAGAAAAAATGAAGAATCTTAGCCATCTGATTTCGTTTACTGTTTAAAATTTTAAGAAATTTTTTTTTTCAAAATCAATCGACCTTTTCGAAAAAATATTCCAATTTTTTTTTTGAGTATGCCAATTTCTAGCACTTTGTAGTTTTTAAAGAACAAAAAATATAGAACTCGAAAACACTTTTTTTTAAAAACTTAAGAATTGATATTATTTAATTTATAAAAGGGATTACACATTAAAAATTTCGTCGAAATTCGAGAAAATCGGATTTTAAAAAAATCGGTCCTATGAAAGATACCATTATAAGACTTTTAATGAAAAATCTGTTCCAACCAAAACATAAAGTTTTGTCAAAAAACATCTTTCAGAAAGTTTTATTAAAATCGTTTTAGCCGTTTTTATATAAATGAGTTCTTCATAAAAAATCATATGATAGGTACCGTTAGTTTTGGACCTAGAATGCTAATTCCAAAAACCCCTCTGTATGACATCATAATAATACTATGTACCGAGTATGAAGCGAATCGGTCCACCCGTTTAGGCTGTAGGTACCGATACAGACAGACGGACAGACAGAATTGTCGGACCCACTTTTTCAGGCTTCTCTATCATCGTAATGTTAGATTTGATTGTCCAAAAACTTTTTTTTTACGAATACATAACTTGCCTTATAGTACCTTCAATCGCAAGTAAAAAGCGCTCTACAGTAAGGGCCTATCTACAATTTTGATATTATTTTTTGGGGGTTCAAGAAAATGCTTACTTTATTGTCCCTCCCCAAGTTAACGGTAGTTCGTAATTGCGCTGTAAATAATTATGATGATGAGATGATGACTTCATTTAGGACTTTATTTTAAGAAGAAATAATAGCCTTTTTAAATGCATTTAAACACTTCTTATATATTGTCTCAGTCTTAATAGTATATCCAGTTTCTAGTCTGTTCCATTTTTCTTGACGAATTTTCTCCAGAAAAGTATACAGAAAAAGCGCACAGATTTTACGATACTTGGAAAAACCTGCTGACTTTACCGTCAGGTCTTCTTGCCTTGAGCTGCAAATGTTATGAATAAAAACGTTTTTAAGTTAAAGTTATTTTGATTTTATGTTTTTAATGAAATGAAAAAAAAAAAATCCATAAATTGTATGTAGGTACTTGGGAAAACCGGAACAAGGCAAAAATAGGTTTTCTGATTTTGTACCTATAAGTTTCTAACAACAGTTGACAATAGGAGTGGTATTCAGTGGTTAATATAAAATATACATCATAATATACGTACATAGCAAGAGCTATATATGAGGCGTTCAGAATATAGTGGAATAAGTCCAGGAAAGCTTAATTAAATATATTTGCAGTTTAACAAAAAGACGTCAAAGATATTCAGGGAAAAAACATAATATTTGTATTAAAATCTAACAATACACTTTGGTTGTATACGTTATAAATATTGTTTTAAAGCTTAAATATTTTTTAAGATTTTATAAAATTATTATCCTCAACGCTTCAAATATAGGTACACATTCAATTCAATTTCAAGTAATATTCCTAAGAATATTGAAACAAATCAGACCATATGACATCTTCACAAGAAGGGTGTGGTTTAAAGTTTCCCCATTCTTCCCTAAGTGGTATGACTATAGAGACATTCTGTGTGAAGTTATATATAATAATTGTGACATCTTATTTTTGCATATTTTTGGTGAAAGAGACGATTTAAGCTCAGTCTTGCTCCCATTCTTATGAATATGTGGAGTGGAGGTAATAGCAAAATTAATATTTTGCTCCTTTCGAAAATGGGATTGCGTCACCATATTGGAAGGGGGTCTCAGAAGATCTAGTTTTTGTTTTTTAGTAAAAGGAAAAGTAGTAGTAGTAGTAGTAGTAGTAGTAGTAGTAGTAGTAGTAGTAGTAGTAGTAGTAGTAGTAGTAGTAGTAGTAGTAGTAGTAGTAGTAGTAGTAGTAGTAGTAGTAGTAGTAGTAGTAGTAGTAGTAGCAGTAGTAGTAGTAGTAGAAGTAGTAGTAGTAGTGGTGGTAGTAGTGGTAGTAGTAGTAGTAGTAGTAGTAGTAGTAGTAGTAGTAGTAGTAGTAGTAGTAGTAGTAGTAGTAGTAGTAGTAGTAGTAGTAGTAGTAGTAGTAGTAGTAGTAGTAATAGTAGTAGTAGTGGTAGTAGTAGTAGTAGTAGTAGTAGTAGTGGTAGTAGCAGTAGTAGTAGTAGTAGTAGTGGTAGTGGTAGTAGTAGTGGTAGTGGTAGTAGTAGTGGTAGTAGTAGTGGTAGTAGTAGTAGTAGTAGTAGTAGTAGTAGTAGTAGTAGTAGTAGTAGTAGTAGTAGTAGTAGTAGTAGTAGTAGTAGTGGTAGTGGTAGTGGTAGTGGTAGTAGTAGTAGTAGTAGTGGTAGTAGTAGTAGTAGTAGTAGTAGTAGTAGTAGTAGTAGTAGTAGTAGTAGTAGTAGTAGTAGTAGTAGTAGTAGTAGTAGTAGTAGTAGTAGTAGTAGTAGTAGTAGTAGTAGAATGTGATTTTACTTTATAATTAAATTAAAGATTACATAATACATATTTAAAAATTCACAAGTATAGCATTGGCTTTTGCCGTCAGCCAGAAA